>CM035147.1:920000-1247500 GCA_020205605.1 Panax ginseng
TCTGTTTTTAAGTTTTTTTTCTTATCCGGTTTGTTTATGCGCAAAATCATTGGAAAAAATAAGCAGGATTCGAAAATGTATGAGCTTTTGTTTTGTTTTGTTTTCTTCTGTTTTCATTTTTTGTCAGAAATTCAGCTATAAATTTGTTTGATCAGGTACAAGGTTATGGACAATCCTAATTGGTATGGAAAGAGCTTCTTTTGCAAAATAAACTAAATATGACCCAGACTGAAGATCCAATCTATTATAGACTACTGAGTGTTTTACAAATTTATGTCAATATGCCATCAGCAGTCTAGAAACTTGGAATATATTGTCCTAGTGGTATGGTCATGTTATTGATTACGGGAATTGTTATTTCCATAATTATGTTTTGATAATTCACATGTCTCATGAGTTTGAGAACTTACCATTCATGTGAGAGTCCTTTTGGAAATATCAATTTCCTATTCATTTTCACAGAAATTGTTGGATTGCCTTGTTCAGTTTATCTTTTACTTCTATTTCATGTAGAAAATTGTTGTTGGTTAAGCTATCTGGATTTCTGTGCATTTTTCGTGTGTTCGCATGTGTGTTTTTAATGGTTCAAAAAGATAGTTTGGTTATATGTCCAACTCTTTTTTTTAATTTACCCCAATTTTAATGGTTTTAGGTTGCATTGGATATTGATTACCACCACAATATGTTAGCATCTCATCAAAAGGTGAATCCAAAAGAAGTCATTGTTGGATGGTAATTTCCGTTCTTTGATAGAGCTGTTTGAATCCTCTTTTCCCTACTTAAGAGAATCATAAAGAGTTGTTCTGTTAAAGATATTAGATATCTAATATGATGCTGAACTATGTTGCTTTATTACATTTCTAATCTCATTCTGATGCACTGGTTTTCTTTATCCCTTTATATTATGTTTTATCATTTATTTTGTCATCGACTTTTACAATAATTGGGGAAATATATCAAGAGTTCTTTGTTTGGAGGGCTGTAGTCCTTATAGTGTGTTCGAGAGGGACGGAAAAATCCTGTAGGTGGGGATGACAACTTATCATTTTAATCCTGCTAAGTATGAGAACTTATAAGATATAGGAAGAGGAGATGATTCATACCTGAAGCCTCCACAGGCATATGTTATAATTTTGATTTTCTTTTTCTGTCTTCTTTTTACTTTATTGCTTCTATCTCTGATCTAAAGAGAATGATATTCAGCTGATTATTACTAATAACATCTGTTTCTCTTATGGCTTGGATGTGGGAAGTCAAACTATGTGATGGATTACAGGTATAAAGAAAGTAATTCAACCATTTAATCAGAATTTTGTACCAACCACTATCAAACGCAAGTACTAATTTGGCACTTTTAAAACTAAGCATAAGCAAGAACTATAAAGGCAGGTTATGTCAACTTTTTTGCAGATATCCATTGACTGGTTACCAAGCATTCTGCATTTGTTTGGCTTCTATTGACTTGAAACTTTGTTGCACAGTGTGATTTTAGCCTGCAGCCTTCTTCCTTGTTCTAACTCGGAACAAAAAGTCACCATTGCATTACAAATTTTGTAGCAGGATTCTCCCTCCAAAGCAGGAAGGTTAAATAGTTGATGTATGCCAGCTTTAATTAATTACTGAAATATGCTCCAAATTTCGTGATTAATTCAATCCAACCTTGTTTTGTTTATGGAGTAGTACTTGATTTGTAATCTAAATTATAGAGGTTAGTTAACAATAGACATCAAATAAGGTCTTGTATAACTAACCATGGAGTATTTGATTTTCAATATTATGGTTTACCTGATTTTTAGTTGAGAAGCAGCTACCTATTTATTTTGTTTGTACTGAATCAGATGTTACTCTTTCAAACCAAAAGTCAAATCAGATGTCACTCAATTTTACTGCAGTGATTGTTTTCTTTTTGCTTTTGATATGTCTCTCCATGTTGACCGATGGAAACAGTTCCAAATAACTGCAGAAATTGTAGTTTAAATTGATATTTCTTGCCATCTCATTCATGATTACATGATAATAATCATTAACTTTATAATCTCAAGTAATATCCCGCTGCAAAATTTGAATCTTCACATGAAATCTTCTTACCTGGATTGCAGCCACTATACTTCATGTTTAGACTACCTTGGAAGTCTAAAAGCAAACCTGTTGCTTGACATCCATTTGCATGACCATGTGGAGACACTGAATGATCAAATTCGTAGCAAAGCCCTAATCCAGTATACTCACCCATTTATGTCTGTTGATCTGCACATGATGGATATAACCTACTCTAATTTAAATTATCTATTCGTTTGTAGAAAGCTAGAATATATAGGATTATCTTGTTACATATTAGCGTTATTAGGTGTAATCAATTGAAGTTCCCTGCCACCTGAGATGATTTTATTTAATCTTCACACCTTTAATCTCTCTTCCCTCCCTCTTTTTGAGCTACTGCTCACCTAATGATTTCATTAATTGATATTTTCTGTTTTCAAGATGCCCAAAATGCAATATATGAATTTAACGGTGAGGAAAATTTCATTTTTTCAATTTATTCATTTCTAGTTTATTCAGCATATCATGAAGTTCTACAACTTGAATAACATTCTTCCTCACCTAACCCCCTCAAGAAGGATAAAAAGTAGGGGTTTAGATAGAGAATTACAATTTGGGTGCTCAAACAGAGAATACTTACCTAGTGCTTAATGTTGTAGGAAAGTGGCTTGGGAGCAGATAAATTTGGTGCAACTGGACAGCGAATGGTGCCGGAGCTGATGATAAACAGAATTTAGACACCAAGAGTGTTGTCGAACTAACCAATGGAACATCAGGTGAGGTCATGAACCTTTAGACTTCCAAATCTGTCATATTCTGAGGTAAAAGTGAAAACTAATTACAGAACTTCTTTGGTGTATACTTTTCTCTTTCCTATTTCTGCTTTATTGGTTAGGTGTGGCTATATTTTAGTTTGAACTTTGAGTATAACTACAGTTCTGTTGCTGCAGTATACTTAGGCACTTTAGTGCTTATGGTATTCGTTAAGTTGTTAGCATGTTCTCTATTTTTTTCCCTTCAAATTACATAAAAAAAGTAATCTTGTCAAACCTCTTAAACCTTGTTCATGTTGTGTGACTGCTTTGTTTACATTTAAATGGCAATACCTTAATTTTACTACTTTTATTAAGCGGTCCTTTAAGACGTTTAAATATAATTAGGTTTTAAGTATGAGTTGTAAGATTATCACGTTACCTATAAGTTACAGATGTGTGTATTTTCTTTTGGTTTGTAGCTACATTGTGTAAGAGTATGTATTATACTTGCTATAATAATATGCTAATTTAGGCTGATTATGTCGGGTATTATACTTGCTATAATAATGTGTAGGAAGACCTGCTTTTTACGACACACCGCCTTACAACACTGGGTATCAAATTTTTGTGCTACGTTTATGGAAGACAAGGGACTTAAATTATGAAGTGTATTCTCTCTATATATGTAGATATATACTTTGATTGAAGAACTGTGGTAGTTTTAGATGGTTAATTGTAAAGATAATGAATGATTATGTAGTGGATGATTTTATTAAGTTAATAATATTTTAGTTTTTTGTATTTTTGCTATTATTTTGGGACATTGAGCCAGCCAAGTACACAAAAAGAATGTCAAATTTTGATTTGGCAACAATATAATTCGTTACCAAAGCATTGAACAAGTTTTAATATAGCAACATTTTTTTATACATTTAGCAAAAAAAATTCGTTGCTAATGGCATTTAAAATATATTATTTGGCAACAAAAAATTAACCTAATAACAACGGAGAGGGTATAGTTGTTAATAATAACATAAAAGGAAATATTTTTTATCGTTGCAAATTATATTAACTTTCGTTGCACATATAAAGAAACAACATATAATGTCGTTGCTAATCGACGACTTTCGTTGTTATTGAAAATAACCAAAGAACAAATATTTTCGTTCTTTGATTCAAAGATAATGTTGTTGCCAAATAATATAATCAAGAACAAAAATCGCTATAAAAATTTTACATTCCACAACGAAAAGCAAGCTTAGGCAATGATTTTCATAATTTTATCGCATCGAAAAAATGTCGTTGCAAAATGGTGTTAATTGCAAACGAAAAATGCATGGTCATTGTAAAAAAGAGTTCATTTCGTTGCCAATTAATGGCTTTTGCAAGCGAAATGAGGTTTTAACAACAAAATTTTAATTATTTTGCAACAATACATTTTGTTGCTAAAGGATCGATGTCCTGTATCTGAAAGCCAAAATTTGTTGCAAAATGTATTACTTTTGGCAACGAAAAAAATACTTACATTGCGGAACAACGAAATTTGGCACATTTAGCGAAAATAAAAAATTCTTTGAAGCCCCATTTTTTTGTAGTGTGGAGACTCACTTTTATTAATCAACCTTAATTACAATACAAGTTTCAACCACTTGAGCACCTTTGCTCCTTGTGCACCTAAGAACTGTAACGACCCCAAAATTCATACAATTTAAATCTCAACTTTGGTCGTTAATAACACATCTACCGTCTGATTTTACACCATTATTCGATGTTAAACTTTATAAAATGCGGAATAATTTAAACTTTTATGTATTTTTACTTTAATTCCCTGAATCAAAACCTTTATCATCTACATGTTTTTGAATCAATCTTATTTTATGATTCACTTTATCACTGTTATTATATAAAATTTTACATTTCAATCCGATAACCTTTACATATCAGATAACTCTAACTTTAGTTTTACAACTCAACATAAAACTATACATCATAAAACATTTAATACATCTCATTAGTCTTAATCATTGTTTAAGGAAATAACAACTTTAGCTAAAATATAAATCTTCGTATATTATTTCGAACCACTTCATTCAAGTAGCACATAGTGACATCTTCAATCTTTAACTGCAAAATTGTTATTTGCAAGGTTGAGCTCGACAGCCCAGCAAAATCTAACAGTTTTCATGCATCACGTAGCATATAATAACATGCATCAACATATATCTCATAAACACTATTCTAACATAACATACATGTTACAGTTCATATAACAAATATAAAGATTGAGTTCCTTACTCAATCAACATGCTGTATTCAATCAACGTAGTCATAGATTGACTTTAATGTTTCATACTTTCACATAAATATAACACATCATGTTATTTGCAATAAAGATTTAAAACAATTAATCATCAAGTTCACGTAGCAAATAGGAACTGAAAAACTTGCCTGATTCGTTGCTTACCAACTATAGCTTACTGCCTTGCGTTCATCCTACAATAGTTTAGAAGTTCATATATACCAGCATCAGTTACATATACACAATGAAATCAATTAGATTGCATTGACTCTTCAACTTATCCTTTTATTTCAAAACATTTCCTTCTAATCGTCACTCGATGTTCAATCTAATGTTTAAGTCTTGTTACGACATCTCTTTGTTTAATTAGTTTAATTACATTAAAATTCCTTTTCCTTCTCATTACATTCCACTTTAATTGACACTTGACATTCAGTTAAGTCTTTAACCTTGTCGTTATATCGCCTAGACGTAAAATGTTTGTTAACATTATTTTAGTTAACCTTCGTTTCGTATTTCTTTATACTTCTCTTTTAGCCGACACTTATCATTCGGTTAAATCGTCATAGCTTGATATTACATTATATTAATGTATTATCTTCATTAAAGTTAATTAAATCAACTTCCATCTCATGCTTTTAAATTACTTCATTCAAATGGTTACATAACATTCAGTGGCACTAGCAGAATTGCTTCCGCCTAAGCCTCAAGCTCAGACATCAAGCAGCATATGCTGATGCAAATTACTGAGAAAACTAATAAGATAAGCGCACATTTCGCTTCGTAATGTGTAATGTCTACAATTGCTACTTAATATGCATGTAAACAGCAAGCTAGATCTAACTGCGCAGTTCGACTCCAAAACCAACCCAATTCCTACAGAAATTCATGAAACATAACATCTAAACTTATGTAATAACGTCAATAAACATTCTATACACCATTCCAAATACATAAACATTACATATACACATATTTGAAGACTCAAAACCTTATTTTTTTCAAATTTCTTCATTTTTACACTTTTAGCGAATTCGTTCACCACGAATTCGTTTCTCCATCAATTAACATGATTCCAACTACGCCGTTTTCGTTTCTTCACATATTAACATAATCCATCACCAATTCGCAGATTACAACAAGTATTGACCATTAAATTTTGTACTTTCTAAGCCACATTCTATAACATAAACACTGTTAATTGAAATCTTTTACTACCACCCAATTCTCATGAATTTGATCATCAAATAGCCCTCACAAACGACGATTAACAGATTACAACACCATATACATACATGTATAAATCCCACGTGATAAGCAATTTACAAAAGATAATCATAGAAACTCAAAACATAGTATTAGAAATAAAATATACCTTCAACCCTAGTTGTATGCTAGCAAGAGATGGTGACTCTCTCTCAAAACCACTATGATTCCTCCTTCTCTAAAATCTCTGTGTTTCTTCTTCTCTCCAAACCCTCTATGTACTTAGCTTGAAAATAAAAGACGCTTAAGAAATAAATCAAGACTCCACGCTCATCGCTTATGTTAGCCAAAAGCCATAAGTGTCGTGTTTGGCTACATAAAATTCCCTCATACTAGATTATTTTAATAGCATTATATTATATAGTTACTTTTGTTACACTTGATTTTAGTTCATTTAAATGACTTTTAGCTTAATTAATTTAAATAACTTATAATGGTAATTATAATAATTATAATTTTTATTATAATTATACTTATAATTAATAAATAATTACATATGTCTAATTTAATTAATAAATTAGAAACATCACTTTATTTAATTTATTTATTTTCTTTAATATTAAAAACTCATTTAATTTAATTAATTCATTAAATTAAATCTTCAAAGAATAAAGTTTACCTTTGCTTTAACTTAATTACCATACACATGTAACTAAATTATTATACCATAATTTCATAAATTATTTATTTTTCAATAAATAAATTATTTAAAATATTTATTTAATTCAATAAATATTTAAAATAATTACCAAATTCATTTAATTTCTTCAATAATTAACTTAACTATTAAACCTCACTTTCCCAATATATGAATATATACTTCTCTTCACACCAAATCACATATTTCAACATATATAACACGTATATATACATACTCAAACTCAAAACACCTCATAATAAGAATTTTAATTATTAAATTCTTATTTTAATAATTTATAAAAATTCGGGTTGTCACATCTTTCCCTCCTTATAAGGATCCCGTCCTCGGAATCACCGAAACCCTACCTTACTCAGGTTTTCATCAAATCTCTTCGTTGAATAACTTCAACATATTACCTTAATATAGATTTTATATTTCCTACTCCCACCATTCTTGATAATAAATTCTTGTAAGTTTTATTTCATAACTTTCACTTGAACTCAATTATATTTTGAGTATTATATATTCTTTGATTCGCTTCATTATCTTTTTCTAAGGATTATATCATAAACACTCTCGGGATATTACATTCACCCTTTCTTCTAAGAATTTCGCCCCTCGAAATTTTGATTTACTAATATTCGTTCCTTCCATTTATCAAAATAGATTTTATGTTAATATCTATTTATTCATTAGGTTCTGCAACCAAATTCTTTCTCGAATGATCTTTCTAAGATCATCATATTACTCACCTCTTCATCTTCTAAGAGTTTCACATTTTCTTTTCTTCTGGAATTTCATTTCTTTCTTGAAATTATTATGTTTTGCTTAATTTCCTCATCCTTTCCATTTTCACCTTTCAGAATAACAAGAATCTTCCACAATTGCTCAATAATTGGGAAACGATATGAATAACAGGAATTTAAAAGATTTCAAATCATGCTGAGTGGTCATAAGACCTTGAACTACGTCCATAGGTTATCAAGTATCTCAATTTGAACCTTTAACAGTCATAAGACTATACGGACCTTGAACTCTTCCCCAGGTTTAACAGTGCATCACCATTGTAAACCGTCATTAACAGAATGTTTAGCAATCACACAGATTGAAAACACTTTTTGCAAGTACTCTAGGTGATCAACCTATCGTACCCTTACGTCGTGCATAACGTATTACATCTTAACTTTGTAACGACTATATGCGTTACTTTCGGAACCATTGTCTCCGATAACATGTCCCCTTTTAAAGGGTTGTTCACCTCAGCTTTTCAACATCTGAATCCGCACAAAAACAATTTGGTTTGACATAACTTCTCAAGAAACGCTTGAATTTCATGAACATCTTTCAATATTCGTCTAGCTGAATCAAATAATATAGACTTCTACAACAATTCGGACATCAATCGAAATATACATATACACGTATATATATATTCTAATATCTTAAAGAAACCTCAAAATCTTTTTATGACGCTACGATACCGCACCTGTATTTACAAATTCGCTTTGAGGATTCCATCATTTTGTGACTTTGTCATACTACATCATACCATAGTGGGATGACGATCCTTAGATCACATCCAACACTAAAAAATTCTGCATTGATAACTCTATCATGTTAATTATCTTTGCACCAGGTTCTATGATGCATTAATGATATAAAATTTATTTTGATATTTTCAAATCATTTTCGTCTAGCCGAAACAATTAGCATAGACTATTCTTTAAATTGTTCAAAAATCTTTGAAAATTAGTTTTAGTGATATCATATCTCAACAGGTAACGATGTGTCAGTGTCCCGAAATCCACACATACACATTTGTTACCATGCGTTGAGAGTAAAAAAAAAATTCATTTCAAAAAGGTACATAGTGCGAATTTAGCTTGATGTCAATTTTTTTGAAGTCTAGCATAGTTAGAAGATTTGGAATATCTAAGTATCCATCAACTTTAATCTTTACACTAAATATTCTTGTATTTCAACTTACAGTACTCATATATCTCCAGTATAGTTTATCAAACTTACCGCACATTGGAAGTTCAGGAACTTGCCACAATAGTATGAGTTTAAGAACTTATCCTAGTCGGACCATAAAGCGTCCATTCACGAGAGGGGTTCAAAACATACCATATTATTGTGAGTCATTTAACTTACCATATGCATTAGTTTTAAAAACCACACCTAATCCTAATAATATCTAACTAATCTTAATAGTTTATAACTATCAAATATACACATGAGAAAATAATCACCTTTTCGCCACATATACATTGATAGCGCGACACCAACATTCCAATGAATATCAATGTGATAAACTGAGTGCAAGCAAAAAACCCTCGCCCATACAAAGGTTTGTACAACTCAGCCATCACATGAGTCCTCAATTGAAATCCCACCTAACTCTATCTTACTCATAACTTGCTCTTAACTTGCTCAATACGAATTTCTCGTATCACATTATCTATACCTCCTCGTGAGTTTACCTCGTACTATATCGTAGTACATTATCTTCATAGCATTAAGCTATAATTATTCAAACATTACATACCATCTTTCTTTTTATAACTTAAACAGATCGCATCGTGATCTTATTCTATAATCATTTCCTTTAAAGTTCTTTTCTTAACCTGTGATCGTTTTGTTTTACGATCCTCTTTCTTTCCTTTCTCATCATACGTATCCATTTCCTATACTTGGTTCACATTGAGTCTCTAACAGCTTTTAAATATCAACATTTCATTCGAGTGGTTTCTCTCAAATAACCAACAAACTAGGTTCCGAGTTGCTAGTTCGTATATACCTCCGCTCTATGAAGGAATCGTTTAGCCCAGATACCATACACCAACTACTAAAGAGTACAACAGTACCATACTTAACTATAACTTTTTATTCTTAACTTCCTTACCATTCTCCTATTATAGACATTGTCTATTTGTTATCACCTTACATTCTTATTATTGGAGTTGGGTAACCCCATAACTCTATGAGATTATTCTTTGAATCCTCTCACGCATGTTTTAATCTCTTCTCTATACGTTTCTTAAATTACTTCTTATTTTTCAAACTCTATTTGAGCTTATTCTTTCATTATCTTCACATCTCTTCTCTATGGTTATAGCCTACGGTACTCCTACCTAAGGTTTATAACCTATGGCTTTGATACCAACTGTAACGACCCCAAAATTCATATAATTTAAATCTCAACTTTGGTCATTAATAACACATCTACCGTCTGATTTTACACCATTATTCGATGTTAAACTTTATAAAATGCGAAATAATTTAAACTTTTATGTCTTTTTACTTTAATTCCCTGAATCAAAACCTTTATCATCTACATGTTTTTGAATCAATCTTATTTTATGATTCACTTTATCACTGTTATTATATAAAATTTTACATTTCAATCCGATAACCTTTACATATCAGATAACTCTAACTTTAGCTTTACAACTCAACATAAAACTATACATCATAAAACATTTAATACATCTCATTAGTCTTAATCATTGTTTAAGGAAATAACAACTTTAGCTAAAATATAAATCTTCGTATATTATTTCTGAACCACTTCATTCAAGTAGCACATAGTGACATCTTCAATCTTTAACCTGCAAAAATTGTTATTTGCAAGGTTGAGCTCGACAGCCCAGCAAAATCTAACAGTTTTCATGCATCACGTAGCATATAATAACATGCATCAACATATATCTCATAAACACTATTCTAACATAACATACATGTTACAGTTCATATAACAAATATAAAGATTGAGTTCCTTACTCAATCAACATGCTGTATTCAATCAACGTAGTCATAGATTGACTTTAATGTTTCATACTTTCACATAAATATAACACATCATGTTATTTGCAATAAAGATTTAAAACAATTAATCATCAAGTTCACGTAGCAAATAGGAACTGAAAAACTTGCCTGATTCGTTGCTTACCAACTATAACTTATCGCTTTATGCTCATCCTACAATAGTTTAGAAGTTCATATATACCAAAGATCGATTATATATACACAATGAAATCAATTAGATTGCATTGACTCTTCAACTTATCCTTTTATTTCAAAACATTTCCTTCAAATCGTCACTCGATGTTTAATCTAATGTTTAAGTCTTGTTACGACATCTCTTTGTTTAATCAGTTTAGTTACATTAAAATTCCTTTTCCTTCTCATTACATTCCACTTTAATTGACACTTGACATTAAGTTAAGTCTTTAACCTTGTCGTTATATCGCCTAGACGTAAAATGTTTGTTAACATTATTTTAGTTAACCTTCGTTTTGTATTTCTTTATACTTCTCTTTAGTCGATACTATATCATTTTAAATAAATCATATAGCTTGATATTACATTATATTAATGTATTATCTTCATTAAAGTTAATTAAATCAACTTCCATCTCATGCTTTTAAATTACTTCATTCAAATGGTTACATAACATTTAGTCAAATTCATACAATCTTGCATTTACATCCTTTTAGATGTATATTAGGTTAGTTAAATTAATTAACTTAACCTTCCTATAATTATTTAAATTTTATTTTATACTTTCAAGTTATTTCTTTTAATTGGTACTTAACATGTGGTTAAGTTCTTCACTTATGTCTCTACATCATTATCTTGCATGCTTAACTAGATTAGACCTTGCTTGACAATCCTCAAATAAATGTAGACTTCAGATAAGCTCAGAGCACAAGGCAACTGCACAAGCACCGCAAGCCTTAAGTAGCAAGAGCTAAGTACAATTTCAGCAAAACCATAGAAAACTAATGGCGCGTACAATAAGCTTGGTCGAGAATACGTGTAAATACGCTTGCATACGCATGTAAACTACAATGAGAGCTTTCGTTCAGCCCGACTCCCAAAACCAACCCAATTCCTACAAAAATTCATGAAACTTAACATCTAAACTTATGTAATAACGTCAATAAACATGCTATACACCATTCCAAATACATAAACATTACATATACACATATTTGAAGAATCAAAACCTTATTTTTTTTAAATTTCTTCATTTTTACACTTTTAGCGAATTCGTTCACCACGAATTTGTTTCTCCATCAATTGACATGATTCCAACTACGCCGTTTTTGTTTCCTCACATATTAACATAATCCATCACCAATTCGCAGATTACAACAAGTATTGACCATTAAATTTTTTACTTTCTAAGCCATATTCTATTACATAAACACTGTTATTTGAAATCTTTTACTACGACCCAATTCTCACGAATTTCATCATCAAATAGCCCTCACAAACGACGATTAACAACACCATATACATACATGTATAAATCCCACGTGATAAGCAATTTACAAAAGATAATCATAGAAACTCAAAACATAGTATTAGAAATAAAATATACCTTCAACCCTAGTTGTATGCTAGCAAGAGATGGTGACATTCTCTCTCAAAACCACTATGATTCTCCTCCTTCTAAAATCTCGTTTCTTCTTCTCTCCAAACCCTCTCTATACTTGGCTTGAAAATAAAAGACGCTAAGAAATAAACTGAAGACTCCCCACGTTCATCAATTATGTTAGGCCAAAAGCCATAAGGCTGTGTTTGGCTACATAAAATTCTCTCATACTAGATTATTTTAATAGCATTATATTATATAGTTACTTTTGTCACACTTGATTTTAGTTCATTTAAATGACTTTAGCTTAATTAATTTAAATAACTTATAATGGTAATTATAATAATTATAATTTTTATTATAATTATACTTATAATTAATAAATAATTACATATGTCTAATTTAATTAATAAATTAGAAGCATCACTTTATTTAATTTATTTATTTTCTTTAATATTAAAAACTCATTTAATTTAATTAATTCATTAAATTAAATCTTCAAAGAATAAAATTTACCTTTGCTTTTAACTTAATTACCATACACATGTAACTAAATTATTATACCACAATTTCATAAATTATTTATTTTTTTCAATAAATAAATTATTTAAAATATTTATTTAATTCAATAAATATTTAAAATAATTACCAAATTCATTTAATTTCTCCAATATTTAACTTAACTATTAAACCTCACTTTCCCAATATATGAATATATACTTCTCTTCACACCAGATCACATATTTCAACATATATAGCACGTATATATACATACTCAAACTTAAAACACCTCATAATAAGAATTTTAATTATTAAATTCTTATTTTAATAATTTATAAAAATTCGGGTTGTCACATGAACTCTTAAGCACCTATGCTTTCCTCGAACTTGATTGTAACAATACAATAACCCAAACCAGATTACCACACAGATTTAGATAATATCAATTGTATGAACAATTAAAATACAAATAGAGGTCTATTGATCAAAGTAATTAATCGCTTAACAATGCAAGGCTCTAGTATTCAATGATGAACAAGAAAGATATTACCAGTTTATATGTTATAAGACCACTTCAGAAATCAACCTCGGAAACTTCTTCAATGAGATCACAATTAGCAGTAGAAAGAAGATGTAGAAGAAAAACATGTTACTGTTATCTATGTATATCAAAGGCAATATGTTTTTCTTATCTTTCTTATTAATAGACCTTGTTCTTTTACATTCTAATATTAGTATGTTACCATTGCATGATCACATATTCTGTAAGTGGTTGTTTGAGACAAATTACACAAATCATATATTTGATGAACAATTAGTATATTATCCAGATTATGTGCTAATCACAATATAATCAAATCTCTTTCCAGTTATATGGCTATCGTAGAAAACTGTTATGAGCAATATGAGATATTTCGCTAAAATCATGATATATATCAGTGTGATTGGTGAGAGGTTTAGGCCTGATTGAGTGCCCATCACGTGGTGAAAACATATCTCTTCCCATTTTATATCCCGTATTGTTATAAGAAAATAGGTAGATTCGCTGGAATTATATAACTATATATATATCAGCAGCTTAATTTCTAGAAATCCAATAATATATTGATTACCTTTCCATATCATGCAGTATTCAAAAACATCCACTAACTTATTACCATATGTGATTTAATAGTAAATGGGTCGGTGGGAGTAACTCATAATTTTCCTTAGATTATGAAGCATGATTTAAGGTAATTACTGTTAAACAAACATTTACTCCATGATCTGTCTCATGAATTGTGGTAACACTATTTAATTTGTTACTCTAAATTTTTTACTCCGGATTAATATTTTAGAGTTATAATTATATGTAATGCATATGCCCTAAAGCCTTGTACTAAAAAGTAATTAATGCTAAGATCTTACATTTATCTCCTAGGACTCAAAATGTCTTTCATCCTTCAAAGACTTTAAGTCTTTATATTTTCTTCCTCGATGTTCCAGTAATGCCATTTCTTTTCCTAAAATTTCATAGAGCATAATTAAAGATATAATATGGTCATCATTAAAACATTTAGGATAGAGTATAACATAAGTCAACAATGCGGCAACGACGTTGGCTCGAGCTGTTGAAAGATTACTATCATACAATTCAATACCATCCTGGAAAAGCGAACGTGGCAGCTGACGCGTTGAGTAGAAGATCATATGCGGGTACGAGTGTGATATTGTCAGCGCGCAAAGGTCCATTTGGTATGACTTATAAATGATGGAGATAGAGTTAAAGACTCTAGGGACCCACGTGATGATGTCAAATATACGAGTAGAACCAAATTTAATCGATAAAGTTAAAGTCGCTCAAGATACGGACATGGAGCTGATGCATATGAGGAAGAAAGTGCAAGAAGGTGCTATTCCGAAAGCAATAATCGATGAAGAAGGAATACTTTTGGGTAAAATCTAATTATGCACAGCACGCAAGTATACGCGGTCAACAAGTAATATAATAGTAAGTAGAGTATCGTTCCCTCAGAGACCTAGCAAGAAATTAACTTCACAATTACCAATTTTCTATTAATCCTAATTTTATTAAACTAATTAATTTCCAATTTATAACTAAAAGTATTAAAAATCTTAAAATCACCACACAATCAATAAACGCTAAAAACTGAATTTTCAAACAAATAATGGAGAATTAAGCTTTCGACTTCACTCTAAGCATCACTCAGATTATTACACCTTTATTCCAGTTTAACTCACTATCCCTATTTATTAATCAATAACATGTATGTATAACTAGCCACCTCTCGATGTACTAATACCGTATTAACCCGAATCCACAATTAAGATAGAATTAAGTTAAACACCTTAACTAACTAACTCACTATATCTCTATGTGAATTACAATTAAAGAATGTTGAAGTTCAAGTTCTTTATCTGATTACATGCGATGTCAAGCATATCTCTACCCTAACATTCATCAAGATTCTGTTCAATCACATAAATCAAGAACACATGCTATATTAACTAAGTCTAGACTCGTATTTCATATCTCGAGTTCATACAAGTCCACAAAGAATCGTTGATCAGGAAATTCATAAATTCATACTCAAATTAATATAGATAAACCGGACAATAGGTGTGAGGGAGAGGTTTGTGGAGTAATGGGTTGAATTCGTGGGTATGTGTTGCAACGAAGTGGGATGATGTATTTGCAGTTGCCGAATGTGTGTGGAGATTGGGTGGAAGATGTGTGAGAGTGGTGTAAGAATTGGGGAAGGAAAGGAGTTGGGCATGTGTAATTGCCAAAAAAACTCGTTTAAATTCCAGGACCCCGGTGGGCATGCGCCCTATCAGTGGGAAAAATGTTTTGATGGTGAATGGTCCTAACCACCTTGACTTGAGCTTGCCTGGGAATAACCTCAATCGTGAGTTGAACAGCAGTACTGATTGCCCCAGCTCGAATGTTCGGTGCACGATTTTCAGATCGTGCCATTTCTTGACCTTTTCTTTGTATAACTTCGAGTTCTCATAAGCTTGCAGTTGGAATTCATCGAGCTCATTTAACTAGAGCAGCCTATTTTCACCCACAGCTGCTTGATCAAAGTTTAATTTCTGAATTGCCCAGTAGGCCTTATGTTGTAACTCGACAGGTAGGTGGCAAGATTCCGTAAAGTAATTGGTATGGTGACATACCAATCGGTGTTTTATACGTACTCCGGTAAGCCCATAGTGCATCGTCCAACCTGAGAGACCAATCCTTTCGATTCGGATTCACTACCTTTTCCAAAATTCACTTCACCTCCCTGTTCAAAACCTCAACTTGCCCACTTATTTGGGGATGATACGTTGTAGCTACCTTATGGTTGACCCCATACTTTGCCAAGAGAGCTGTAAACGATTTGTTGCAGAAGTGACTACCTTCATCACTTATAATGGCTCTCGGTGTACCAAACCTCATAAAAATATTTATCTGCAAGAATTTGAGCACCACTTTGGCATCATTGGTCGGGAGTGCTACTGCTTCAACCCACTTTGATACGTAGTCTACCGCAAGCAAAATGTACTGATTGGTAAATGAGGAAGGGAACGGGCCCATGAAAGCTATGCCCCATACATCAAAAATCTCAACTTCTAAAATAGTTTGAAGTGGCATCTCATTCCTTTTCGATATGTTGCCCACCCGTTGACATCTATCACACATTTTAACAAATTGGGGGGCGTCTTTAAATAATGTAGGCCAATAAAACCCGGCTTGAAGCACTTTTGTTGTCGTTCTCTCAGTACCATAGTGTCCTCCATACGCCGATGAGTGGCATTCATGAAGTATGTTCTTCAGTTCACTGTGGGGCACACACCTTCTAATCATTTTATCGGCGCACTGTTTGAATAAATAAGGCTCATCCCATATATACCACTTAACGTCATGGAGAACCTTCTTTTTCTGTTGTCGTGTAAGGTCAGGGGTAAACATGTTTCTCACTAGATAATTCGCGAAGTTCGCGTACCATGGAAATTATGTATTTATCCCAAATAGTTGCTCATCCGGGAATGACTCGTTCATTACACAATTGTCCTCTTCCCTTTTATTCTGATTTTTCAGCCTAGACAAATGATCAGCGCGACTTGGTTCTCCGTTCCCTTTCTATCCTTTATTTCTAAATCAAACTCTTGTAGAAGGAGAATCCATCGGATAAGGCGTGGCTTAACATCTTTTTTCAAAATTAAGTACCAAATGGCCGAGTGATCTGTATAAACTACTACCTTTGTCTCTATCAAATACGTTCGAAATTTATCGAACGCATACACCACTGCAAGTAATTCCTTTTTCGCAGTTGTGTAGTTCATTTGAGTCTCCGTGAGTGTCTTACTTGCATAATATATGGCATGAAATACCTTCTCTCGGCGTTGACCCAAAACAACCCCAACCGTGTAGTCACTTGCATCACACATTAATTCGAAGGGCATGGTCAAATCCGACGCGACGATGATGGGAGTTGTGGTCAATTTCTTCTTCAACAACTCGAATGCTAATTTACACTCCTCATCAAACTTGAAAACCGAATCCTTCTCTAAAAGACTGCACATAGGTTTTGCAATTTTAGAGAAGTCTTTTATAAATCGTCTGTAAAATCCAGCATGCCCCAGAAAACTTATAATTCCCTTAACTGAACTCGGTGGAGGAAGCTTTTCAATTGTTTCCAACTTCGCTTTATCAACCTCTAATCCTTGAGCCGAGACCTTGTGCCCCAAAATTATGCCTTCTTCAATCATGAAGTGGCATTTTTCCCAGTTAAGTACCAAATTCGTGTCAGTACATCTTTGTAAGACCATTACCAAATTCTCCAGACATGCATCAAAGTTATCCCCATAGACAGAGAAGTTGTCCATGAAGACTTCCACTTATTTCTCCACCATCATACGCCTCTGGAAAGTAGCGGGTGCATTACACAAGCCGAATGACATTCTCTTGAATGCGAATATGCCGTATGGGCACGTGAATGTAGTCTTTTCTTGATCTTCAGGAGCGATGATGATCTAATTATAACCCAAATATACATCCAATAAGTAGTAGTACTCATGTCCCGCTAATCTGTCCAACATCTGATCGATAAAGGGAAATGGAAAGTGATCTTTGCGGGTCGCCTTATTCAACTTCTTGTAGTCCATGCAAACCCTCCAACCGGTCACTGTCCTTATCGAAATTAGCTCGTTGTCATCATTTTGAACCACTGTCATTCCTCCCTTTTTTGGCACACATTGTACTGGATTGACCCACTTACTGTCTGAAATCGGGTAAATGATACCCATATCCAACTATTTCAGGACTTCTTTCTTAACTACTTCTTTCATGATAGGGTTAAGCCGTCTCTGTTGCTCCACTGTCGGTCTTGCATTGTCTTCCGTCGGAATTTTATGCATGTAAAAGGATGGGCTGATTCCTTTGATATCCGCGATTGTCCATCCTATAGCCGATTTGTGGTCCCTAAGCACTCTCATCAACTTTTCTTCCTGCAATTCGTTAAGTGCAGCAAAAATAATAACAGGTAAAGAATTAGAATGGCCTAAGTATGCATACCTAAGGTGTTTAGGGAGTGGCTTAAGTTCCAGAGTCGGTGGCTCCTCCAATGACGGTTTTATCTTTGATATGGCTTTTTCACCCATATGAAATGGTTCAAATGGTGCTTTAAATCTGCTAACTCGTGGCAGGGAGTCTAGCATCTGCAAGTAGTCCACAAATTCCTGATCATCAAATTCTTTATCTCCCAATAGTGTCGTTTCCAATGGATCGTTAACCAAACTCTTGCCCAAATCTTCGCTGATTATTTGATCAATGATGTCCATCCGAAAACAATCTTCTTCATCCGTTGGAAATTTCATGGCCTTAAAAACGTTGAATTTTACTTCTTGGTCTTGGACCCTCATCGTTAGTTCACCTTTTTGTACGTCTATGAGTGTTCTACCTGTAGCCAGAAACGGTCTCCCGAGAATGATTGGGATATTCTTATCTTCCTCAAAATCTAGAATAATGAAATCCACGGGGAATATGAAGTTGTCTACCTTAACCAATATGTCCTCCATAATGCCTCTCGGGTACGTAACCGACCTATCCGCCAACTGTAAAGAGATGTTCGTAGGCTTTGGAGCTGGCAGACCCAATTCTGTATAAACTGATAACGACATAAGGTTCACACTCGCTCCCAAATCACATAAACATTTATTGAATTACATATTCCCAATCGTGCACGAGATGGTGAAACTCCCCGGATCTTTCAACTTTGGTGGCAACTTTCGTTGTAATACCGCACTACACTCCTCTGTTAATGCCACTGTATCGAAATCTTCTAATTTCTTTTTCCTGGACAAAATCCCTTTCATGAATTTCGCATAACTCGGCATCTGCTCTAGGGCTTCTATGAACGGGATATTAATCTGAAGTTTCTTAAAAACTTCCAAAAATTTCGCAAACTGCTTGTCTAATTTCTGCTTTTGAATTCTTTGCTGAAACGGCGGTGGAGGATACACAACTGGCTTGTCATCTAACTTTGTTTTCTCAATTTGCTTATCCGCACCCTGTTTTTATTCAGTCACTATGTTGTCATCAATTTTTCCATTCGATATAGCTGAATTTTCTGCACCTTTCCCTTCCAAATGTTTTCCACTTCTCAAGGTGATTGCCTGACACTGTTCATGATTTCCCTTCGAATTTCTTTCGGTGTCACTTGGTAGAGTCCCTTGTGGTCTATTGTTCAATGCTAATGCAATTTGTCCCATCTGATTCTCTAGATTCTTGATGGCTATCTCTTGCGATTTCATTGACATTGCTTGATTTTTCATGGCTACCTCGTTGCTCGTTATATACTTTTGTTGGGAGAATGCATATTATAATTTGATGTTTTAATGTATATGCTCATGATTATTTGTAAAGTCCTTCAAGGAATATATGTACAAGGACTTAGTGATAGATCAAGTTTGTTAGGTTGATCTAAGCTCTTAACGTGTATCATTCTGTAATTGAATGTATAGATAGAAAGATCAAAGCTGTTAAGTTGATCTTGAGATGTAATAGATAGGATTCGAAGAATTCGTAGTATATAAATCTGATCAACATTGCAGAAGTCAAGGCAGAAACGTAGAGCTTCAAAGATCGTAGTGTGCCTACCTTGAAGGGCCTCTTCGGAAATCGTAGAGTGGTCCCAACGTTTGTCGAGCCAACTCAGAGATTGTAGTGTGCTCTCGGAAACGTAGAGTTTACAACTCAAGCAAGCGAAGATCGTAGAGTGCAAAGATTTAAGAGAAATCGTAGTGCTCTCGGCTAATAGCATCAGACCAGGCACCAAGGTGACAAGTCACCACGATCTGAATCATAGAGTACCACGATCTGAATCGTAGAGTACCACGATCTGTATCGTAGAGTATCATCTGTCTTGTGTCAGAAACATCAAGCCTCATGATTTGTGTGGAGACATACTTCAACATATGAGGAATGGATTCTAAACGTTGCAGTACTCACCAGTCCCAAAGTCATAAGAAATATCCTTAGTATGCAACAAAGAAGCGTATTGAAGAAGCAAATGAAAGTACCATTGGTAAGGGGGAAACACCTTTTCAGGTGTTAGGTGAGAAAGCAATCTGCTGTGTCAGTGGGCTAGAATGCAATTCAGAAGATGTACAGAAAAGTCTCCATCAAAGGACAGAAAGGTCAAACGCATTTAATGCTTCAACGGATGGATCCAACGGATAGTTTTCAAGATCACATATATGCAAATCAAGCAGATGAGAGAGGTATGCAAGCATTGAACAAAATGTGAAGAACTCTCAAAGCTCAACTCTATGATCTGAGAAATAGAAAAGCTTGCTCAGCTACTCAGTTCTTTTGAACAAGTGCTTAAACATCAACTGAGTAGCAACCATCAAGAACTCAACATCTACCAATCAACTGAAGAAAAGTACCAAGTCTGCTAGACTTGAAGAGTTCTAAGTAAACTGTAACAGAGCCAAGTCTGCTGGACTTGAAGAGTTCAAGAGTGAACTAAGAAGTTCCTAGACTGCTGGTCTAGAAGGAATCTGTGTGATTCAGAAGTTGTAAAAGACATCCTTAGTGGATTTCCTACTCGAGGAGTAGAAGAGTGGACTAGGAGCTTTAAGTGCTCTGAACCACTTAAAACGACTGTGTCTTTTACTCTCTTACTATAACTGCTATATCTGCCATAATTGCTATAACTGTCTCACTCTCATAACTCCATTACTTTGTAAAGGAGATTAAAACAAACATTAATTCCGCTAGGTTTTAATCATAATTAACTAACAAGTTTAAAATGAAAAGATTTTTTAAATATCTATTCAACCCCCCCTTCTAGATAACTATTGTGCCTACTAGGAACTAACAATTAGTATCAAAGCAGGTTCTATTTTACAGCTTACAAGCTTTAGCAGATCCAATGGCACACGTACCTAGCGAATCAAGGACTGGAGGAGGCAGCAAGCCACCAATGTGCAACAAGGATAAATTTGCAAACTGGAAAGTCAAGATGCAAGCATACATGGACTCAATAGATGAAGATCTATTTGAGACTGTTCAGAATGGGCCCTATGTTCCAACAAAGCTTGCACCAACCACCGACGATCCAAACAGAATACAAATCTAAGTCAAAGAAGAGTGGACAGACAACGAGAAGAGAGTTGTCCAACTTGACAAAAAGGCCAAGAAACTCCTGTTTCAATCCTTAGAAAATGATCTGTTCGAAAACGTTGTCAACAACAAAATAGCTAAGGAGTTTTGGGAAGCACTGCTCATCATGCACGAAGGAACTGAAGAAGTAAGAGAAAACAAACAATCACTCCTGACACAACAGTATGAAATGTTTGCTCATGTTCAAGGAGAAAATGTAACTGCCACCTATGAGAGATTCAACGTTCTGCTCAACTCTCTACGAGCATATGGGAAGATCTATCCAAACAAAGATGTGATCATAAAGTTCATGAGAGCCCTACCGAGCAGGTGGGATGCCAAAACCACTGCTATAAGAGAGTCAAAGAATCTTCACGAGATGACAGTTCAACAGCTACATGGCAATCTCCTGACATACGAACTGGAGATGACTCAACGAGCTGAAACCCTATCAGAAGGAAGAAGGAAGGATAAGGGTGTTGCTCTCAAGGCAACTGAAGGTGCATCTAAGGTCAACACTGAGATTGACTCTGATTATGATGAAGATGATTATGAAGACTTTGCTATCTTTGGTAAAAAGACTAAGAAGGTTCATGCGTTAAGCAAAAACCAAAGAAGCCAGGAGAAGGTCAAAGAATTACGTTGACCAATTGAGAGCAAATGAATGATCTATGCTACAATCAGAAGAAGCCTAGCCACTTCATGGCCAATCGCAACATTTAAGAGGAACCACGAAAGACAATCCATATCCATCCGGATACTAGGAAGTTTGACATCAACCCGGAACACACTGCAGGAGTAACAATTCCAACCTCGGATATAACCCCGAGGCATGCGAGATCAATACCAGGAACACACAGGAGAAAGACCGATTAATCTAGAGATAACCGAGAGGTATCCGGTCTCGGTCCCAACCATAGGAATAGCCACCAACCTTGGTGATAACCCCAAGGAATGCGATTTGGCGATAACCCGAAATGCTTGTTTCAAATCGACCGACTTCAATCTCGGCGCTCTGGCGAGATACTACTGTACCAACGGAGATAACATCGGGAAGGCAGGCACACCTCAAAGATGACAATGAGGACCTTCAACAATTTCGGTGGTCAATCTCGGTGAAGCTGAGAAGCGTCGTCGCTTTATCATTAATCCGGCGATAACTGCCGGTGAGGGCAACATCGTCATCTCGCCAACCACGATGCCCGCCACGTCGTCTCAACATTTCATACACATCTCTACACAGCGATGTCCCACAAGAAAGATAACCAATCCGAGTGACTATTATGCGGGGTAGCGGATGGAATTTGAAGCTTGAAGGCCAGGAGGGCATCGTCCCATCTTCAATGACTTCGTACAAACTCTAATCCCATGCCATTGTACAACTCTCGACAATGGCGGTCGAAATAGGTCTGTATACCTCAATCGGATGCGGATTTTGCACTACGAAAGTTCGAGTGGACATTACGATTGCGAGTGCACGTCTTCTGAGACGACCCGACCAGAAACCGGGCCCACGGGTTGCCTCTACAGTACACTGTGGCTCTCAGCAGCGGTACACCTGCTGACTCCATCCTCTATAAATAGAGGGCTTGGGGTGCCCATTTTGCAAGAGAAAGCGGCGAGGAAGCCACCTTGATTTGCTCTGCACTCACCCCATCTGATGTACTTTCTCATTTTAAACACTTGTGAGCTCATATATAGCCTCTTTTGTACCTACAAAAGCCGGTGTTTACCCACTTTAAAGATATAGAAGTCTTCTTTGGCGGTCATTTGTAAGCCTTCTCACACACTTTAAAGTCTTTCTCTTCATCTCTCTACACACACCCTTCTTCACGTTGAGAGTCGTGTTTTGCGTGCATTTGCCGGACTTGATGGTGGTTTTATATGGTATTATATATATATATATATATATATATATATATATATATATATATATATATATTGACTAACATTATCGAGTTATGCCTCGATT
Source organism: Panax ginseng (assembly GCA_020205605.1). NCBI lineage: Eukaryota > Viridiplantae > Streptophyta > Magnoliopsida > Apiales > Araliaceae > Panax > Panax ginseng. The sequence continues at coordinate 943,510 of CM035147.1, forward strand.
GAGCCTGAACTTGATGCAGGCGTTTATTTGCTTTATATATATATATATATATATATATATATATATATATATATATATATATATATATATATATTTATATATATATATATATATATATTGATGAACTTTGTTTGATGAGCTTGAACTTATGCAGGGCGTTTATATATATATATATATATATATATATATATATATATATATATGTCGGACTTTGTTCGATGAGCACAGATTTTTATGCAGATGCGTTTTACTTTATATATATATATATATATATATATATATATATATATATATATATATATATATGTATAGGACTACATTCGATGAGCACAGATTTTATGCAGTGCGTTTATTATATATATATATATATATATATATATATATATATCATGTCGGACTATATCGATGAGCACAGATTTTACATCGATACGATTGAGCATATAGATTTATATATATATATATATATATATATATATATATATATATATATATATATATAGCTGTTGTCGAACTTTATTCGATGAGCAGAATTTTACATATATATATATATATATATATATATATATATATATATATATATATTTCGTCCCACACAGAGTTTACTTACGTGGTGGTTGATCGCTTTTCTGACTTTCTTTACGTTTACGTCACTTTGGAGTTTACTTACGTGGCGGTTGATTGCTTTTATCTGACTTTATTTACATTTTGTCACTTTGGAGTTTCCTTCGTGGCGGTTGATATATTCTGACTTTATTTACGTTTTTGTCACTTTGGAGTTTCCTCGTGGCGGTTGATAGCTTACTGACTTTATTTACATTTACGATCCCCCATGGAGGTGCTTACGTGGTGGTTGGTGATCATATACGTATATATATATTCTGACTTTTTATATATATATACTACTACTTTCATACAAATTTGCGGTATCATATGCCTAGGAATCATGTGATCGCAGATTGACCCTATTGGATCTAGATTCGGTTCCGTGATGGACATTTTTAATTTATGGCGACTTGTAAATTATTACTGATGTCTGAATTTCCTCGGATGGTTTCCATACCCACGAGGAAATCGGCATTATTTTGTACATTATTTTTTTAAATACGGATGCCCTCGCATCTGTAAAATAAAATCAATCAATAGAACACTTAATAAAATGGGAGTGTAAAGGTCTCAATTACTATTGAGCATCGGGGTTTGAAAAACCTCTTTTATAAAACATCCTTTGCCATATCTTGCTTAAAATTGAATTTTTACATAAATTCAAACCACACATGTATATATAAGGTGTGCGACGAGGCCTCGCACTACTTCCAAATAATGACACATTGACCCACACACACACACATTAGGATAATAGTTTCTTGAAAAAAGCGGTCGTAGTGGTAACACGGATGTCGAGAAGTGCCTAACACCTTCCCTCGCATAACCAAGTCCCCGGACCCTAATGAATCTCGGTTTCCAGGCTTGGTTTAGCGATGTCACATCTTTGGGTCGATGTGCAAACCTTTTCTCGGTTGTGTTGGTACAACCATTTAAAAAACCAATGGCGACTCTTAACGGTCCATAAATCGACATTATACATATCGGACCTTTTTCACTTGTTTTTTCAAACAAATCTCACCTAAAATGAGAACACGAAAGAACAAATAGCGGAAAGGACATCTAAAAATCCGGCGTCGGCGGTGGGACGACTCTTTGGGGACTCGATGTAAGAGGACTTAAGCCGCTATTACAATCTTTTCAAAAATTATTATCTGCTTGTGTGTGGATGTTGCATTTACATTTTGATGAATGTGTGCGAATGCATTTCTTATTGCACTTTGCACACCTTAGTGCTTGTGATATTAGTGCTTACGCACCATATCTGCTTGTGATATTAGTGCTTCGCACATGTCATCATTTTCATACGGTGAGCGCGATGTATGTGAATGTATGTTGTGTGGTCCCTCCACGGGAGGCTATCCGTCGGTGTTTGATTCTTTGGACTCGTGGGAAGACTAATTCTCCCGAGGCTCGGAAAAGGCACCACCAATTCGCTCGGTTGAAAAAGCCAGGATTAATTTTCCGTTGAGTAGATTGCGATGATTTGGGAACCTTCATACCCAAAAAAAGCCATGAGAGTAACCTAAGATAAATTGACCCTCGATAAACCCAAAAGCGGAGGAAAGTCTCTTCATGCTCTCATTTCAATTACTTGTAAACACAATTACTTGTAATTACATTCCATATATATCTCCATGTAATGAGAAATATGAGAAAATGTGTACACATACATATTTTAATTAACATCTACAAGCAGTGACATCCGTTTTGCGAGGATAAAATTCCTAAAATGGACACATCACATAGCATGTTATTATACATTTCCTAAAGACTAAACTATGCAAGTCTTTTCGCGGGGAACCAATCGGACCCTCTTACGGTCGAAAGTCAAAAAGCTACACGGCCTCTGATCGATCATGTCGTCATCGGCAGCGGTGAACTTAATCCGGTTTCGCAAAAAAATTGACGGATTAAGCAAACAAATTCTGATTTGGTTATTACTACTCAAAAAGAACTACACCGGTCAATCGGGGTCCAAAAATACCGTACATCTTTGAATCCTCTCCACAAGAGGGAACCCGGTCATTACAATACGAGCTGCGGTTGGATCGACCAACAAAACTCATGATCTTTGCCCATCCCTTTGGAGATCCAGACCTTTGGTGACATCAAAAAGAAAGTCTCAAATGGAAGAGACCCTTACGTCTTTATCAAAGGAATTGGAACCTGCGGGAGTGTTTCATATCTTGATCTTTGCATTTTCCACTGGTGTTCATTATCGAGAAAAGTTTAAAACTCGACTTTTGAAAAATATGGCGGGTTAGGAGATCCTTACACACATTTAAAGGTGTTTATTGGAGAACTTGGATCTTATACGAGGAGGACGAAAAGCTCGAGAATGCAATTGTTCGAAAAAAGTCTAGCTGGAGAAGCTTGGTTAAGTGGTACACAAGATTAGACAATTCAAAGATCCATATTTGGGAAGAGCTAGCACATGCTTTCCTCACTCAATCTGACTTTCAATCTCGGATGGCTCTGATCGGTATCAAATTACCAAGATCGAAAGCGATCTAATGAGTCTTTCGAGAGTAGTATGCTCAAAGGTGGAGGCGCTTTGTTTGCCCAAGTTAGTCCTTCCATGATGAGAATCGAGAGATGGTCATGACTTTCATAGACATCTGAAGCTCCTTTCTATGAAAGAGTTTTAAGCGGCATCGGCAAACCATTTTTGAAATGGTCGAACATGGGGGAGATGGTGAGATGGGATTGAAGTCAGGAAAAATTCAAGACCTAATTTGCACTCAAAAGTTATTCTTGATCACATCAATCAGGAAATTATGGAAACAACCCCGGAGAATCCATAAAAAGAAAAGGAAGATGTTTCCACGATCTACTGAGGGTCAAAAAAGGCAATCGAACATGCCTATTCAAAGGAGAAACTACACTCCCTTTCAAGCACGGTCTGCGAACCCTCAATACCAAAAGGTGGAGAAGTCAAGCGCCCTCAGTGTTTACACCCTTAGGGGATACCCTCGAGAACATTCTCAATCTTCGACAACACGAGAAGAAAATTACGCATCTTCTTCCACCGGCCGACCCTAATGGGCGGGGTTTCAATCTTGCTTTCGGAAATGTGCTTATCATGCATGGGGCACTGGACATGATACTCGGGATTATTGGGCCTTGAAACACAAGATCCAAGACACGATAGACAATGGTGAGATCGTGGTCACCAAACGGATCGACCTCACGTTCAAGACAACCCTCTTCCTCAACCTGAAAGAAGAAGAGGTTGACATGATAAATTGGAGCAATGGGACGAATTCCAATTTCAATTTGTGAATCCTCCCGGACCCTCAAAGGCGGTGATGACAAATGGGATTATGCCAAGTTCGAGTTCACAATGGAGCGAAAGATGAAAGCTCTATGCAAAGCAAATTGAACAATTGGCGAGAATTGGTGACTTATCGACATCAAGTGACACGTCGATTAATCGACCCGAGGAGCATGCCGGTCTCCTACCTCTTGTCATGAATATTCCCTCGTCACTTCGAGAAAATGAAATCTTTGGAAGACAAAGTGACAAAGAAAGCAAATGCAAAGCCCGTCGAGTTTTGCCAACAAAAGGAATTCACCTATTTGGGCCAACCTATGGAGGAAATCCTTCATATGTTAATCAATGAAGGAAGGATCGGTTCCTTCTACCTCCAATCAACCCAGATTTCGGGGCGGTACAACTACGATGGAGTATGTCGATATCACTCCCGATCTCGCGGTCACGTGCCACGAGAAGAATCTTTGGGCACTCGCCACCTTATCAAAATCTAATTGGCGGTGGTGTCTGCTTAGCGAGACGGCGATCTTGTGTTACGTGCAAGTGAGAATTGAGGTCTACTAAGTGGAAGAGTGTGGTAGCGGTCATATCCACTTTGGCTGATGGGGTTAACAAATCACTCACAATGCCAACAATTCAACTCGAGGAAGCAACAATCCTTTGAAAGTGGCGCTCGAGGCGATCAACTTGTATGCGTGCGAGCCTGATATCCTATTGTTAGCTTGCGCAAAGTTCCGTGGAATTATGGAGAAGGTGAAGGATCCACCTCATCATACAAGCTGCTACGAGTGTGAAGGAAAATCCTTTATATCTTCCCCAGCGGGTGATGAAGTCTACCATCAAATCAAAGGGAAAATACCCATGGAGAAGATTGAAAAATTCCTCGCACTTTATGGGTCATACTTGAAGCCACGGTGGTTTTAAGCTTAAAAGAAGCTCCTGACAAATATCAATTTTGGACTTGGTCTAACTTAGAGAATCATAGGAAGGTCTTGTTGAAGGTTTTAGAAGAAGCCTATCTCCGACATCGGTTGATCTGGAAAAATTTCAACATCTGGTTGATCACATTTTCAACAACAATGTGATATCCTTTCTTGATGATGACATACCGCTGCGAGGGGCCCGGTCGTATGCAAGCCGTTGCACATTTGCGGTCTTGTCCTGCGGATACATGCTATTTGGAGTCTTGATAGATGGAGGTTCATCTCTAAATATCATCCATCGCTACCTTGGTGAAGATGAATATCAATCTCAACCCGAATTTGAATGTAGCCATACTATCATCAAAGCTTTTGATGGAGCCGTCGAGGAATTCGATCGAGATAATTGAATTTGCTTGATCGAAATTGGTCCTCATACATTCTGCGTATCTTTCCATGTGCTCAAGATAGATTAGGGATACAACTTTGCTCTTGGGGCGACCATGGATTCATATATTTGAGGCGGTCCCTCCACTCTCTTCATCAACGGTTGAAATACATTATCAACAATAGCACAGTCACGGTCGATTGTTGAACGAGTGTCCTCAACACGGGGACATGCCATTCATCAATGCCAATCGGATGTTGAGCCGGTCGGTTTTCATGCCTTGGAAGTAAGCAATACCCAATACCATGCTATTGGAATGCCATTACCCGAACCAAGATTTTCTTAGAGGTAATGTAAATTTACTCGAGAAATGATGTCATTGGGTCATAAAAGCGGGACAAGAAATTTGGGTAAAGATTGCCGGTATCAAGTACCCAATTCGATTAACCAAGAAAAGCTGGAGCAATTTGGACTAGGCTATTACGCGATTCTAGTCATAGGAATCCTCATAAGCATCGGTGATTCCTTGACTTCAACCATGCGGCGTTTATCTTCGCCTTCAAACTACGAGTCGCACAACCTCTGTAAAGGTGCGGCCCGATGTAATGGCTATGTTTATTTCCCAAGCCGATGCGGTGAAGGAGAAAAAAGTCTTTGTTCCAAATCCATGGTGGAAGAAGAGGAGCGAAGAATCAAGCAAGGCGTCATCGAATGATGTCGGGCATATACGCATCATCGTTCATGATGAACATACCAATAGATACACCCCAGGCGATGATTTGCCCGGACGTAATGGCCATCATTCGGGACGGGTAGGATGATGACAATCCCTCCATCACTGCGGTCCACCCGGACTTTGCCCTTGCCAATTGGAACAACACTCCTTGCATTGGTAAATCGAGGTAAAAGCGGTAGAAACTCTTTACGCCTGTAGATATAATAGCTTGCTTACTTTACATGCGGTATTAGCGGTTTATTTTGCCGATATATGCTAACACTTTGTGTATGATCAACACATTTCATATATACTAAGTGAAAGCATATTTTGTTTGAGGACTACGAATTTAGATGTGCATGTACTTAGCGTCGGTGCCTCTTCTCCAAGGAGTTGTACCTTTGATGTAGAGATGAATTGACCTTGATGGAAATCTGAGGATGACATTGAGGTGCCTCGAGAAATTCAAGAATGGGTGAAGACAAACCTAAACCCAACCTTGATCAAACCACTTCTTTCGATCTCGGAACCTTAGAAAGCCCTAAGTTAATCCAGTTGGTTCGGACCTTACCCCAAACCAAAGGAATGACATGGTTACGCTATTAACCCAATTCGAGGATGTGTTTGCATGGTCTCATGAAGACATGGTGGGTTTGTCCTTGACATTGTCCTTCATCGCCTTCCCATTAAAGAGGATTTAAGCCGGTCAAAGCAAAAGCTCGGCGATTGAAACTGAGTGGAGTTTAAAGGTGAAAAGAAGAAATTGTGAAACAATTTCAAAGTGGCATCATCATGGTGTCCACATATCTGAGTGGATATCAACATTGTGCCGTGCCTAAACACGGAGGAAGGTGCGAGTTTGCGTGGATTACAGGGACTTGAACAAAGCTTGCTTAAAAGATAGCTTTCCGTGCCATTTATCCACATTCTTATTGACAATCTTTTGCTTGATCTGACATGTACTCCTTTCTTTGATTGCTTTGCGGGGTACCATCGGATCATGGTTCTTTGAGGAAGATCGTGAAAAGCTGCTTTCATCACGCCTTGGGGAACCTTTTTGCTATAGGCGGTTGTCATTCGGCCTCATCGATGCTGGAGCCACCTATCAGCGAGCTATGATGGCTCTTTTCCATGACTTAATGCACAAAGAGATCGAGATCTCGTGGATGACATCATTGTCAAGTCCGGAAGGAGGATGACCATATAGACCATCTCGAGAAAGTTGTTGACGAGGTTGCGTAAGTCAACTTGAAGTTGAATCGACTAAATCGCCTTTGGCGTTAAATCGTCGAGCAAGTTGCTAGGATTTCTAGTCGACCACAAAGGATTGAAATTTGGATCTGCCAAAATCAAGCCATCACGAAATGCCCATTCCTCGAGACGAGAAAAAAAATACGGGGATTTTTGGGAAGAATCAACTTCATTAGCGGGTTTATCTCTCGACTCACGACAACTTTGTGAGCGATCTTCAAGCTATTAAGGAAGAACTCCTCCATGAAATGGAATGATGAGTGTCAAAATGCCTTCCTCACAATCAAAAAATAGCTAGTCAAAGCTCCGTGTTGGTACCACCCGGGGATGATGTTCCCCTGTTCATGTACACATCCATAAGTGACAATGCCATGAAATTTGCATCTTTGAGACGAGAAAGGCGATAGAGGCGAAGCGAGCTATCTATTACCTCGACAAAAGATTGATTGACGGTGAACACAAGTACACTACGATCGAAAAGGCGTGTTGTGCTTTAGCATGGGCTTCCATGAGGTTACAACATTACCTCCATGGTCACTGACCCATCTCATATCCGCGTGGATCCTCTCAAATCGTGTTCAATAAACCCGTATTAAATTGCGGTTATCGGATGATGGTTGATTGATCCTACAACAATTTGACATCGTATATGTGACTCAAAAAGTCCATCAAAGGTCGAGGAATTGCGGATCAATGGTGGCGCGCACCTACCCGAGGATTTCAAACCCTTGAAACATATTTCCCGATGAAGGAGTAATAGCGATTCAACAACACCATCGATGCGATCTGGCGCCCGATCATGGAAGATGTATTTTGATGGGTATTAATATGGAAGGTTACGGGCTGGAAGCGGTTCTAGTATACGATGCGGGGGAAGCGATATCCGTCGCCGTCAAATTTAGGTTTATCGGCACCAACAACACGGTGAGTATGAAAGGTTGTCTCATGGGGCTAAAACTTGCAGATTCGATGGGCATCGAGGCGGTTAAGCTTGTCTTTGGAGATTGAGTTGGTAATCGAGACAATCCACGGAGGAATCTATCAAACCAAGGAACTACATTTCTTTGCCTTACCATCGGCGAGTTTTGAAGATGGTTTTGGAGTTGAAGAAATCTCCTTTCTACACATTCCTCGTAATAGGAATGACTTTGCGGACAGCGTTAGCAACTTTGGCCTCCTTGATTCGCATATCGAGATAAGGAACACTTGCCAAGCGTCACAATTTCCTGCACAAGGCCTGACCTATGGGAATTACGTTGGAGAAGTATCGGATGAGCTACCTCCCATCCAACATCCTTGGTATCGACATATCAAGGAATATCTACGAGATGGATCTACACCGTGAGTGAAGCGAGCAGGTGAGAAAAGCGGATCCATCGACTTCTTTATGAAATTCTACACGAGTGGAGATCGCTCTACAAAAGAGATCGAGGACTAGGTCTCCTCGGATGTTTAGACAAAGATCAAGCCCAAAGGCTTATGGATGAAATCCATGGTGGAGTCTGTGGCCCCCCCATGAGTGGCCCCCTCCTTGTCAAGAAAGTCCTCGGGACGGGACATTATTGGCTATCTCTCAAAAGGTGATTGCAATGACCACGTGAGAGATGCTATCGGTGCGATTCATGGGAATGCTATATATGCGCCCTCACGGGAACTCCACAATATGAGTTCACCTTGGCCCTTCTCGATGTGGGGAATGGGCGTTATCGGGCCCATTGAGCCTAAAGCCCGATAATGGACATCGATTTATCTTCACCATGATCGACTACTTCACCAAGTGGGTAGAAGCGACCTCCTTCCCCGGGGTTACTAAAGAAGTCATCATTGCTTTCGCCGAAACAATGTCGTTTGTCGATATGGACAACGAGAGGTGATTGTGTCGAGACAATGCTAAGAACCTCAACAACAAAATGATGGAGGAATTATGCGATAAATTCCACATCAAACATCTTAACTCTGTCATCTATCGTCAGAAGATGAATGGTCTTTGTTGAAGCGGCTAACAAAAACATCAAGAAGATTATGCAAAAGATGTCCTTGACCACAAAGATTGGCACGACCTATTGCCTCTTACTCTGTTAGCCTCTGAGAACCTCAATCATGCGCACTTCCTTTGGGGCAACCCCTACGCATTAACCTATGGGATGGAAGCAGTGCTCCCCATAGAAGTTGAAATGGAATCCCTCGAGTGTTGATAGGCGCTCAATTTGGATGAAGACCAATGGGTACAAGGCGGTATCACCAATTGTCTCTAATAGGCGAAAAAGCGAACCGCGGCTATCTTCCATGGTCGATTATATCAACAAAGGATCGCGGATCCTACAACAAAAAAAGTAAAGCTCTGGCGGTTTAAACAACATGACTTGGTTTTGAAGAAGATCCTTGACAACGAAGATCAATCTAAAGGAAAATTCGCTCTAAGCTGGGAAGGCCGTTTGTTGTCGAGGAAGTATTATTGAGGAGGCGCTCTCAGATTACAAGAAATGGATGGCGATGAATTTCCACAACTCATCACTTTCGGACAGTGAAAGCGGTACTATATGCGAAGTTGCCATCAAGCAAACACCACGGTGTTGGACCATGATCACCGGTCATTCGGTTCTTTAACCCTTTACCACATACAACTTTTCTACACACTTTGCCCCTCGAGGAAACATACTTTTTCAAGCCGGCGACTGGCTCTCCTCTGCGTTCCTACGACTTAGGTCATCCCACTCTGGATTGAACCTCTCGCGTTTGCGGTTTGGCTACCCATACATGGGATCAAACTTCTCTACTGCGGTTTATCCTCAACCTAGGATTAAACTTTCTCCTCCCCACTTGACGACTGCACATGGGATCACGCTTTTTCATCTGCATACGAGGCGAACTCGTCGACTGATCTCTCTTCTTCAATAGGAGTCGTAGGCAACCATTTCATATGGCCGGTGTAATAAAAAAAAAACAACAAAAACATTTCTACCCTCTTCTCCTTACAAAAACAAAAACAACAAAAACATTCCTACACCATTTTACGCCATATCTGACGTTGAACCTCTTACACGAGGTTGAACTACATGACACTGATCTCCTCTTCAATAGAATGCGTGGCGACCATTCATGGTTCGGTCTCACCCCCTACCAAAACACAAACCATTGTCGGTTAGATTTGGGATCATCCTTCAATCCACTACATTTCATTGGACCCGGACCAAAGGGATGGAATTACGAACTCCTCCCAAATAGGAGATTTGGCGACCATCTAAGCTGCGGTCATACCTTGAAAAGCAACACCAATCCATAAGAGATGGAATTAACTAGGCTTCTCCTAAATAGAAATCTTGGCGACCATCGTAGTGCGGTCGATCTCGAGAGAGAAAGCCACACTCCTCTCCACATTTTCATCTAGAAACCGGTCCCAAGACACCAAAGATGGTAGGGATACATACGGATCGATGATCCATTACGAACTATCGAGAGACAACTCAATGTCCATCCACCGGGAGGAATTGAGAATACATCAAGATCCACAAGCCTGAAGCGGCGGGCAAAATATCAAGCAAGTAGCAAAGCATATCTAAAAGGGAAGTCAAAAAAATATATTTCCTATATATATATATAATGTTGTTTGATATATACAATATAAAGCTATACATGAAAAAATGGCTAAGCTAGTTATGCATGCGAGGAAAATACAAGCTCATCTACAAGTCGGGGTATATCGAGCTAACAAATGACATGGCGTCCCTCTCGAAGAAGAAGGAGGTGAAGGTTGTGGTCTCTGTGCGAGAATATCCACACGACCCAGCGGATCTGCTGACCATCGCATGGTGACCATATGATCATCAATATATGCGCTCATCTCTGCGATCATGCCGGTGGTAAGGGACCTCAACTGCGATACTATCTGTGATGGCTACATCCGGCGAGATATAGCACTATCGCTCAACTATCTTTGCATCTCTGGGTGATCTGGCCTCATCCCGCTCAACAACGGTGATATCTCTGTGAGCTAATGCCTCGTCTCTCTCTAATAGAGTTGCGTCTCTCCCATCAAGGCGGTCGACATCATAGATCGAGCACTGATCTCTCTCAAAGGTCATCGGATGAAGACTACTGCTCAAAATCTTTGTCTTTGAGTCTTTGAATCCAATGATCTTGGTCTTTGGGAGAATCGGAAGAAATCTTTGGCAACCCAGTGACGGGCTCCTCCTCGATGTAGGAATCGATGTCCTCCATGGGCTCTACATCATCGACTCATTATCCGGTCTTTGTGGATCTTCTTTGCGGTAGATAAAATCTCTGTCTCCATCCATGCGGAATACTCTGCGAGAACAACACGGATGGCTCACGAAAAAAAGCTACTATCTCGTTGATCCCAACAAGCATATACACGGGATCGGTCCTCTCTTTGAGAGATATCGAGAAAGTGAGCAACGACTATCGCCCCCCTCGAAAGGATGAAAATCTGGCTGGTCAAAGCTGCGACATCACGGCCGGTGGGTGATAAGTAGTCACGCCCCTCAAACCCGACCCGGAGGAGGTAGTCCATGCGGAGCATGAGTAATGAAGTTGTATGGTGAGCTAAGCCCCGAACACGACAATATCTTTGAATGGATCTACGATATACGCCAAAAATGTGGACCAAGACAGAGCATCTATACACTCAGATGCATTTGAAAGGGGTATGACATGGCTATATCATGGGTGAAACAATACCCATCTTAGTCTAAAAGTGCCAATCGGTCTCAAGTGTGACATAAACCACACATATAGCATGGTAGAACTACCGTGAACACTCTCTGTCGGATAAGTGCGGTGATGGGATCTTGTGCTTGAGGTCTCTGCTACAATCATAGGTATAATGGTGCGACCCTCCTAGAGAGCTCTCACGGCCATGATGACACCAATGTCTATCTCATCCATATCGTGGCATATAGACATATGACGATGCATGCATAGCACGATACATCAACCACAATAAGCAGCCATGATGATCCTCCGGTGCGGTGAAATCCCGGAATGTCGTGAATAGCTATCCTCCTCGAGCCAAATCATCATCTGAGAAAATCTTTGGGATATCACGTGGCGGACGTCGGCTCATCATCTGTACCACTCTCTGCGCCGCAATCCGGTGAGAGTCATGAACCGTCTACTCATGTCTCCCAAAGCCATATATGCGTGAGTGCATCTAATGGCGGCATCGTCAATCGTGCATACTCCTCGAGTAGAAGTCGACTCATGGGTCCCGAATCGGAAAACACGCCTATCGGTACCCGATGCTCTAGCATCCCATCCACAAACCTGCGGGAACACTGAAACATCAATAAGGTCATGGTATCTTTGACAAATGATCTCTGATCACCACATGCGGTGGTGACATCTTATATCATACCACGATCGCATACCCGATGCCACCAATGATGGTGGGGTATGATCTATCTGACTAGCTATAGAAGAAGACATACATGCGGGCCGTGTCATAAGACCATCCGAGGGTCAATCTTGAATATCTCTGGACATACATACATATGCATAACATGATACATGCATAGCGAGATAATAGATGGCAATATGATATAGGGAATGGAAAAAGCGTGCATACATTCCTAAGTATATCATCATCTAATACATCATCTCATACTGACTACAAATATACGGGGAAATGGGGCACAGACGCCCTACTACTAATGAGAGGCCTATCAAAGATATAGCGAGAATGGGGTACTGACCACCCAATATCTAACGAGAGGCCTATCAAAAGATATAACGAGAATACACATCGAGAAGAAGACAATGGTGTCGATGTCCACATCATCAATCTGTCACACGATGTAACTCCTCTGAGTCTTTGGATCTCTATCAGCGGGGATGTCGGGGCCTATATATAGGAGGAGGATCTGCGCTTTGGCAAACCAAATGGGTCATCGAGGGGCGGCCTTTGAAGTTGGAAGGATCAAATGAAAGCGCCTCTGCTGGGATCTCTGCCCAAATCTTGGGATAAATATATGTACTGGTCCAGCTGCCGGGTCAAACTATCAATCTGTGTCATATGAGTCGGATCTCGGACACAAAGCTATCCAATCGTCATCATCACGGATCACGGAACCATATCCCCATAAAAAGTGTGTGGCGGAATTTGGGCTGGGCTCCGATAGTCTGAGGAACCACAATCTTGGAGCGTCTCACGAGTGCATGGACCCTCACGATAATGTAAAAGCCGTCGAACCCCAACAATGGGATATCGGTGATGGGTGGCTGTGATCTGAGCCGATGGCGCTGCGAGGGGAGGCAAGATCGGCATCTGAATCTCCCCTGTGGTGCTCCTAATATGCGCTCTCTAAATAGAGCTCCGGCCTCCATCATGTGAGAGAGGAACTCTCTGGTGGAAATCACGTACTCGACTCGATCGGGTATCCATCCTCAAAAGCCGATGGTCAAGTGTTCCCCTGAATAGGGAATCCATGTGATGGTATCATTTATCGACAACTCGGTTTGCATCTGGCGATGAGTGAAACCCTCATTCTGGGGACCTCGGCAAAATGGAATGATGCCATCGTCGTCCTCGTGGATAGGTATCTAAACCTAACACACTCACGGGGCCTTGCAAGCATGGGAGCCTCTCATAGGCCCAAAGCTGCCTTGACCTGATGGCAAAACATCTGCTTTATCGATAAACACTCTTAACCTATAAATGGGAAATGACAAGAGAAATACTCACCGTGAGAAATGGGTAAAAGCCTAGCCAAGCCTCGGTCAAACCACATGGCAGCATCATCGCATGTGCCCGGAGGAAATAGGCAAAGGTGTAGGAACCCCAATCATACTCTCAATACGGTCCACATGGCGCGTGGTCATTTGATCAAAGCGAAAGACACCGTAGAAGAGTTATCTGCTATAAGCGACCTCTAATGATCATCGGGAACAATCATAGCGAAGAATCGATCCCACGATTACGACATCATCGGGCATGGGCTCACTCAAAAAGCCGCTCATAGCATCTCGCTCAAAAGGACTGAGCAGATAGTCACGCCTTTGGCGCCCTCGCTGGAACTCCTAACAAGGATCGGTGGCGGTGGGGGTAATATTAAGCCATGCAAGGCTTTGGCTCCCCTCAAACTCCATACACATGATAAATGCCAATCCGCCGGCGTCATCATCACCTCATGATCCAATGAGATGGGTGGTGAGTGCGATGAAACCATCGCTCGAGACAATGCCACAGAGGTAACCCCGGGGACAACGGCGGGGAAGGATGGAGAAGAATGCCCCGAATCCCCGATCATGCACTCTGACTCTCATAATCGGGATGAAGAGCACGATACATGGAGTGTATACTAAACCAATTCCCTCGAAATTTGTGTAAAGGCGGGAACTGCATGAAATGCAGATCAACATCAGAACCCTTTAATCCTCATCAATAGGAAAGAAGGAAGATCAAAGTCTAACGCCATACCTCGTTAGCATGCAAGTACATCGATGGATGTCTGCTCAAATCACCCAGAAGCTCTGGGTTTGCCACTGAATACAAGGTAGCTCCCTACGAGGAACATGTGTGCGGCGAGGCGGGATCCTCAATCGGAATATCCTCCTCCTCGTCCTCAGCGTCGCGCACGTCTGGGAATTTGGATGAATCACGGCCTCCACCAATCGATGAGGCATCACGGCGAAGCAGGGGTCGAGGCACTTGAAGCCCTCCTCGTATATACGAAGTGGTCCTACGGGAAGCTGCTCGGTGATCCGGATCCATAATATACGGACAACAAGTCTCAAATCACCTCGAGAAAGGGTGTGGTATTTCCTTACTGGAGCTTTCTAGAATGCATTTTATGACTATATGCATGCATGCATTTACTTTAACATCTGATAGAGTTAAAATGCATGACTACCCAATGCCTACATTTTGAAATTTTTTGCCATAGTCCCCTTTGAAAATAGGACTATCCACATGCACATAGGCATGTCTAGGTGGCCATTCAGTAGCACACCTACTGCCCCAAAGTCATATACATAATATATGCATTAAAATCAAAATCATCCATGCATAAGGTTAACCTCAATATCAGGAGTATTTTGTCTTTCTACCTTTTGCTCATTGGACCTCAAATAGGACCAAAAAATAGCAGAAAAAGGTGCCAATTTGACTGTCTCAAAAGTCAAATTTTTTCACATCATTATTTTAACATGGTTTAATACTAACATTTACTATGTTGAATATTTTTTATCAAGTCATTTGTGCATACATAATCACTACTATGTGTTTAGATGCATTTCATGCTATAACTCAAAATCAGCGGATAAAAAGCTGGAAAAAATACATGCATACGTTACGGGATAGTGTAGAACACTTATGCGGTGGTGAAATTTATGAAAATAGCGAACTCAATGAGATCTGAAGGAGGCTCTCGGATTTCTCTTCTGAAACAAGTTGAAAATGACTTGTGACCAACTTTCTTTGGAATATATCATCCACGGTTGGTCGCGAGGCTCTCATGCTGAGCGGAGGGTGTACTGTGGCACCCCTATGTGGGCCCCACCCCTCGGCTCGGTCGATTCGAGTTGCAAAGGAGTTCTTGCGGACTAGAAAGGTCAAATCGGGAATAAAAATGCATGGCGATTGAGCAAAATAACATCTGATCTGGTCTTCTCGGATGAAACTTTGAGTATGTACACATCGCTCATTGGTAGTCACCCGAACACGAGGTATACCCACTGTCGATGATCTCATTTATCACAAATCACATCCGTGATACCTTATACGGGTCGATGCATGACTCTGGGTCATTACTCTTAAAGATCAGCGTGATCAGCGTTGAGTCCTCGGAGGTTACAGAGTTAGCGTGAGTCCCAGACGAGTCTCGGCGATGGGCGTGAGTCGTGAAGCAATTGAGTCCCACCCGGGGGTTCTAGCGTGAGTCCCCGACGCCCGGAAAGATCAACGATGGGGAAGCCCAGTGGAATTCTGGCGATACATTCAAGTCGTTGACACATATATCAATGAAGGTCAAGCGACCTTGGCGTTATCTCGGTAGATAGTGATTAAACTATCGAGCTCTAGAAGCTATTCGAGGATTTCATGCTCGATTACTCATATTCCCAGTGGATCCGGCGTGGGGTCACAACACAATGTTCCGTTGATTCACGCGTCGGTGAAGGTCAAGCAACCTTGATAATTTACCCGTGAGTATCGGTAGTTGATTCACACGTCGGTGAAGGTCAAAGCAACCTTGACGGTATATCCCACGAGGATTTTTGGTAGTTGATTCATATATCGGTGAAGTACGCGTCGGCGAAGGTCGGGCATCCACAGCGGCATTTGTTGTTGGCGATAAATCGAGCGAGAATCTTGACATGTCCTGAAGTGATACCAACGAGGAAAGGTCAGCGTTATCAAAGAGGATAGATGATGGAATATGTTATACACATCCTCAAAACAGACCAAGCTTTATCCCCACGGATCTCTTACATAAGAGGTACATCTTGAGGATCAAGTCGTTACCAAGAACACGAGGAATTTGGTGATAACTCAACATCAACATCTAACAGATTCGGATTACACATCAAATCTGGTCATCATTGCCAATCCCAGTTGAAGAAAGCGGGGATCTAGCAATCATCGGCATGTTGGGCTCTGACCCGTACACATGCATCATACATTTGCATCATGTTGCTACATATAGTACCATGTTTGTCTTGTTGCGTTTCAAGTGTCTAGGATTCTTTATCCTACCCATCGCCCATCGCCATGATAAAGAGGGGCAGTATGAAAAAAGAGGGCATTGCGGGAGGACACTCAAGGAATGAAAGACAATCCACATCTGAGGATACTCTTAGGAAGTTCACATAACGGAACACACTATGGGACAATTCCAACCTCGGATTCAGGCGTCTTTCAAGAGGAACACACGAGGAAAACCAGAGTTAATCTCGGAATCCAATATATCCAACCATGGGGATAGCCACCAACCTTGGTGAAGTAAAATGACATCAAAAACCGGAACAAGTAATATAGTAGTGGTATCGTTAGGACAAATTATCAAAATTTTAACTTCGGAGATAATCCTAATTCTATTAAACTATTCAATTCAATGGTTTTAAAACTATAAAAACTAAATTAATAAATAAGTAAACTATCACAAAAACAATAGCTAATATCAAAATCCGAAATTTCAAACAATTATTAATCAAGAACACGAAAGTAATACTAGCCACCTCTCGATGCACTAATGCCTTATTAACGTCAATCCACAATTAAGATAAAAATCTGTTAAACACCTAAATCAACCAACTCACTATATCTCTATGTGAACTGCAATTAAAGAAGGTTTAAGCTTAAGTTCTCTATTCAATTACATATGATGTTAAGCATATCTCTACCTTAATAATAATCAAAAATCTGCTATTGACAAAATTCATGACACATGTTATATTAACTAGGTCTAGATTCGAATCTCCTCTCTCGATTCCATTCAAATCCCCAAAGAATTGTTGATCAGGCAATTCATAAGTTCATGCTCGAATTAACATAGATAAACTGAGAATATATTATTGAATTGGAACTCAAAGCTATAGAATCATCATTTCGCCCAAATATCTATCACAAGTCTAATAAGCGAATTAGTTTATAACGAATGAATTAAAAACTGAATAATATACTGAAAACATCTCATGAACACTAGAAATTTTACATACTTCTTATTACTTACTAACATTGCGGGAAGGCAGATTCGTCTTTTTAAGAGGAACCACGAAAGACAATCCATATCCATACCGAATACTCTAGGAAGTTCAAAGATCAACCCCAGAGCACACCTTTGGAGTAACAATTCAACCTCGGAGATAACCCCCGAGGCTGCAGAGATCAATCTGGGAACACTCACAGAAGAAGACCGATTAATCTCGGAGATAACCCCGAGGTATCCGGGCCTCGGCCCCAACTATGGGAATAACCACCAACCTTGGTGATAACCCCAAGGAATACAGTTTCGGCGATAACCCCGGAAATGCTTGTTTCAAATGCGACTAGCTTTAATCTCGATGCTCACAAAGAGATACACTGTACCAACCCAGTGATAACATCGAAAAGACAGGCACACCTCAAAGATGACAATGAGGACCTTCAACAAAGTGCGGCGATTCAATCTCGGTAATCTGAGCAACGTCATGCTTTATCATTAATCCCAATGATAAACCGGTGAAGGGCAACATCATCATCTCGCCAACGCAATGCCATGCCACGTCATCTCAACATCACTACGCAACGATGTCCCATAAGACTAACCAATCCCGAGTGACTATTGTGCGGGGTAACGGATGAAAGTTAAAGCTTGAAGACCGAAGAGCATCGTCCCATTTTCAATAACTTCGTACAAACTCTAATCCAATGCCATCGTACAACTCTCGACAACGGCGATCCAAAATAAGTCCTATATACCTCAAACGGATGCCCAGATTGCACTTCTTAAAGTTCGAGTGAACATTACAGTGCCCGAGTGCACATACTTCGAGATAACTCGACCCGAAAAACTCGGGCCCACCCGGGTTGCCTCTGGTACACCTACGGCTAAATCGTCTATAAATAGAGGGCTCAAATTTGCCCATTTTGCAAGAGAAAGCGGCGAGGAAGCCACACTTGATTTGCTCTGACTCACCCCATGCGTTGTACTTTCCCCTTTTAAACACCTATGAGCTCATATATAGCCTCTTTTGTACCTACAAAAGCGGTGTTACCCACTCTAAAGATATAGAAGTCTTCTTTGGCGGTCAATTGTAAGCCTTCCACACACTTTAGAGTCTTTCTCTTCATCTCGGGATACACCCTTCTACACGTTGAGAGTCGTGTTGCTTGCTTTGCCCTAGGGCGATTCGTGGTTTCATTTCGATCTGTATATATACATATATATATATATATTTATATATATATTACTAACATTATCGAGTTATGCCTCGATTGAGCCTGAACTTGATGCGGAGCGTTTATTTGCTTATATATATATATATATATATATATATATATATATATATATATATATATATATATATATACACATTTATATATATTAAGCGTGTGTGAATTTTGTTCGATGAGCCTAGACTTGATTATGCGTTTCTTGCTTCAATATATATATATATATATATATATATATATATATATATATATATATATATATCATCTATATATATATATTAATAGTGTGTCGAACTTTGTTCGATGAGCTGAACTTGATGCAGTGCGTTTCTTGCTTTAATATATATATATATATATATATATATATATATATATATATTCATTTATATATATTAGCTGTGTGTGGGACTACATTCGATGAGCTTTGGATTTTATATCCCGTGCATTTATTTCGCTTATATATATATATATATACACTTATATATATATGAACTGTGGTCGAACTACATTCGATGAGCACCGATTTTACATCCGCATGCGTTTATTATATATATATATATATATATATATATTTCATCCCACACAGAGTTTACTTTGTGGTGGTTGATCGCTTTTACAGCTTTCTTTACGTTTTATCCTGCCTGGAGTTTACTTCGTGGCAGTTGATCGCTTTGTACAACTTTATTTACATTTTATTCCTCCTGGAGTCTCCTTCGTGGCGGTTGACCGTATTTATAGCTTTATTTACGTTTTGTCCCGCCTGGAGTTTCCTCCGTGGCGGTTGATAGTTTTTACAACTTTATTTACATTTCTGATCCCCCATGGAGGTGCTTCATGGTAGGTGATCATGTCTGTATATATATATTTATAGCTTTTATATATATACCTGCATACTGCTTTCATACAAATTGCAGTATTCTGTTCGCCTAGGAATCATGTGATCACAGATTCATCCCATTGGATCTAGATTTGGTTCTCGTGATGGACATTTTCAGCTGTAAGCAGCTTGTAAATTATTCTGCAGTGTCTGAATTTCCTCATATGGTTTCCATACCCACGAGGAAGTTGGCATTATTTTGTACATTATTTTCATACGGATGTCTCGCATTCGTAAAAATAAAATCAATCAAGTCGAACACTTAATAAAATGGGAGTGTAAAAGGTCTCAATTACTATTGAGCATCAGGGTTTGAAAAACCTCTTTTATAAAACATCACTACCATATCTTGCTAAAAATTTAATTTTTACATAAATTCAAACCCTGTGTATATAGGTGCGAACGAGGCCTCACACTACTTCCAAATAACAGCATATTGACCCACACACACACACATTCAGATAATAGTTTCTTGAAAAGAGGCGATCACAGTGGTAACACGGATGTCAGGGGGTGCCTAACACCTTCCCTCCACATAACCAAGTCCCCGAACCCTAATGAATCTCGGTTTCACCGACCCGTTTAGCAGTGTCACATCACTGGGTCAATGTGCAAACCTTTTCTCGGTTGTGTTGGTACAACCATTTAAAAAACCAACTGACGACTCTTAACAGTCCATTGTCGACATTATACATGTCGAACCTTTTTTACTTGTTTTTTCAAACAAATCTCACCTAAAATGAGAACACCAAAGAACAAGTAACGGAAAGGGACATCCAAAAATCCCAACATCGACAGGTGGCGACTCTGCTGGGGACTCCAGTAAGAGGACTTAAGCCGCTATTACAATCTTTTCAAAATTGTTATCTGCTTGTGTGTGGATGTTTCTTTTACATTTGATGAATGTGTACGAATGCATTTCCTTATTGCACTTAGTGCTTCGCACCATAACTCCTTATGATATTAGTGTTTTGCACCATAAACTGCTTGTGATATTAGTGCTTCGCACCATATCTGCTTGTGATATTAGTGCTTCGCACATGTCATCATTATCATACGGTGAGACGCGATGTATATGAATGTATGTTGTGTGGTCTCTCCATCAAGAGGCTATCCCGTCGGTGTTTGATTACTGGACTCGTGAGAAGACTAATTCTCTGAGGCTCAGGAAAGGCACCACCCAAATTCGCTCCAGTTGAAAGACCGGATTACCTTCCCGTCAAGTAGATTGCGATGATTTGGGAACCTTCATGCCAAAAAGCCACGAGAGTAACCTAAGATAGGTCAACCTCTGATAAACCCAAAACGGAGGAAAGTCTCTTCATGCTCTCTCATTTCAATTACTTGTAAACCCAATTACTTGTGATTTTATTCCATATCTATCTCCATGTAATGAGAAATATGAAGAAATGTGTACACATACATATTTTAAACATGCTAAAAACAGCTGACATCCATTCTGCAGGATAAAATTCCTAAAATGGACACATCACATAGCATGTTATTATACACTCCCTAGAGACTAAACTATGCAAGTCTTTCGCAGGGAACCAATCAGACCTACTACCCATTCAAAGTCCAAAAAGGCGACAGGCCTACAATCGATCATGTCGTCATCCGACCCGGTGAACTTAATCCGATTTCTCATGAAAATTTGATGATTAAGCAAACAAATTCTGATTTGGTTGTTCTACTCAAAAGAATTACACCGGTTTAATCGGGGTCCCAAAATACCGTACATCTTTGAATCCTCCACGCTGAGGAGGAATCCGGTCATTCTGATACGAGCTGCGAGTTGGATCGACTAACAAAACTCATGATGCTACCCATCCCACTGGAGACCCAGACACTGGTGACATCAAAAAGAAAGTCCTCCAAATGGAAGAGACCCTTCGCGCTATCAAAGGAATTGGAACACACGAAAGTGTTTCATATTATGATCTGTGTATTTTTCCTGGTGTTCATTATCCAGAAAAATTTAAGACTCCTGACTTCGAAAAATATGACGGGTTAGGAGATCCTTATACACATTTAAAGTTGTTTATTGGAGAACTTGGATCTTATGCAGAGGACGAAAAGCTTAGAATGCAATTGTTCCAAAAAAGTCTAACTGGAGAAGCCCGTTCGTGGTACACAAGATTAGACAATTCAAAGATCCATAGCTGGGAAGAGCTAGCACATGTTTTCCTCACTCAATACAACTTTCAAACTCAGATGGCTCCTAATCGGTATCAAATTACCAAGATCAAGAAACAGTCTAACGAGTCTTTCAAAGAGTATGCTCAAAGGTGAAGGCCTTTGGTACGCCCAAGTTAGTCCTTCCATGATGAGAATCGAGAGATGGTCAGTGACTTTCATGAACATACAAGTAGCTCAGATTCTATGAGAGAGTTTTAGCTGAAGCATCGGCAAACCATTTTCTGAAATGGTCAAACATGGGGGGAGATGGTGAGATGGGATTGAAGTCGAGAAAGATTCAAGACCTAAATTTGCACTCAAAGTCATTGTTGATCACATCCAATCCAGAAATTATGGAAACAACCCCCAGAGGGTCCATAAAAAGAAAGAGGAAGATGTTTCCCTGATACTACAGGGGCAAAAAGGCAATCAGAACATTCCTATTCAAAGGAGAAACTACACCCCCTTTCAAAGCACAATCTGCAAACCCTCCAATACCAAAAGGTGGCGAAGTCAATCGCCCTCGAGTGTTTACACCCTTAGGGGATACCCTCAAGAACATTCTCACTCTTCTGACAACATAGAAGAAAATTACACATCTTCTTCCACCAGCCAACCTTAATGGACGGGGTTTCAATGCTGCTCAGAAATGTGCTTATCATGCCGAGGCACCTGGACATGATACTCAGGATTGTTGGGCCTTGAAACACAAGATCCAGGACCTGATAGACAACGGGGAGATCGTGATTACCAAACCAGATCAACCTCACGTTCAAGACAACCCTCTTCCTCAGCACAAAGAAGAAGAGGTCAACATGATCAATTGGAGCAATGGACAGAGTTCCAATTTCAGCTGTGAATCCTCCAAAACCCTCAAAGACGGTGATGACAAATGGGATTATGCCAAGTTCCAATTCACAATGGAACTAAAGATGAAAGCTCTATGCAAACAAATTGAACAATTAGCAGAACTGGTGACTTATTAACATCAAGTGACACGTTAATTAATCAGCCAGGAACATGCCAGTCTCCTACCTCTTGTCGTGAATATTCCCTCATCACTTTGGAAAATGAAATCTTTGGAAGACAAAGTGACAAAGAGAGCAAATGCAAGGTCTGAAGGCGGATTTTGCCAACAAAAGGAATTCACCTATTTGGGCCAACCTATGGAGGAAATCGCTTCGTATGTTAATCAATGAAGGAAGGATCGGTTCCTTCTACCTCCAATCAACCCTCGTTACGGGCCAGTACAACTTAGATGGAGTGTGTCAATATCACTCCCGGTCTCATTATCCTGAGTCTGAGAAGAATGTTGGGCACTCCGCCACCTTATCCAAAATCTAATTGACAGTGGTGTACTGTGCCTGGCAGACAACGACACTGTGTTACGTGCAAGTGAAGATTCAGGCTCTACTATGTGGAAGAGTGTGGTAGCAGTCATATCCGCTGAAAATGATGGGGTTAACAAATCACTCACAATGCCAACAATTCAACTCAATGGAAGCAACAATCCTTTGAAAGTGGCCGCTCCCGAGCCAATCAACTTACCGTGCAGAGCACAATATCCTATTGTTAGCTTGCACACAGTTCTGTGGAATTATGGAGAAGGTGAAGGATTCACCTCACATACAACTGCTACAATGTCGAAGGAAAAACCATTGTATCTTCCCCAATGGGTGATGAAGCCTACCATCAAATCAAAGGGGAAAATACCGATGGAGAAAATTGAAAAATTCCTCAGCACTATGGGTAATAACGAAGCCACGGTGGTTTTAAGCTTGAAAGAAGCTCCACAACAAATATCAATTCTGGACTTGGTATTAACTTCCGAAAATCACCGGAGGGTCTTGTTGAAGGTTTTAGAAGAAGCCTATCTGCCGACATCAGTTGATACGGAAAAATTTTAACATATGTTTGATCACATTTTCAATAACAATGTGATATCTTTCACTGATGATGACATACCGCCCGAAGGGACCAGTCATTGCAAGCCGTTACACATTGCGGTCTTGTCCTCCGGATACATGCTAGCTGGAGTCTTGATAGATGGAGGTTCATCTCTAAGTATCTGTCCATACGCTACCTTAATGAAGATGAATATCAATCTCAACCAAATTCGGAGTAGTCATACTATCATCAAAGCTTTTGATGGAGCCCGAGTAATTGAGCTGTAAATCAAAATTGGTCCTCACACATTCTGCGTATCTTTCCATGTGCTCAAGATAGATTCGGGATACAACCTGCTCCTGGGACGCCGATGGATTCACATGGCAGGGGAAGTCCCCTCCACTCTTCACCAATAATTAAAATACATTATCAACAATAGCCTGGTCACGGTCAACGCTGAACCAGAGTATCCTCAACATGGGGGCATGCCGTTCATCAATGCCAATACAAATGTTGAACCGGTCAATTTTTATGCCTTGGAAGTAAGCAATACCTATTACCATGCTATTGGAATGCCATTACCCGAACCCAAGATTTCTGCCGAGGTAATGTCGGCTACTCAAGAAATGATGTCATTAGGTCATAAACCGGGACAAGGGCTGGGTAAATATTGTCAGGGTATCAAGTACCCCATTCGATTAACCAAGCAAACTGGAACAGCTGGACTAGGCTATCCTGCCAGTTCTAGTCACAGGAATCCTCATAAGCATCAACAGATTCCTTCACTTCAACCATGCGGCGTTTATCTTCGCCTTCAAACTCGAGAGTTCGCACAACCTCTCAGAAAGTGCCGACCAATGTAATGGCTATGTTATTTCCCAATAGAAATGCGGGTGAAGGAAAAAGAAGTCTTTGTTCCAAATTCCGCAGTGGAAGAAGAGGAACGAATAATCAAGCAAGACATCATCCAAATGATGTCAGGCATACACATCATCGTTCATTATGAACATACCAATAGATATACCCCAGACGATGATTGCCCAGACGTAATGGTCATCATTCGGGATAGGGAGGACGAGGACAATCCCTCCATCGTTGCGGTCCACCCGGACTTTACCCTTGCCAATTGGAGCAGTATTCATTGCATTGGTCGACAAGGGTAAAATGGGCAGAACTTTCTCTACCCTGTAAATATAATAACTACTTACTTTTTTGTACAGTACTAGCAGTTTATTTTGTCAGTATATGCTAACACTGTGTATGATCAACACATTTCATATATACTAAGTGAAAGTATATTTTGTTTCAGGACTTTGAATTTAGATGTGCACTGCATTTACTTTAGCGTCTGATGCCTCTTCTCCACAAGGATTGTACCTTTGATGTAGATATGAATTAAGCCTTGATGGATATCTGAGGATGACATTGAGGTGCCTCGGAAATTCAAGAATGGGTCAAAGACAAACCTAACCCAACCTTGATCAAACCACTTCTTTCAATCTAGGGAACCTTAGAAAGCCCTAAGTTAATCCAGTTGGTTCGGACCTTACCCCAAACCAGCGGAATGACATGGTTATGCTATTAATTCAATTCCGAGGATGTGTTTGCATGGTCTCATGAAGACATGGTGGGTTTGTCCCTTTGACATTGTCCTTCATCGCCTTCCCATTAAAGAGGATTTAAGCGGTCAGCGTGAAGCTCGGGCTATTGAAACACGAGTGGAGTTTAAAGGTAAAAGAATAAATTGTGAAACAATTTCAAAGTAGCATCATTATGGTGTCTACATATCTGAGTGGATATCCAACATTGTTCCGTGCCTAAACCCGGAGGGAAGGTGCGAGTTTGCATGGATTTAGGGACTTGAACAAAGCTTGCTTAAAAGATAGCTTTCCGTGCCATTTATCCACATTCTTATTGACAATATTCACCTTGATATGACATGTACTCCCTTTGATTACTTTGCGGGGTATCATCGGATCATGGTTCTTGAGGAAGATCGTGAGAAGGCGCTTTCATCATGCCTTGGGGAACCTTTTGCTATAGGCGGTTGTCATTGGCCTCATCAATGCGAGCCACCTATCAACGAGCTATGATGGCTCTTTTCCATGACTTAATGCACAAAGAGATCGAGATCTCGTGGATGACATCATTGTCAAGTCCCAGAAGTAGGATGACCATATACACCATCTCAGGAAGTTGTTCAACAGGTTGTGTAAGTACAACTTGAAGTTGAATCCAGCTAAATGCACCTTTGGCGTTAAATCAGAAAAATTGCTAGGATTTCTAGTCAGCCACAAAGGGATTGAACTGGATCCTGCCAAAATCCAAGCCATCACGGAAATGCCCATTCCTCGGACAGAAAAGGAAATACGGGGATTTTTGGGAAGAATCAACTTCATTAGCAGGTTTATCTCTCAACTCACAGCAATCTGTGAGCCAATCTTCAAGCTATTAAGGAAGAACTCCTCCATGAAATGGAATGATGAGTGTCAAAATGCCTTCCTCACAATCAAAAGCGGCTAGTCAAAGCTCCGGTTTGATACCACCGGGGATGATGTTCCCCTGTTTATGTACATCCATAAGTGACAATGCCATGGGGAACGCATCTTTGAGAGAGAGAAAAGGCGATAGAGGCAAGAAACGAAGCTATCTATTACCTCAAAGAAGAGGTTCGTGACGATGAACACAAGTACACTACGATCGAAAAAGGCGTGTTGTGGTTTAGCATGGGCTTCCATGAGGTTACAACATTACCTCCATGGTCACACAACCCATCTCATATCCGCGTGGATCCTCTCAAATGCGTGTTCAACAAAACCCATATTAAATTGTCATTTGTCCGGATGGCGGTTGATCTACAACAATTTGACATCATATATGTGACTCAAAAGTCCATCAAAATTCAAGGAATCGTGGATCAACTGGCCACTGCACCTTCAAGGGATTTCAAACCCTTGGAAACATATTTCCCCGATGAAGGAGTAATGACAGTACAACAACACCATCAGTACGATACGCGCCAATCATGGAAGATGTATTTTGATGGAGCTATTAATATGGAAGGTTCTGGATCTGGAGCAGTTCTAGTATCTGATATGGGGGAGCAGTATCTCGTTGCCGTCAAATTGCAGTTTGTCAGCACCAACAATACGGCTGAGTATGAAGGATGTCCCATGGGGCTAAAACTTGCCCGTTCCATGGGCATCAGGTGGTTAACTGTCTTTGGAGATTCAGAGTTGGTAATCAGACAATCCACCGGAATCTATCAAACCAAAGAGCTACATTTGCTGCCTTACCATCGGTAGGTTTTGAAGATGGTTTTGGAGTTCAAAGAAATCTCCTTTCTACACATTCCTCGTAATAGGAATGACTTTGCGGACGCATTAGCAACTTTGGCATCCTTGATTCACATATCAGATAAGGAACATTTGCCAAACGTCCCAATTTCCCTGCACAAGGCCCCAGCCTATGGGAATTACGTTGGAGAAGTATCGGATGAGCTACCTCCCATCCAACATCCTTGGTATTAGCATATTAAGGAATATCTACGAGATGGATCTACACCTGCGGAAGCGAGCCCGTCTGAGAAAAGGCGGATCCATCGACTTGCTATGAAATTTTACCGGAGTGGAGATGCACTCTACAAAAGAGATGCAGGATTAGGTCTCCTCAGATGTTTAGACAAAGATCAAGCCCAAAGGCTTATAAATGAAATCCATGGTGGAGTCTGTGGCCCCCACATGGTGGGCCCCCTCCTTGTCAAGAAAGTCCTCGGGGACGGGACATTATTGGCTATCTCAAAGGCGATTGCATGACCACGTCAAGAGATGCTATCAGTGCCAGATTCATGGGAATGCTATACACGCCTCTCCACGGGAACTCCACAATATGAGTTCACCTTGGCCCTTCTCAATTTGGGGAATAGACGTGATTGGGCCCATTGAGCCTAAAGCCAGTAATGGTCATCGATTCATCTTCACCATGATTGACTACTTCACCAAGTCGGTAGAAGCAGCCTCCTTCCCCCGGGTTACCAAAGAAGTCATCATTGCTTTCATCAGAAACAATGTCGTTTGTCGATATGGACAACCAGAGGTGATTGTGTCAGACAATGCCAAGAACCTCAACAACAAAATGATGGAGGAATTATGCAGTAAATTCCACATCAAACATCTTAACTCTGTCATCTATAAATGCGAGATGAGCGGTCTTTGTTGAAGTGGCTAACAAAAACATCAAGAAGATTATGCAAAAGATGTCCGCCAACCCTAAAGATTGGCCTGACCTATTGCCTCTTACTCTGTTAGCTTACAGAACCTCAATGCGCACTTCCACTGGGGCAACCCCCTACGCATTAACCTATGGGATGGAAGCAGTGCTCCCCATAGAAGTTGAGGTGGAATCCCTCAGAGTGTTGATAGATGATCAACTGGATGAAAATCAATGGGTACAAGACATGTATCACCAATTTTCTCTAATAGACGAAAGGCGAACCGCGGCTATCTTCCATGGTCAGTTATATCAGCAAAGGATCGCCAGATCCTACAACAAGAAAGTCCGGCTACGGAAGTTTAAATAACATGACTTGGTTTTGAAGAAAATTCTTGACAACCAAGATCGATCTGAGGAAAATTCACTCCCTAGCGGGAAGGCCGTTTATTGTCAAAAAGAAGTATTGATGGGAGGTGCTCTCAGTTGCAAGAAATGGAATGGCGATGAATTTCCACAACTCATCAACTCGAGCCAGTAGTGAAAGCGGTACTATGTCTGAAGTAATTCGCAAACACCTTGGTGTCGGATCATTAGATCACCAGTCATTCTGGTTCTTTAACCCTTTACCACATACAACTTTCCTACACTTTGCCACTCAGGGAAACATATATTTCAAGCCAGCAACCTGGCTCTCCTTTGCGTTCCTACAACTTAGGTCATCCCACCGCGGATTGAACCCTTGCGTTTACAGTTTGGCTACCCATACCTGGGATCAAACTTCTCGTACTTGCAGTCTATCCTCAACCTAGGATTAAACTTTCTCTTCCCTTTCGACCGCACATGGGATTACGCTTTTCATCTGCATACGAGGGGTGAACTACGTCGACGATCTCTCTCTTCAATAGGAGTACGTAGGCAACCATTTTAAATGGCCCGGTCGCAATAAAATAAAAACAACAAAAACATTTCTACCTTCCTCTCCTTGATAAAACAAAAACAACAAAAACATTCCTTCACCATTTTAGCCATATACATCGTTGAACCTCTTACACCAGGATCGAACTACGCAGACCTGATCTCCTCTTCAATAGGAGTACATAGGCAGCCATTCATGGTTCGGTCTCACCCCCTACCAAAACACAAACCATTGTTAACTGGTACTGGGATTCCTTCAATCCATTACATTTTCATTCTACTTCAGACCAAAGCGATGGAATTACCTGAACTCCTCACAAATAGGAGATTCGGCGACCATCTATGCTGCGGTCATACCTTGAAGAGCAACACCAATCCATAAGAGGTGGAATTAACTAGGCTTATCCTAAATAGAAGTACTGGCGACCATCTGTTGTGCGGTCAATCTCTAAGAGGAAAGCCATACTCCTTTCCATATTTTCATATAGAAACCAGTCCCAAGACACCAAAGATGGTAGGGATATACAGAGATCGATGATCCATTCTGAACTATCCAGAGACAACTCAATGTCAATCCACCCAGGAGGAATTCAGAATACATCAAGATCACAAGCCTGGCAAAGCGGGCAAAATATCAAGCAAACAACAAGGCATATCTAAAAGGGAAGTGGTCCAAAAAATATATTTCCCTGTCATATATATAATGCTGTTTGATGTATACAATGTAAACTGTACATGACAAAATGGCTAAGCTAGTCTGTGCAGGAAAGTACGAGCTCATCTACAAGTCAAGATATATGCGAGCTAACAAGCCCAATATGGCGTCTCTCTCAGAAGATGGAGGTGAATCTGTTGTCTCCTGTATAAGAATATCCACACGACCCAATAAATCTGCGGCCATCTTCATGGTGACCATATGATCATCGATATATGCGCTCATCTCTGCGATCATGCCAGTGGTAAGGGACCTCACTAAAGACTAAGCTGTGAATGGCTACATCCAGAAGATATGGCCTTTGTCCGCTCAACTATCACTGCGTCTCTGGCTAATCTGGCCTCATCCCACTTAACAATAGCGATATCTCTACGAGCTAATGCCTTGTCTCTCTCTAATAGAGTTGCGTCTCTCCCCTCAACGACAATCAACATCATAGATCGAGCCTGATCTCTCTCAAAGGTCATCAGATGAAGAATCGCTCAAAATCTTGTCTTTGAGTCTTTGAATCACAATAATAATCTGGTCTTTGGGAGAATCCGGAGGAATCTTTGCAACCCGGCAGTGGGCTCCTCCTCGATGTAGGAATCGATGTCCTCCATGGGCTCTACATCGTCGACTTCATTATTCTTGTGAATACTGCTGCGGTAGATAAAATCTATGTCTCCATACATGCGAAATACTACTGAGAACAACCCGGATGGCTCCTAAAGCGGCTATCTCACTGGCGATCCCAAAGAAGCGCATAAGCGAGATCGGTCCTCTCTTGCGAGAGATATCGAGCTGACAATGACCTATCCCCTCGAAAGGATGAAAATCTTGGGCTGGTCAAGCTGCGATGACATCACGGCGATGGGTGATAAGTAGTCACGCCCCTCAAGCCCGACCGGAGAGGAGAAGTCCATGCCGGGCGTGAGTAATGAAGGCATATGGTGAGCTAAGCCGAACACGGCAATATCTTTGAATAGATCTCGATATCTACCAAAAATGTGGACCAAGGCGAGAGCATCTATACACTCAGGTCATTTGAAAGGAGTATGGCATGGCTACATCATGGGTGAACCAATACCCATGCCGGTTTAAGAGTGCTAATCGGTCTCAAGTGTGACATAAACCACACATATAACATGGCCAGAACTCCCGGTGAACACTCTGTCCGGACAAGTGCGGTGATGGGATCTTGACCATGAGGTCTCTGCTACAATCATAGGTACAATAGTGCGACCCTCCACGAGAGCTCTCACGGCCATGATGACACCTATGTCTATCTCATCCATCCACCAAGTGGTATATAGGCGTCTGACGATGCGCAGTATCGATACATCCACCCTAGCCAAGCGCCAGTAATCCTCTGGTGCGGTGAAATCCCCGGAATATCGTGAGTAGCTATCCTTCGAGCCAAATCTATCATACAGAAAATGCTGGGATATCACGTGGCCAGACATCAGCTCATCATGTACCACTCTGTGCCGCAATCCAGTGAGAGTCATGAATCATCTACTCATCCTAAAGCCAGGTGCACGCAAGGTCTGTCTAAAGGCAGCATCGTCAATCGTGCATACTCCTCCAGAGTAGGAGTTAACTCATGGGTACCGAATTGGAATACCTACCTATCCGGTACCCAATTCTCTAACATCTCATCCACAAACCCTGCGGGAACCTGAAAAGTCAAAAAGGTCATGGTATCCGCAAGTGATCTGATCACCATCACCACAATGCGGTGACGACATGCTATCGTACCACGATCACATACCCAATGCCACCAATGATGGTGGGGTATGATCTATCTGACTAGCTAACTCGAAGAAGACATCTGTGTTGGTAGTGTCATAAGACCATCCGGAATTCGGTCTTAGAATATCTCTAGACATACATACATATGCATAACACGATACATGCATAGCAGATAATAGATGTGACACCCCCAAAATAGGTATACATCACCCATTCTGAGTCGCCAAATACATGGTACAGAAACAACTACAACTTTATTAATACAACATAAAAACTGTGAGTTTAAATACAAATATTGTCATCTAGACAATATCCACACTCAAATAAGCCCTCATTACAATTATTAATACACTATTTTACAGAATAGTGAGGACTACTAGAACAACTTCTAGAACCATCATTCCACACCCAGAGCTAGTACTCATTTACATTCTACGCCTCACGAGAAGAAAAATGGAACAACAAGGAAAAGGGTGAGCTCAACTAGCCCGATAAAGAACATTATGACTAAGATAATATAGAACAAATTATCGTTAGTCCTCAGCGAGGGAAAAATCTAATAGAATACAATAGACAACCGGTTTTAAATCAATCTTGCTTGGTGAAATAATAATTCATTAGAAGAGTTAAGTAGAGAATGCAAACTACTATATCTTATATATGAATTTAAAAGTTCATCGTCGATATTTTATCCTGTAACATCAATCAATATATATACGGAATCAAATATTCATCTTTTACTTCTGAGGCCAAAGATATTCATCGATTGGTCGTATTCATCTAAACACTATTCATCTTTACTCTGGGCCAAAGATATTAATCGATCGGTCGTGTTCATCTCAACACTGTTCATCTTTTGCACTACGGGCCAAAGATATTCATCGAAATCATTCATCTTTGCACTACGGGCCAAAGATATTGATAATATCATCATTTAGAATTTGAGGATGATGAAAAATATTTTAAAAGAAAAGCGAATCGGTGAAACAAAAGAACAAGTATTAAGGATTAGTACTTTAAATAATCGAGTTCAAAAATACTTCATAAATAACAGTTGGAGTAAAATTCAAGAATGAAGATCAAAACATAGATCGATCAAAGATAGGAATCATAACGAGACAATCTTGGACACGAAAAAGAAAATTTAATTTTTACGTGAATAGTGTGTAAATGATAAGTGAATAATAGTTAGTATCGTGAATAGTCTTAGTATCGTGAATAGTAACTCAGAGCCTCAAAAGATAGAAATTTCACAAAAAAAACATCATCATCGCTTCATGAATAGTACTTTCGTGAATAGTAACTCGTGAATAGTAACTCATGAATAGTAACTCATGAATAATAACTCATGAATAGTAACCCAGCACATGAAAAAGTTCCAAATTTGATAAAAATTTCAACCAATATTTGACATAATGATATTGAAGAAATAATATCATTTTGAATAAAATAACATCCTTACCTCGGAAAGAATAGTACTTACATTTGGAATCTTTGGATATAGTCTTTGAAAGAACTTGCATAGTATAGCAATACTCAAAGTACTAAAATACTCACAAAATCGCTCGATATTATAGAGAGAGAAGAGAGAAATCTTTAGTTTACGGTGTGATTTTCAATTCTAACCTAAGCACCTATTTATAGGAAAATGCTTAGAACACCAAAGCGAAAATTTAATAAAATATTAATAAATTTATATATAAATAAATCATAAACTTGGAAATTCGATTTGACATATATTTTGCAACACGTATTAATGCCCACCAACCAACCACAAAAAGCGTTTTTCTTTTAAAACAAATTTAAAACTTTTAAAAAATAATTATTTGAACTTGAACTTCAATAATTCATAATAAATAGCCCTTTTATCGGAAAATTGAATCTCGCGAATTTTTATAGGAAATTCAATTCTCTACAACTTTTGAGAAGAAAGTTTTCCAAATTCAAGCGAAAAATTGGCGAAAGAAATCCATAAGCAGACGATTTACGGTATAATCAAATTCGATCGAGAAATGGGGTCCTGAAACACACAAAACATGTTAAATAATTTTTTGCAACAAAAATACTCTTCCTCCTCATATACTCATATATCCCACATTCATTGTAAAAAATATCATCATTATTATAATATAATAATAAAATATTATTTTATCGAGAAAAGATAAAATATCAATTTTTTAACAATTGTCACTTTAAAAATTTTCTCCATCTATATCCACATAAAATCAATATTTTCCTCATCATATAAATCAATAATTAATTATTCACAAATAATATTACAGAATCACGATCTTGTGACGGTAGTTCGAGGAAAGAGGGCTTTCGATAAAATTTCTCCTTCTTGGTGGCATGATTAGGTGACCAAACCTCTCCTTAGGCAGAACTTTCTAGACATTGCCAATAATGTTTTCTAATAATATTATTAGGATAATATGAATTATTGCTTCGATAATGGAAAATCTTTGTGTAGTGACAATTATTGAAACAACGATAATATAAAATATCAATATGACAATTATTGAATCAATAAAATAAAATCTTTGAGCAGTAATTCTTGTAACAATTATTGAGTAGTGCCTTCTTACGTAAGAATCAATAATTGGTGCAATACCAGTGTCTTCTTGCTTGACAATAGCGTATTCTTGTGTTTTAACCATAGGGTATTCCAACGATGTATTAACGGTAACAAGCTTGTAGTTATTTATAAACAACTTATACTTGTCATTTTTCTTCATCCAATCGCTTTTCGTTATGGGCCCACACAATTTGCTTGCGTCGTAAATACGAATATTCCAAACGGTAAGAATATTCCACGACCAAGCGAATATTCTCCAAACAACAATGAAGTATTTTATAACCACTTGCTTTATTTAAAATATTTGCGCATTTTACCCATAACTAACCACATTAATCAAATCAACCCTTACTATTTCAAAATAATAAATAGAGGAAATTAAATTTCATTTATTATTAATAATTTGGGGTCTTCTGACCTCCCTCCTTATGAAATTTAAGTCCTCGAAATTGACGTCGTGAGACATGCTCCTTTCCATCCAAGATCTTTGTGGTACTCTCCTCGTCGTTAAATCTACCTCTATCTAAATGCGGTTTAACTTTCGATAATGTGGTTCAAGTCGTCCACATATTTCGTAACATCGATCGTGAAAAAGCGTTATGAACACGCATCATACTTGGCGGCGGTAAAGCGAGTCTATAGGCCATAGTTCTTATTCGATCGAGGATTTCAAATGGACTAATAAATCGAAGGTTTGAGCTTTCTCACATCGCCTTGATTCTCGCTTTTGGAATAACAACTTCTTGTACCTCCTTCTTCATATTCATCGACTCGGTGTGTAGCTTGAGCGTTTTTAACTTTATCGATTAAAGTCGGTTCTACTTGTATATCATCACGTGAGTCCCTAGAGTCTTTAACTCTATATCTATCATTTGTAAGTTATATGAAATGGGTCTTTGACAATATCGCATTCGTACTTCGTATCGATCTTTTTACTCAACACGTCGGCTACCACGTTAAGCTTTTCGAGGATGGTATGGTGAGAACATGTGCGAAATGAGTCTCTATTGAGTTCTTGAAGCTCTTCCTACATTCCTTGCTCCATTGAATTTTGTATCTCTCTGAGTCAATTTGCGTTAATGGAGTAGCGATTGAGAAAATCTTTCCACAAAATCTTGATAATAACCATTAAGCATAGAAAGCTCGTATTTCGATTCTTGACTTAGGTTGCTCTCAAGCTGTGACTCATATCCCAATCTTGGATAGCACGTCACAATGACACCTATCGGTTTACTCTGCTTACGAATATGGCGTCCCCTACGGAATGCGGCTTTGGTGCATTCCCTGAAAGGAAGTCACCGGATAAAGGCTCGGGTACCAAATTCTATAGTTGAATTTTTAACTCACGAAGTTCAATAGGAGCCCATGAGATTTTAGAAATGGGTTTTGTCTAGGGTTGAAGTCGATACAAAATTCAATATCACACTTTGGGAGTAAGCGAGAAATTCTTGAAAATCGTCGGAAATTTACTAACAATGAAATATCATTCAAATCGGCGTATTTTTGTTTCAAGTCCATAACATGGCTAAGAAAGCTTGACATCCAGTTTTTCAATAAGCGAATGACTTTATGACTTGATATGAAAGTGTTTGACTTCAATGGTTTGGTTGCTTGAATTGAATAACGGGTTGCTTAGGAATATGAAAACTATGACCTTACGAAAGCAATCAATTTTGGCATGATGAGTAGTTAATCAATCAATCCCAAAATCACATCAAAAGCAAGTATCTTTAAAGAAATAAATTGACAGGTAATGCGATGGTGCCAACTTGGATCAAACAAGATTTATAAATAGTGGATGTGATGAAAGTTTCTCTAGCGGAGTTTCCACGAGATAGGTCGAAGTCTAATTTCTCAGGAGTCAAGTTTAAGCGTTGAGCACAAGCGGAGAGATAAATGAATGGGTAACCGGTATCTAGTAATGTATAAACTTCGCATGAATTTATGATTAAGCTTACCGTGATCACCTCGTTTGGGTTCTCGCATATTGACCCGATCGCGACAAAGCGCTCTTCGAGGCCGTTGACTTTGACTTTTTTAGGGACGACCTTTTGAGTCACCATCCCCATTGGGCTTGGTTTCGCTCTACCATACAATCTCGGCGATATGTCCTTCCTTTCCATAATTATAGCATACCTTAAGCTGTTGTGGGCGGTTTGGGGTGATGTGTCCCTCTTTTCCACATTTATAGCATCTGACCGGTGGTCGTTCTCCTCCATAAAACCGATTCTTCTTTGGTCTTTGGCGTCTTATGATGTCATTGTTGAATCTCCTCTTTTAAAATCTCCCCAGGCTCGCTTCTTCTATTTTCATGGCCACGATTACCACGGAGTGGTTATCGCTCTTGTCGTATTTTTTCTTTCTCCTTTGGTTATCGTTGTTACGATGGCTTTCTTGCAGGTATGATCACAGTTGCGGTCTCTTGGTTGAGCGTACTCATTATCTCGCTCTAATAATTGAGCCAGCATTGTTGACAACATCGAATATAAAGAAAATTTATGAGAGATAAGATATTAGAATCTCGGGTTTTAAACCTCTCGAAACATCCTCGTCATTCGTTCCTCATTCTCTACCAAATGAGGTGCAAACACTGGATAACTCTGCGAACCGCCTCGTGTTGGGACATCGTCATGTTGTTTTGTTCTAGTCTAATAAACTCTACCTCTTTCATATGGCGAATACTTTCGGGAAAGTATTTTTTGTTGAAAAAGTTTGAAAGCGTTTCCCAAGACATGCGAGTCTTGCGGCGGTGGGTGCGTTTCACAGACTCCCACCGATGTCTGCCTCGCCACGGAACATAAAGGTGGCGAATGGAACCTTCATTCCTCCGTGCATCCCAAGACATCGAATATCTTGGTAATTTGCTTGACCCATGTTTCGCCATGATGGGATCAGCTTTCCCTTAAATTACGGTGGTCCTGACTCTTTGAAGCTGCTTGGTAGTGACAAGCAAGCGCGTTCTTATCATTTCCACCGTATTACGTACGTGCACGAGTCTCCTAAATTTGGTTTTGCATGAGCTGCAAAAAGCTCCTAAACATCCGTCGTTCATAAATGCGCTTTCGGTGGTGTTGTTTACTGGGAGGAATATTGCCTTCTGTTGTTGCGTTCCACAGGTGGTGATTAAAGGTGTTTCCACGGTCTCATTAACTCACCGTTAATATTCTCCATTTGCCATTCTTAAATCTTGCCATAAAACAAGGGTTAATTAAACAAATTAACATATCACATATTAACCATATAGTTAATTGATGACCAACAAATAAGCTTAGGTATGACATCTTAGCGAAGGATTACTCGTCTCTCCCCTCTAGTACTATTCCAGATCTCTTGAGAGACCGTATCCTAAGCTACGATACCATTTGTGGCGCCCCCAAAATAGGTATACATCACCCATTACGATGCGCAAATACATGATGCGAAACAACTACAACTTTATTAATCTGACATAAAAGCGTGAGTTTAAATACAAATATTGTCATCTAGACAATATCCACACTCAAATAAGTCCTCATTACAATTATTAATACACTATTTTTACAGAATAGTGAGGACTACTAGAACAACTTCTAGAACCATCATTCCACACCCAGAGCTAGTACTCATTTTACATTCTACCGCCTCACGAGAAGAAAAATGGAACAACAAGAGGAAAGGGTGAGCTCAACTAGCCCGATAAAGAACATTATGACTAAGATAATATAGAACAAATTATCGTTAGTCCTCAACGAGGAAAAATCTAATAGAATACAATAGACAACCGGTTTTAAATCAATCTTCTGCGGTGAAATAATAATTCATTAGAAGAGTTAAGTAGAGAATGCAAACTACTCTCTATCTTACATATATGAATTTAAAAGTTCATCGTCGATATTTTATCCTGTAACATCAATCGATATATATACGGAATCAAATATTCATCTTTGCACTTTCTGAGGCCGAAGATATTCATCGATTAGTCGTGTTCATCTAAACACTGTTCATCTTTTTACTTCTGGGCCAAAGATATTAATCGATCGGTCGTATTCATCTCGACACACTGTTTCATCTTTTACTACTGGGCCAAAGATATTCATCGAAAATCATTCATCTTTTCATGGGCCAAAGATATTGATAATATCATCATTTAGGGTGAGGATGATGAAAAATATTTTAAAGAAAAGCGAATCGGTGAAACAAAAGAACAAGTATTAAGGATTTCGTACTTTTAAATAATCGAGTTCAAAAATACTTCATAAATAACAGTTGGAGTAAAATTCAAGAATGAAGATCAAAACATAGATCGATCAAAGATAGGAATCATATGAGACAATCTTGGACAGAAAAGAAAATTTAATTTTTACGTGAATAGTGTAAATGATAAGTGAATAGTCTTAGTATCGTGAATAGTAAGTATCGTGAATAGTAACTCAGAGCCTAAAAGATAGAAATTTCACAAAAAAAAATCATCATCATGCTTCGTGAATAGTACTCGTGAATAGTAACTCGTGAATAGTAACTCGTGAATAGTAACTCATGAATAGTAACCCAGAGCATGAAAAAGTTTCAAATTTGATAAAAATTTCAACCAATATTTCGGCATAATGATATTGAAGAAATAATATCATTTTTGAATAAAATAACATCCACTTACCTCGGAAAGAATAGTACTTACATTTGGAATCTTTGGATATAGTCTTTGAAAGAACTTTGCAAGTATAGCAATACTCAAAGTACTAAAATACTCACAAAAATCGCTCGATATTATAGAGAGAGAAGAGAGAAATCTTTAGTTTACGGTGTGATTTTCAATTCTAACCTAAGCACCTATTTATAGGAAAATGCTTAGAACACAAAGCAGAAAATTTAATAAAATATTAATATATATTATATAAATTATCATGAACTTGGAAATTTTGATTTGACATATTTTGCAACACATGTAGCCCCACCAAATAAAAACGTTTTTCTTTTAAAAAAATTTAAAACTTTCAAAAATCAATTATTTGAACTTGAACTTCAATAATTCATAATAAATAGCCCTTTTATGAGAAAATTGAATCTCGCGACTTTTTATAGGAAATTCAATTCTCTACAACTTGCGAGAA
Source organism: Panax ginseng (assembly GCA_020205605.1). Taxonomy (NCBI): domain Eukaryota; kingdom Viridiplantae; phylum Streptophyta; class Magnoliopsida; order Apiales; family Araliaceae; genus Panax; species Panax ginseng. The sequence continues at coordinate 982,731 of CM035147.1, forward strand.
GAAAGTTTTTCCAAATTCCAAGCAGAAATTGGCCAAGAAATCCATAAGCAGACGATTTTACAATTTATAATCAAATTTCGGTCAAGAAATGGGGTCCGCAAACACACAAAACATGTGTTAAACATTTTTTGCAACAAAAATACTCTTCCTCCTCATATACTCATATATCCCACATTCATTGTAAAAAATATCATCATTATTATATTATATAATATAATAAAAATATTATTTTATCGGAAAAGATAAAATATCGATTTTTAACAATTGTCACTTTAAAAATTTTCTCCATCTATATCCACATAAAATCAATATTTTCCTCATCATATAAATCAATAATTAATTATTCACAAATAATATTACGAGAATCACGATCTTGTGACGGTAGTTCGAGAGAAAGAGGGCTTTCGATAAAATTTCTCACTTCTTGGTAGCTTGATTAGGTGACCAAACCTCTCCTTAAAGCGAGAACTTTCTAGACATTGCCAATAATGTTTTCTAATAATATTATTAGGATAATATGAATTATTTAGCCGATAATGGAAAAATGTGTAGTGACAATTATTGAAACAACGGTAATATAAAATATCAATATGGCAATTATTGAATCGATAAAATAAAATCTTTGAGCGATAATTCTTTGTAACAATTATTGAGTAGTGCCTTCTTACGTAAGAATCAATAATTGGTGCAATAAGTGTCTTCTTGTTTTGACAATAAGCGTATTCTTGTGTTTTAACCATAGGGTATTCCATGATGATACTTGATAACTATATTGGCTGTAGATTATTTATAAACAACTTATACTTGTCGTTTTCTTCATCAATGGCTTTTTAGTTATATGGGCCCACATTAATCAAAATTTGCTGCTTGTAGTAAATGCGAATATTCCCAAGCGACAAGAATATTCCACGATAAACGAATATTCTCTAAAACAATGATGAATATTTTATAACCACTTGCTTATTTAAAATATTTGCGCATTTTACCCATAACTAACCACATTAATCAAATCAACCCTTACTATTTCAAAATAATAAATAGAGGAAATTAAATTTCATTTACAAAATCGAATGGGTCATTTGAGGGGCGGTACTTTGAATGGAAGGAACAAATGAAGCACTTTCTTTGGATCTGCCCCAAATCTTGGGATAAATATATGTGTACGGTCCAAGCTGCCGGGTCAAACTATCAATCTCGGTCATATGAGTCGGATCTCGGATACAAGCTATCGATTCGTCATCATCAAGGATCTGGAACCATATCCCCATAAAGCTGATATGGCCAGGGCGGGGCGAGCTCCAATGGTGCGAGGGGACCACCACCATTGGAACGTCTCCTGGGTACATGGACCCTCTGATAATGCAAAACCGTCAACCCCCAACAATGGGATATCGGTGATGAGATGGCTACGATACGAATAATGGCGCTGACGAAGGCAAGATCGGCATCTGAATCTCCCTGTAGATGCTGCTAATATGCGCGCTCTCTAAATAGAGCTCCCAGCCTCCATCTGCGAAGAGAGGAACTCTCCTGGTGGAAATCACGTACTCGACTTTAGTCAGGTATCCATCTATATCCATCCGGCTTGGTCCAGTTTGAGTAGCAAAGGAGTTCTTATGGACTAAAAAGGTCAAATCGGAATAAAATGCCACGCAATTGAGTAAAACAACATGCAATCCTGGTCTTCTCGGATGAAACTTTGGGTGCATACATCACTCATTGGTAGTCACCCGAACCACGATGTATACCACCTTGATGATCTTATTTGTCACAAATCACATCCGTGATACCTTATGCTGGTCCGATCTTTGTGACTCCGGTCATTACCCTAAATGAGTCCCCTGAACGGGTTATAGCGTAGATCACGGCGGGGGTTACAACAATATCCTCGGCGGGAGTTGACAGCGTAGATCCCCGTGGGAAATTCTAACGTCATTTATCTATTGACACACAAATCGGTGAAGGTCAAGCACCTTGACATCATGATACCGGTTAAGTGAACCCAACAAAGCATCGAGGAATCCGATGATGACCAGCCGCTACACACATCGGCGATGGTTACAACGTGAGTCCCGGCCGGTTAACAATAGCATCTTATCCATTGACACAAATCAGGCGAAGGTCAAGCGGCCTTGACATCATGATGTAGATTGAAGTGAACCCAACAGAGCATCGGAAGCCATCCGATGACCAACCGCTGCTACACACATCAGCGATGGTTACATCGTGAATCCCCGATGGGGGTTACAACGCGTGTTTATCCATTGACATACAAATCAGCGAAGGTCAAGCAGCCTTGACGTTATTTCAGCCGATAGCGATTAAACCTATCAGAACTCTAGAGCTATTCGAGGGTTTCACGGTCGATTGCTCATATTCCCCAGTAGATCCCCGGCGGGGGTCACAACGTAATGCTCCGTTGATTCACACGTCAGCAAAGGTCGAGCAACCTTGATAATCTACCCACAGAGTGTTAGCCGTTGATGCACGTATCGGTGAAGGTCAATTGACAACCTTGATAGTATATCCTGATATTTACGGTAGTTGATTAACATGCCGGTGAAGTACCGTCAACGATGGTCAAGCATCCACGACATCATTTCTTTGGTGGCGATAAATCCGCGAGAATCGTGACATAATGCAGCGATACTAACCGGGAAAGGTCAGCGTTATCAAAGAGGATAGATGATGGAATATGTTATACACATCCTCAAACAGATCAAGCTTTATCCCCACGGATCTCTTACATAAGAGGTACATCTTCAAGATCAAGTCATTATCAAAGACACATGAATTTGGTGATAACTCAACATCAACATCCTAATGATTCGGATTACATCAAATCGGTCATCATTGCCAATCCAGTTGAAGCTGACGCAGGAGGCGGCAATCATCCCAACATGTTGGGCTATAACCCCGTACACATGCATCATACATTTGCATTATGTTGCTACCCATAGTACCATGTTTGTCTTGTTGCATTTTAAGTGTCAAGGATTCTTTATCCTACCCATGCATCGCCATGTATGAGTATGATAAAGAGGGCATCTGTGAGACACTCGAAATTTTTTTACATACTCATCATCCTTAACATTGTAGGAGGACAGATTCATCTTTTAAGAGGGAACCCTGAAAGACAATCCATATCCATACCGGATACAACTGAAAGTTCAGCATCAACCCCAGAGCACACATTGGGAGTAACAATTCCAACCTCGAAGATAACCCTGAGGCCTACAGATCCAATACCGGAACATACGCCGGAGAAGACCGATTAATCTCGAAGATAACCCCGTGGTATCCAGTCTTAGTCCCAACTATGGGAATAACCACCAACCTCGGTGATAATCCTAAGGAATGTAGTTTCGACGATAACCTCAAAAATGCTTGTTTCAAATCGACCCGACTTTAATCTCGGCGCTCTGGCGACGAGATACCGCGGTACCAACCCAAGCGATAACATCGGGAAGATAGGCACACCTCAAAGATGACAATGAGGACCTTGACAAAGTGCTGGTGAGCCCAATCTCGGTGAAGCTGAGCAACATCACGCTTTATCATTAATCCAAGTGATATAACACGGTGAGGCAACATCGTCATCTCGCTAGCATGATGCCACACCCACGTCGTCTCAACATCTCTACATAGCGATGTCCCACAAGACTAACCAATCTCAAGTGACTATTTATGTGGGAATTAGCGGATGAAAGTTAAATCTTGAAGATCGGAGGGCATCGTCCCATCTTCAATGACTTCGTACAAACTCTAATCCCATGCCATCGTACAACTCTCGAAAATGGCGGTCCGAAATAGGTCCTATATACCTCAAACGGATGCCCGAATTGCACTTCTTAAAGTTCGAGTGGGCATTACAGTGCCCGAATGCACGTACTTCGAGACGACCCGACCCAAAAAACTCAAGCCCACCCGGGTTGCCTCTGGTACACCTGTTGCTAAATCGTCTATAAATAGAGGGCTTGGGCTGCCCATTTTGCAAGAGAAAATGGTGAGGAAGCCACACTTGATTTGCTCTGCACTCACCCATGTAGTGTACTTTCCCTTTTAACACACGTGAGCTCATATATAGCCTATTAAGTATTTAAGATGTTAATTTATCACATTTGATGCTTATAAAGAAAATTGAACAATATTATTTTTGTTGTGTCACCACAAGGACAATATTTTCTTTTTGAATATATGGAAGTGCTAGGTTGGACTTAACTTAGATAATTTTGATTGGATGTGCCACCACTTGATCTAAAGAAAATAATCTAAGAGGCAAAACATAAGGAGTTACATGATGATGTAATTGACAAGGAGTTGTCTACCTATTTATTTATATATAGTTTGTTGTGTCACCACAAGGCTATATATATTTGAAATGGGATCCTTATTCTCACTTAGCAAAAACTTTAATTAGATTTTTTAGAACTATATAAATGAGGGTAATATAGTTTGAAGAAAATAGTGGGAGATACCGATATAAAATAAGACCTAATTTATTTTGGTAATTAATTAAATGAATGTTTGCTAAAATATTGTCTTTTCACATGCGAAATTTTGAAAATGTCACATTCACTAATTTCCTTTGCGTAGCATACTTGATCTTTAACAAAGTGTGGGACCAAGAATTACACGATTTGGTTAAGGAAATAAAATTGTTCTCACTTCTTTGAAAAGATTTCTTATGTCTAAATTAGCTTCCGTACTAAAAGTTTGAGAGGCGACCTCGAGGAAGAGATTGCTACTTTTAAAAAGTGGCAAGATGATGCATCGTGGCTCGATGCATCATCATACTTCGCATCCATGATGCTTGAGCTTGAGCGTCGACATGAAACCATGGATGCTCTCTTATCTTCTTTGCACCTTGAGAGTTGTATGGTGAGCAAAGTAGGACTGCTAGATATGAAATATCTAAGGAGCTCTTAGATCTCGGATGATGAGAGTACTCATGTTGAGACTCATGTCTTAAAGATGATCAATTTGATTGAGCGTCTTGGGATGACTTGGGTTCATCATGGATGGGGAGTTGAGTCAAGATTTGATCTTGCGGTCACTCCGGACACCTTCTCACAATTTGTTGTGAATTTTCACATGAATAAGTTAGATGTCGACTTGCTGAATTACTTAACATGTTGAAAAGCTCTTTGAAGGTCACTTCCATCAAGAAGAACCATGTCTTCTTGGTGGATGATTCTTCCAAAAAGAAAGGAAGAGGCCCAAGGTATCTTACGAAAGAAGAAATCAAGAAGGCTAAGGGAAAGGCGAAAGTGAAGGATCAAAAGAAACTGATCCGACTAGCAAAAGAATTTGCTTCCATTGCAACAAAGTCGAGGTCCTTTGGAAGAGGAGCAAGGATTATCTTGCGGAACAAAAAGAAGAAGAAGCTTGGAGAAGCTTGAATCCTAATCAAGGTTTGTTTATGATTGAAATTAATTTTTACGAAAGTCGATCTTCTACTTGGGTATTGGATCTGGTTGTGGTTCTCACATATGTAATAATATGTAGGAATTTGGTGGGAAGTAGAAAGTTGAAAGCAAGGATGAGGTCGATCTACGAGTGGGAAATGGAGCAAAGGTTTTTGCATTATTTGTAGGGACTTATTGTTTAGCTTTGCCTACTGGGCAAGTTCATTAATTTAAATAATTGTTATTTTGTTCCAGAATATCATTAGAAACATTATTTCTATTTACTGTATTGGATATGGATGGTTTTAACATTATAATAAAGAACAACAAAATTTTATTTATAATAATAATGTTTTATATGGTGTTGGTAATTTTGAAATGGACTTTATATACTTGACTTGCATGAAAATATACTTCAAATTGAACAAACTAAGAAAAGGAAAAGAGATGATGTTAATTATACCTTATGTAGCCTTTATAGACTCGGTCGTATTAATGAAACAAGATTATCAAGTTGCATAAAGATGGGCTCTAGAGCTATCGGATTATGAATCATATCGACTTGTGAATCTTGTCTCATGGGAAAAATGACTAAATCTCCTTTTAGTGGAAAAGGAGAAAAGAGTTCTGAGTTGTTAGCGTTGGTACACACTGAGATGTATGTGGACTATGACAAATACACGAGGAGGTATTCTTATTTTATTACATTCATTTTGATGATCACTCGAAGATTTGGATATGTGTATTTAATGAAATACAAATCTGAATCATTTGAAAAGTTCAAAGAGTTTGAAGTGAAGTAGAAAAACAAGCTGGCAAGAGTATTAAGATTCTTGATCGGATCGAGGAGGTGAATACTTAAGTGGTGAGTTTCTCAATTGTCTCAAAAGAAAATGGTATAATCTCTGATGGACTCCACCGGGGACGCATACGGATGAATGGTGTATCTGAAAGGAGAAATCGAACATTGTTGGACATGGTTCGATCCATGATGAGCTTTCTGAGCCTTCGGTTTCCTTACGGGGATATGCCTAGAAGAATCGGTTTGCATACCTACTTAACAAGGTACCTACAAAATCCATCCCTAAGACCCCATATGAGTTATGGCGGGGGAAACCAAATCTTAAGCATGTTAAGACTTGGGGTTGTCGACTTATGTCAAAAAGTTTGAAAGCGATAAGCTCTGAGACTAGATCGACAAATGTAGATTTGTGGGATACCTAAAGAAACATCGGGGTATTATTTCTATCATCAGTGATCAAAAGGTGTTTGTTGCGAAACATCTTTGCCTTCTTGGAAAAGGAGTTTATCCTTGAAGGGTCGATTGGGAGTAAGATATATCTTGAAGAGGTTCAAGAACCACAAAATACTACGGATCAAAGTGAGGTACCTAACCAAGTGGAAGAACCTATTGTAACACACCTATTAAGTAAAATTGGGAAGAGTACAAGAAGATACACGATAGGTATGGATTTGTCATATAGAGGATGGCGATGAGGTATGCATCATAGATGATGATGATCCATTGAATTCTGAACAGGCTATGAGTAGTAAAGACTCGGAGAAGTGGCAAGAAGCCATGAAATCGAGATGGACTCCATGTATGAAAACCAAGTATGGACTTTGGTTTTCCACACTGAAGGCATTAAACTATTGGGTGTAAATGGGTCTTTAAAAAGAAAGGCTGGAGCAGAGCGGCAAGGTAGAGACCTATAAAGGCCATTTGGTCACAAAAGGTTTCAAACAAAGACAAGGAGTTGACTATGATGAAACCTTCTCACGATAGTGATGCTCGAGTCCATTCGGATTTTGCTTGCGATTGCGACTTACCATGACTACTGAAATCTGGCGGATGGGCGTGAAAGCGGCCTTCCTCGATGGGAAACTTGAGGAGGATGTGTATATGACACTGACCCGGAGGATTTGTTTCAAAGGTTGGAACAAATCAAGTTTATAAGCTTCTGACGATCCATTTATGGATTGAAGCGAAGCTTCTCGTAGGTGGAACATCCGTTTTGATGAGACAATCAAAGAGTTTGATTTTATCAAAAATGAGGATGAACCATGTGTGTACAAGAAGGTTAGTGGGGTATTTGTTTCATTCCTTGTATTATATGTTGATGATATATTCTTGATAGGGAATGATATTCTATCTTCTGATCAATTAAAATCTGGTTATCTAAACACTTCTCCATGAAGGACTTGGGAGAAGCATCCTATATTTTGGGGATAAAGATCTATAGAGATAGATCTAAAAAGGATGCTTGGCTTATCCCAAGGAGCGTACATTGACTTCGATGCTAAAGAAGTTTAGCATGGAAGATTCAAAAGAGGTCTCATCTTAGATGAGCCATGGAATACATCTCTCGAAAGCAGGCCCCAAAGACACACGAGGAGAGAGGCAGTATGAGTAAGATTCCTTATGCTTGACAATAGGATCTATCATGTATGCGGTATGATATGTACTAGACAGGATGTCGCTCATGCACTTAGTGTAACAAGCGAGATATCAGTCGAATCAGGAGGAGAAGAACCTTTGGAAGGCGGTGAAAAATATCTAAAGTACTTAAGAAGAACTAAGGATGTATTTCTTGTCTACGGTGGAGTGCGAATTGAAACTAGAGGGCTTCACAGACTCAAGTTTTCAAGCGGACCAAGATGATGATAAATCCATTTTGGGGTATGTGTTTACCTTAAGCGGTGGCGCGATGAGTTGGAAGAGTTTCAAGCAACAAAGCGATTGTTGATTGGTGTGATGAGATACATAGCTGCAGTGAAAATTGCAAAGGAAATTTATTTGGATGAAGAAGTTCATAACCAGAACTTGGTGTGGTTCCTAGCATTAGAGGACCCGATACCTTTATTTGTGACAACAGGAGTTATTGCTGAGGCTAAGGAACCAGGTCTCATGAAATCAAACACGTGTTGCGGCGGTTTCATTTGATCGGAGAGATCATTGAAAGAGGAGGCGTCACCTGGGCGTGTGGACTCTCAAGACAATATTGCGAGATCCATTTACTAAAGCGTTAACACAACAACGGTTTGATCGTCACTTAGAGAAGATGGGTATGAGATACCATGGCGATTGGCTTTAGTGCAAGTGGGAGATTGAAAGTAGTATGCATACAAAGCCGATCATGTATGATGATAAAGCATATACTTTGTAATCAATCTTATTTATTTATTAATAAAAAGAATTATTTATTTAAAAGGCATTTAATTATCTACATGGTCTTTTTTTTAATAATATGTGATAAACCCATAGTTTTAAGCAATGCTTTTAGAATCATGATGAGATCATGCTAATGAGATCTAAATTCTTAGATAAGCTTAAAACTAAAATGTTCTCAATCGATGGATTACTAAAAAGGGGATTAGTGAATCAGGATAGATTGATACATCGTTGCTTGCTCATTGGATGAGGATGATTGATCTCATGATCATTTGTGTGGAGACACTAAAAGCAAGTAAGTATGTAGGTGCTTATTGGAGAATAAGTTCCTTTGAGCGTGACTCATTAAGGAATACCTAATGGAGTTTTACTTTGCTGTCGATAGGAATTCTGTAGTGATAGTAGTACAAATGATCCTTAGACTTGAGATCATCATAGTATCTTATATATAATGAATTACACTTTGACTTATTCCTTAAGACTCTTAGGGTATATCAAAGGGTATGCTTGGGTGTAATAAGTTATATATGGAGATAATGAATGATCGATAAAGAATCTACCACTTCTAGTAAAGAAGAGAAATGTCCTATGTGATTCGATAAATGACAACCCAGGAATCCTTGGCCAAGGTGGAATGAAATTAGAAAGTAGTTTCTAATTTGCATTCATTAGGAGTTGTGCATTTAGGAATCGAAATACATATAATTAAATAAAATAAGACTTGATAGTAATTTCATGTCTTATATTTAATTGGGACATTGTATGGTGGAAGGATTGAATTATACGGTAACTATTTACTCGAAAAGGTTCTTTTATGATTAATGTTGAAATCTATATTATACGAAAAGTCGTTGATCATTTAGGGGAGCTTATCATCCTATTGTAGAATAAATATTATTTATTTAAATAAATTAATAGTTTAATTTATTTATTTAAATAAGATTAGAATTATTCTAATTGATTTATTCACAATAGGTTTAATATGGAGAACCTAAAAAGGTCACACCATAAAAGGAAGAATAATTATTTAAGAAGTTAATGGCATAATCGTAATAATATGTTAAGTATATTTAATTTAATCTATGGTGATAGAATAAATTAAATAGCTTAATATTATTATTTAATATTTTAGAAATATTAAATATAAATTAATAAGAGAGTCTTATTAATATTATTACAATTATTATTATTTTAATTTCTAAAAGAGTTTAGGAATTAATTTAATATAAGTACTCTCATTTATTCTAATAGGATTAGGAGGAAAATTAGTTAAAAGAGTTTAATTAATTATCCTAATAAGATTAGGGAGCCTATTTAATTAAAAGAGTTTAATTAAATAAATAATACCTTATTTTAATTAAATAGGGTTTACGATATCTTTATAAGAGAGTCTTATATCGGATATCGAGATATCGTAATTCAATAGTTGGAGAGTCGCCCTTTTTCTATAGAGATAGGAAAAACTAGGGTTTGAGCGATACACCCTTCTTCTTGAAAATTCTTCTTCCTTGGTGGATCACCTCTAGAGAGGCCATACACTTGGGTGGCTAACATTGATCAAAGGAAGGAATCTGCAGGAGATTGAGGAGATCGCGGAGAAGTAGGAGTTGAACTTCGTACTGTGGAAGCTCGTATCTACTGAGGTATGATTCCATAACTTCTTGTTCTTCGTTTTAATTAATAATATGCATAAAGGATGATCAAGGGTAATTGGTTTGTGAAAATTTTAAAATCTGATTTTTTTTTTTGCTTAGCTTTATTTTTTGCAATTTGATTGCTACTTTGATTGAGGGACTTAAAAGAATGCATCACAAGAAACTCCCTCCTCCGTGAAAGGATACAAGAAGAAGGAGTTTCCACAAAGGTATGAATTTTTAGCTGATATTGTTGGAAAATGTATATGTTGCAAGAGCTCAGGTCATGACTCTGTAAATGAAGTTCAACTCAAGCTCATGACTTTCATATGTTATGGAATACAACTCAACTATGGAGCCCTATTGCTTGAATGGATTGGAAAGTGGATCACCAACTCAAAGAAGTCAAAAAGCCCTCAAAAGATGCTCTACGGGCGATTCATAAGTATCATTCTACAGTCTGCTCTGGGTGACAAAATTGGGGACGAAGAAAGAGAAGCTATCAACCCAAATAGACGAATGACCCATCAATTGTTTGAAAATTGGAAAAGGAACCCAGTTGAGTATGTACTCATGATGACCGAGTCCAGTGGGAGAACTGGTTATCTGAAGAATTCAGGCCTTCCAGGAAATATGTCTGTTGTCAAGGAAATCGAAGAAAAAGAAGAAACAAACAAAGGAGACCTCTGTCCTTATCAGAAAAAGCAAAGGCAAGAGGAAGCTGAAGGTTAGGATGGAAGAAGAACCCCAGGGATCCACAACTGATAAACCAGCAGAGTCCTCTGACATTGAGACTCTAAGGATCCTGAGAAAGAAGCAACAGCAGGCTGAAGCTGAAGAAGATAGAGCCACCATATCTCAGCTGCTGAAGAAGAATAAAATCAGCCACAAACCCAAAAAGCCATCCATCTCTTCAATAATAGAATCTCTACTGAACGTAGAGACTATACCAAACACATCCAGAAAGGACGTAGCTACATCAAAAAGTTTGGTTGATCAACAGGACAAAATTGAAGTTCAAGGAAGTCCCGAGGCTAAGGCTCAGCCCAGAAAATCAAGAAGAAAACTGGTCAAGAAATACATCCTTGAAAATGAAAAAGTGCTCAAGAAGGAAGACAAGAGTATGGTTGCCAAAGAGGAACTGTCCAGAGCAAGTCAACAGGACAATTTTCCAGCTGAGGGGGAGATCCCTGAGATTCTTATGATAGAGAATACACCAGCTGAGGAGGAGATTCATGAAGCTCCCACACTAGAAGATGCTCCACTTGAGGGGGAGCTATTGATCGTACAAGAAGATGATCAAGTTGAGGGGGAGGCTCATGACATCTCCATGGCAGAAGAAGAGGTCCCTGCCAGAAATGAAGAAGAACCAGTGCAAGATCATCAAGAGGCCATTGAGATAATGAAATCCTCCAACGAGAACATTGAAGGGGAAGAGGATGATGATGACCTTGAGATCACTGGTGTGGGCAAAGATGGGTATATAAGTTATCTCTACAATCAGATGTTCTCTTACCTTCCTATGATGCCATATCATCAAGCCCAAATCCTAAACTCTTGGAACCACATGTTCTGGAGTTTCAAAGAGTATCCGGCCATCTCAGTACTAGCCAATGGATTCCCAGGAAGATTCAACTTTGCCAAGAAGTTACTTACCAACAACTCTTCCTCAAAGGATAAACCGAGGTAATCTGCTTCATCCCACCCTCTTGAGTTAATCACTTGCCATCATCCTCATTTAGCCAATTTTATGAATTCCCACGATGGTTGGAAGTGATACTTCATCCACTAATTAATTTCGATTCACAGAATCCCAAAATTTAGATGGCGAGAATCAAATCGATCAACTTCATAATGCTCCCACAAACTATCATATCTACGATCACGGACTCTAGCCTCATTGCAGAGTCTCTACCTCAAATCGTAGAGTCACCAAACTCAAACATCCAAACCCAGGACCCTCCATCAGATATTCCATCCTCCTCCTCCAATGAATATTTTAGCCTTGATCTTGCCTTCTACTCCCTGCAAGATCAATCCCAGAAAACATCCCCTCCATTAAACAATCCTCAACCCAGTGATCCACTCACAAATCTGCCCACAAAAGATGACTTGAATGAAGTATCCAAGAACATGGTCAATAACATCGATGACAGCCTGGAAACTCACTCAGAACTCATTCATCTCTAAATTTGAATCAAATGATCTTCTTTGCCAAATAATCTCCCCAAGACTCTGAACCGAGCTAACAAAGAAGCTGAGGGAAATTATCAAGAAAATTCTTTAAAACATGAAGGACAGAGATGAGATTTACTTCCGGATAGCCACCAAATAAAGAGAGGCTATTCTTGAAATGCAAAAATCTCAAGAAGCCCAAAATAACCTTATGCTAGAGAACATCATCAACCTGAAAGCTTCAGTCAAAGAATTTCAGCAAGCCTATGTAAACCAGGTACAACAAACTGACATTGTTCTCATTGCCCTCCGAAACAAAGAAGCTAGATCTGAAGCCCTGATCAAGGAAAGTCGAGAGGACATTGCTCAAACACAAAGCCAACTAAACGAGCTTGTACAAGGAGTAAATCAACTTTCTGCAGACATTCGAACCCTTAATGTTGACATAAAGGGGGAGAATAAAGGGAAATGAGTTCAAGGAGGCCAGGGAGGCCAGGGCAGAGGCAGCGGAGGTCAAGAAAGCCAGGGAAGAGGCTGAGGACAATCTCATACTCAAGCGTCAAGAAGCCCTCCTGCAAGATAATTCCACCAACAGACTCCACGATCAAGCAATCAGACTCAACGATCTGATCAGCAGGAAGTCTTGATGGCTCGGCCGATAAGGAGTCAAGGGCCACTACATTTTCACAAAATGTGACCACCATGTGCCTAAGAATGCCAATTAGAGATCATGAATTCATGAATAGGCATGATCACAACCCAAGGATAAGCCCAGTGAAATTTGGAAGAGATAGCCCTGAGGATGAAGCAAGCGAGGAAAAGAAGGAAATTTGAGGAGTATGCCAATCCTCCACGCAAAAGAACAAAGAAATAGAGATAAGTAAAAGTTTAAATTCTTATTGATGTAAAGCTAAATCGTAATACTCTTCAATCATCAATAAATTCATGCATATTCTCTAGAAATTTCACCTGCTCACTAAAATACTAAGTCATGTTTAAATTTCCTACAAATGCATCTAGAAACTAATAATCATGACAACAAATCTCCTTGGTTATGTCAACATCAAATAGGGGGAGATTGTTGGGAGAATGCATATTATGATTTGATGTTTTAATTTATATTTTCATGATTATTTGTAAAGTCCTTCAAGGAATATATGTACAAGGACTTAGTGATAGATCAAGTTTGTTAGGATGATCTAAGCTCTTAACGTGTATCATTCTGTAATTGAATGTATAGATAGAAAGATCAAAGCTGTTAAGTTGATTCGAAGAATTCGTAGTATATAAATCTGATCAACATTGCAGAAGTCAAGGCAGAAACATAGAGCTTCAAAGATCGTAGTGTGACTGCCTTGAAGGGCCTCTTCGAAAATCGTAGAGTGGTCCCAACGTTTGCTGAGCCAACTCAGAGATCGTAGTGTGCTCTCGGAAATGTAGAGTTTACAACTCAAGAAAGCGAAGATCGTAGTGTGCAAAGATTTAAGAGAAATCGTAGTGCTCTTAGCTGATAGCATCAGACCAGGCACCAAGGCGACAAGTCACCACGATCTGAATCGTAGAGTACCACGATCTGTATTGTAGAGTACCACGATCTGTATCGTAGAGTATCATCTGTCTTGTGTCAGAAACATCAAGCCTCATGATTTGTGTGGAGACAGACTTCAACATATGAGGAATGGATTCTAAACGTTGCAATACTCATCAGTCCCAAAGTCATAAGAAATATCCTTAGTATGCAACAAAGAAGCGTATTAAAGAAGCAAAGGAAAGTACCATTGGTAAGGGGAAAACACCTTTTCAGGTGTTAGGTGAGAAAGCGAAATTGTGTCGATTGGGCGAGTAATGATTTGAGGAAGATGTCTGAGAAAAGTCTTCATCAAAGGACAGAAAGGTCAAACGCATTAAATGCTTCAACGGATGGATCCAACGGATAGTTTTCAAGATCACATATATGCAAATCAAGTAGATGAGAGAGGTATGCAAGCATTGAACAAAAACGTGAAGAACTCTCAAAGCTCAACTCTACGATCTGAGAAATAGAAAAGCTTGCTCAGCTACTCAGTTCTTTCGAACAAGTGCTTAAACAACAACTGAGTAGCAACCATCAAGAACTCAACATCTACCAATCAACTGAAAAAAAGTACTAAGTCTGCTGGACATGAAGAGTTCTAAGTGAACTGTAAGAGACCCAAGTCTGCTGGACTTGAAGAGTTCAAGAGTGAACTAAGAAGTTCCTAGACTGGTGGTCTAGAAGGAATCTGTGTGATTCAGAAGTTGTAAAAGACATCTTTAGTGGATTTCCTACTCGAGGAGTAGAAGAGTGGACTAGGAGCTTTAAGTGCTCCGAACCACTTAAAATGACTGTGTCTTTTACTCTCTTACTATAACTGCTATATCTGTCATAATTGTTATAACTGCCTCACTCTCATAACTCCACTATTTCATAAAAGAGATTAAAACAAACATTAATTCCGCTAAGTTTTAATCATCATCAACTAAGAAGTTTAAAACGAAAAGATTTTTTAAATATCTATTCAACCCCCCCCCCCTTCTAGATAACTATTATGCCTATTAGGAACTAACAACTTTGATAGTAACTCCTCTAAATCTAATGTCCTCTCTTGACGTTGAACTGGTTGTTGTTGATTCTGAAATCCAGGGGGATACGATGGTCGTGGAGCTTGCTGATTCTGATTATTACTCCACGATAAATTCGGATGATTCCTATTCCCTTGATTATATGCATTATGGTATGTATTCTGAAGAATTCTGTTGTAGCTACCCATAAATTGTACTGACTCTGGGTTGATTGCACATTGATCCGTCAGATGTTCACCCGCGCACAATTCATAAATAACTGCAACTTGTTGTGTCTATTCCCCTGACCAAACGTCAAACTTCTTAGAGAGTGTTGAAATCTGCGCTGTTATAGCCGTCACTCCATCTACCTCTAACACTCCAGCGACTGTAGGTTGTGTCATTCTTGTCATGGGCCACTGATAGTTGTTAGCAGCCGTTGTCTCTATCAACTGATATGCCTCCTCATAGTTCTTTGCCATAAAAGCTCCCCCCGACACTGCATCAATACTGGTCCGAGATTCCCATGTAGTCCGTTGTAAAATGTATTCATCTGTAACCACTTAGGCAATCCGTGATGTGGGCATTTTCTAAGCAATTCTTTGTATCCTTCCCATACCTCGTACAATGACTCCCCATGTTGCTGATCAAACATGATAATCTCATTCCTCATCTTTGTAGTTTTTGCTGGCGGGAAGAATTTTGCTAGAAATTTCTGAGCCAGGTCATCCCATGTCGTTATCGATCCCGCTGGTAGAGAGTGTAACCAACTCTTTGCCTTGTCCTGCAGAGTGAATGGAAACAAGCAAAGTCTAACTGCTTCATCTGACATCCCATTATACTTGAAAGTGTCGCATATTTCCAGAAAACTGATTAAATGCTCGTTAGGATCGTCATTTGCAAGTCCCCCAAACTGAACCGAGTTTTGGATCATCTAAATCGTCCCAGGCTTAATCTCGAATGTATTTGCAGCTATTGCAGGCCTGGTGATACTCGACTGCAGCTCAGTCACCTTGGGTGTAGCAAAATTCCTCAATGATTTCTGATCTTCGGCAGCCATTGCTTCTTCTTTATCAAAATTTTCGAAGTCGTCCCTTGTTTCCTTGATCCACTTACTTAACCTCTAAAACCTTCTCTCAATGTCGTCCTCAAAAGGAAGCAAGTCTGGATTTTTGGACCGAGTTTGCATAAACCAACTTCAAAAACCTGAAATAAGATGAACAAAATAAAAACAAAAAGTGTTTAAGTAAAACTGAACTAATTAAACTGATATTGCAAAATAATAAAATCTATACTAAAGTCCCCGACAACGGTGCCAAAAACTTGTTGGGTAAAATCTAATTACGCACAGCACGCAAGTATACGTGGTCAACAAGTAATATAATAGTAAGTAGAGTATCGTTCCCTCAGAGACCTAACAAGAAATTAACTTCACAACTACCAATTTTCTATTAATCCTAATTTTATTAAACTAATCAATTTCCAGTTTATAACTAAAAG
This sequence comes from Panax ginseng, assembly GCA_020205605.1. Taxonomy (NCBI): domain Eukaryota; kingdom Viridiplantae; phylum Streptophyta; class Magnoliopsida; order Apiales; family Araliaceae; genus Panax; species Panax ginseng. The sequence continues at coordinate 999,200 of CM035147.1, forward strand.
TATTAAAAATCTTAAAATCACCACACAATCAATAAACGCTAAAAACTAAATTTTCAAACAAATAATAGAGAATTAGGCTTTCGACTTCACTCTAAGCATCACTCGGATTATTACACCTTTATTCCAGGTTAACTCACTATCCCAGTTTATTAATCAAGAACACGTATGTAGAACTAGCCACCTCTCGATGTACTAATACCGTATTAACCCAAATCTACAATTAAGATAGAATTAAGTTAAACACCTTAATTAACTAACTCACTATATCTCTATGTGAATTACAATTAAAGAAGGTTGAAGTTCAAGTTCTTTATCTGATTACATGCGATGTCAAGCATATCTCTACCCTAACATTCATCAAGATTCTGTTCAATCACATAAATCAAGAACACATGCTATATTAACTAAGTCTAGACTCGTATTTCATCTCTCGAGTTCATACAAGTCCACAAATAATCGTTGATCAAGAAATTCATAAATTCACGCTCAAATTAATATAGATAAACCGAATAATAGCTTATTAAACTGAAATCAAAGATTACATAATCGTCGTTCCACTTAAAGATCTGTCTTAAGCCTAAAAAGTAATTAGTTCATAATAAATGAAATAATAACTGAATAAATTAAAGATAACATCTTCTCAATTATAGAAATAAAACTAAAGGAGAAGAATACCGCAGAACACCCTTCACTTTAGCCTTAACCCGCACTCGATATGATCGTTCTTCAAAATATTCACTACGTTGCTCAATCTGAATTTTTGTAATTAATCTTCGTTAATTGCTTTGCATGATGCTTATTTCGTGTTTTTTCAACAATATATATCCAACACACAAGTCTTGGTCGAAATCCCATGTACTTTAGAGTCCATAAGCCATGCAAGTTCTAATTTCCAAGTCCCAGCAGAGTTCGAAGTCATTCAGGATTGTCCAGCTTCGGTACCCCCCGCCCCGGCGGGGGTAGTTGTATAGGAATAACCCACCCCAGCGGGCATACGCCCTGTCATGCAGACATGAAGACCCCCCGCCCCGGCGGGGGTACAAAGTTAAAACAGGCCCGCCCCGGCAAGGGTAGGGCATTTTGACTAAACTTTGTTTTCTCCTTTATAGCTATCATATTGCTACTTTATGGCCACAAATTCACTCCTTTTATGTTCAAACACCACACCACCACACCTACACATCAACCAACAATAAACAAGTAAAATCGAACATAAACACGAGAAATTCATACCGATTAAGCTTGGATTAGGAACCGATTCGTGGATATAAAATCCACTTATCATATACTTCGAGTCAACTCCAGACTTTATGTTCCTAACGACTGTGATTTGAAGTATAAAATCATGATGGAGGCACACAACACACCGTTTTCAATCCATCTTGGGAGTACCAAAACGTATCGTGATCTTTGACATACATTTTGGTGGAGCAATATGAAAAGAGAGATCGTAGAGTTTATCTAAAGGTGTTTATCTTGTCAATGCGGAGCATCAAGTACCAAAAGGAGCATTGCAACCACTTAAAATTCCAGAATGGAAGTGGGAGCACATTACCATGGATTTCGTTACTGGTCTTCCCAAGGTTTATCAAGGCATAGATGCAATTTGGGTCATTGTTGATAGATTAACCAAGTCTGCTCATTTCTTACCTATACGAGAAACATATTCACTTGACTGTCTTGCTAATATATACATAAATGAGATTGTAAGACTGCATGGTATGCTAGTATCCATAGTTTCTGATCGAGACATAACTTTCGATCGACAATTTTGAAAAATGGGTAAGTGGGGGTCCATGCAATAAGTCAAATTTACAACAAATACTTCATAAAATTCCCATCTATTTATCTCAAATCACTTGGCTTCTCAAAACACAATTTTAATAACATTTATTCATCATTAATATTATAATTCACAATATTAACAACCAGATCATTCCCAGAAAAGAGGAGGCTTTCCGATAAGGACTTCTCCTTATTGGCGTGCAATTAGGTGACAAAACCCATTTCCTCGACAAAACTTTCTAGACATTGTCAATAATGCAAATAATAATATGAATAACTTTGTCGTCTCAATTATTGATTTAATAATATAAAATATTGTGCAGATGATACTATGATAATAATTGAATCAATAATATGTGATACTATACTGTTGTAATAATTGAGTAAAACTGAGTGACTTCTCACGTAAGCATCAATAATCAAAGATATTGTACAATACCGTGTGTTACTATGCAACCACGCGTATTACTGTACTTTTATCACCAGGTATTTCAACAGTTAACGGTAAAACTTTTGTCGTTATTTTTATAAAAAGTTATTTCTGTCGCTTTCTAAATCCGATAGTTATTCCGTTATGGGGTCCACCGATGATTGTGCCGTTGTACGGATATTCCCTGACAAAAAGAATATTCCCCGACCAAACGAATATTTTATGATAACTTGCCTACTTTGTAAAATTTTCACAAATCACCCTTAACTTTAACCCTTTATCGATTTAACCAATTACTAAATAGAATAATAATTATAAGAAAATTGAATACTTTCATTTTATAAATTTCGGAGTCTTACAGTTAAAATTTTATTTTAATAATTTTTGAAAATCCTCCAAAATTGTTAGTTGAGTTATCTTAGTGCAGAAGTATTATGGGTGATTTTTCCTAGAGGCAATTTATGCGGGACAAATGTGAATTTGTTTTTTTGGGGGGGTAGGGGGGGGGGGTTAGTTTTGTTGGGACTTAATTTAGAGTTGAGTATTGTTTCAGAGCTATTTTTGGTGGTATGTTTGCAGGTCAGTACGTGGTTATGTTGTGTATGTGATGCATTTTAATTATTATAGCTTGATTGCAAGCATTTAGCTATTTGGTGGTTCTTTATTTAGTGAATCAACTTGAAACTTCTGGGCTCTATGAGTGCTAACGCCAAGATCTTTCCTCACGTCCCAATCACGTAAGACGCCTCCAAATCCTGCACAGTAAACACGATAATCACCAAAAGCTTGACGGCTTGGATGCAGTTGGGGATAACTCGGTGTGAGAGTCGATCTGAGCGATCACAAGGTTAACAATGGAGGAAATAATATCTAGTGCATGAGAGAGAAAATGAATTCAGTTACCTTTTTCCTATGTGATGCCTTTGCTAACATATACTCCAAAGTTCGGTTTCCTGTGCCACCCACTATCGTCTGACACAGTCCCCCACTCATGGTCATCTCAGCCGAATGCATGCAGCTCACCCACTACATCTTGTCACTGTTTGCCACCACCGTCCGACTATGAATCCCATCCACATTAATGTTTGACAGAGATAACAGTCAATTGTCATATTCTTTCATCATTACCGGTCAAAGATGTAGATATTTAAATATGTAATGGGTCGGTCCAGCAATTCAGCCCAAATCTTACAAGATCCATTCAATGTAATCCACTGAGTTGGCCCAATACATAAAATATCGTGATCCAAGGGAGGGGCCCATTCGGTCCGGCCCAATACCTAAAGTATTATGGCCCAACATTGCCCCCCATTCTTTTATTAAACAAGGATGTTTAATGAAAGAGTATAAAGGCTACAGGTCTGGATCAAAAGGAATTATGATAATATTAATGAAGGCCCAAAATATGACTTACCGAGGCCCAACGAACAGATTTCAAACAGGCACATAGATAAAAACCGAAAGCCAAAACGAAAAGCCCAATCCGGTAAATATCTTAAGACAAAAACTGACGCCAACTCTTTAAATTCTCATTATTACCAACAATAAATGTGCTGCCCTCAGTTTTTGTAAAAAATTGAAAAGAACGCCTACTATAAAAGGTACTACCCACTCACTTTAGACGGTTCCCTGCCATTTCGAATTTATAGAAGTTTATTGCCTTCTCCTTCTTCCAGATTTCTTTCTTTCTCTCTGCAATTAATCAACAATGGCCTCCCAGAGTTCTGACCAAGGTTCTCCCCTTCGAGTATCTCCTATTACCACTATTCCACCTAACCCAAGACCTAGTAAAGAGGCTTCGAGTTCCAATCCCCAAACTGATACCCCGAGTAAGCAGACTCCGCCTCCAAAACCACTTTCTAGTCCCTCCGAATTCTTCGAGAGCAAAGAACAGTACCCCCATGCCAACACTCCTTCTACTGTCACCGAGATCGAACTACGCAGGATTCAGATTCGTTACCAGATTCCTAATACTCATTAGGTAAGGGCTCCGAGATCTAACGAGAGAATGTATCAACGTCCGAAAGGTTGGATGGCGATACCGGTGACCCTTCTGGAGAAGGGGGTTAGATTCCCTCTACACACTTTTCTGATTACCCTACTAGGGTTTATCGACGTTGGGTTCGCCCAATTGGTGCCGAACTCATATATTCACATCCTCGCCTTCATTGCTTTCTGTCACAAAGAGGGCGTTGAACCTACTCTTGACTTCTTCTTCACCATCTATAAAATTGGCCAGACTCGAGAAAAAGGGTTCAAGGCTCTGAGTAAACAAGCTCCAAAGGCAGGCGAAAAGTTCGAGAGGCGCTCTCTGGTCTATACTCCCTCCAGCAACAAAGGATGGCACAAAGGGTGGTTCTTCATCAAGGGACCAGAAATTGCCTCTATGCCGATCTGGTATGTTCAAGAAAAGGACTCTACAGACTTTGGCGATATTCCCGAAGAACGAGTAAACGAAATGATAGAGCTCTTTGATAACTTCCCGAAGGAAGAATGGAATTACGAACTCCTTACTAAACAAGCATGGTTGTACAACCATAATTGTAAGTCTCGAGCTATTTTTTGTATAATTTCTTGAAATTCTGGATAGTATTGATTCTGAATAATTGTTATATACTCCTTGCAGTGTCTTTGATTAAACCGACCTCTTCAGATGTAAGAGAGTTGGAAGATTTTTTAGCTGAAAAGCCTTCAGAAACAAATGCCGAAGACCCTACAGCTGAATCTCCACTGGTCGAGCCTCCAGTCATAGAAACATCTGCCGCCGAACCTCAATTTGCCGAAGAATCTACTCAACCTCGCCGGAAGAAGAGAGCCATAAGACAACCCAGATCTGCCCGCATAGAAATAAATCCTTCACTTGAGCAAAACCTCACACCCTCCGATTATGTTCCCGCCAGAGGAAGTTTGCTCGATCTACCCATGGACGAACGAAGCTGGGTCATTCGTGTTAAGAAATTAAGAGCCAAAGATAATCCCCTATCCGCCGATGCTCTTCGAGTGCCTTCCTCCACAATTTCAGTGGAAATTTAAATTTCTGATGATAACGAGCAAACCGATCCCATCCCTTCACTTTCTCGTAAGAGAAAACAACCTTCTGATAATCAACCGGGTCCAACACTTGTCCAATCACCACCACGTGAAACGGCTCCTGCCCGATCCCCATCACCTGAAAATGTCTACACCGAACTATTGCCAAGTCCTGAATGATCTATACCTTCTCCCTCGAAGCCATCTTCATCAGAGTTTCAAAATGAGTCCATGGCATCGCCGACCCTATGGCCTCAATTCAATGCCAATTTTCCCTTCAAACTTTTTGATGCCTTCGTCCGGGACACTGACGACCATTGATTTGGCAACAGCTCGATCACCTATCCTGAGACAGTAAGGTCTGCTACTGCTGCAGACTTTGTAACACCACTATATCTTGATTTAAAGTTGTGTTAAGGAGTTAAACAAGTAACAAGGAGGTTAAATTAGTAACGTGTCGTGTCATTTATGATTTCAACTTTGTAAACGTGAATGTAAGTGATGAACGTGTTATGTTATAAGTTAGTTATACAATGAATGTTAGTTAAGCGTTGTGAGGTTAACGCTTGGAAAATTCTGAAACGTATTTGGTAATAAAAGACTTGTGTTAAATTGACAAGCCTAATTAGAAATGTGTGTTATGATAGAAGGTGAATGTTAGTATATCTAATAGATTATGGTTCTAAACCTATGTGTAGGTGAACGTGAGTTTGATATTATAGCTTGCGCTCGAGGCAAGTCTTCTAACTCCATACTTTCATTGAGTTAGTTTGTTATGTTGATGCAAGTTTTCTAACTCTACACTTTCGTTGAGCTAGTTCGTTTATCACATTGTGCAAGTTTTAACTCTACATTTTCGTTGAGTTATTTCATTTATTATTACTTCATGCTTTTGATTGAGCAAGCTTGTTATATTAAATGTTATTGAATAAGTAAATTGTTTCCAAAATTCATTTAAGCAAACTCTAACTCTAGTATTATTGGAAATTCTCAATTTATTGATTCATTCTAACTTGTTTACAGTTAAGCAAGTTTCTTAATGTTCAGAAATTCATTTCTAATGTTATAAAACTTGAACCTTAGCTTATTTTACTGTTCAAGCAAAGGTTAACCATTTTATTCATTCTATTGAATACTTATTGTGAGACCCCGAATTTTATGAAATAAAAGTATTCAATTTTTCCATTTTGGTAAATAGTTAAATTGATAAAAGTTTAAAGTTAAGGGTAATATGTGAATATTTTTTTTTGCAAAGTAAGCAAGTTGATATAAAATATTCGATTAATTGGGAATATTCTTTTTTGTCTGGGAATATTCGTGCGACTAGTACAATCATTAGTGGACCCACAATAGAATTATCATCGAGGATTGAGAAAACGACAAAAATATTTTATTAAAAATAACGGCAGAAGTTTTACCATTAATATTGTTGAACTACTCGGTAGTAAAAGTACAGTAATACGCGTGGTTGCATAGTAGCACACGGTATTGATTATTGATACTTATGTGATAAGTCACTCAGTTTTGTTTTATTGGTATTATTAATGTAATAAAACAGAAAAGCTTTTTATATAAAATAGAATACTTTTATAAAGTTATTCGTTTTATTAGGCTAATAGTACGAAAAACTGCAAATTATTAAAAAGGTTGCTGTCACGATTTTAAAAGGGTTGTTTCGGCAACTTAATTTGTGAGAAAAATTCTGGCCTTTTGGGACATTAAAGTATATGGTATAAAGTACCTCCTGTCCAAATATGAGCTCATTCCGACTTAAAATGAGCAAGTTATGACCATTTCAATATTTAGATTTTTCTGACGAAAAACGTTATAACCGGAGTTCTATAACTCCGATGACCATGAAATTTAAAATGGAAGCTCACGTTAACATGTGTAAGATCCTGCCAAGATTTGGAAATTTTTGGAGTTAACCGTGAGGTAACTAATTTCTTAAGGAATTAATTAGAAATTGATTTTTGAAAAATAGTAAATGAATTTTAAAAATGTCAAGAAAAATATATGTTCAATATGAGACTATATTTTGCTAAATCCCAGAAAAGAATAATTTTTGGGACTGATTTGGTATTTTTCATGAAAATAGTTTAGCTACGAACATATGAGTTAAATATGTTATGTGGAGTTGAAGAATTGGTAAATAGGATTTTATGGCTTAGAAATCCTATATAAGGTATATGCAGATTTTTGATGACTAATTTGATTATTGGTGATGAAATATTATGAGTATGACAATTTTGAATGATTAAATGCATTATTTGGAAAAGTGTAAACAATTAAATGTAATTGTTTATAAGTTTAAGAAGTGATTAAAATATTGTTATAGTATTAACAGTATTAGATTATGATTTTATTAAGTGATTGATAATGTCTGGATAAATTTAAAGTCTTTAATATTTATCATCATCCTCCTCATATTTATATTATGTTTAAAGTCATCGTGGGTTTGTGTAGGTATAGATGGACTTGGTATGATTATGACTGTGGATTATTCTTAAGATAATTATGGTAGTAATGTTGCAAATGATGTGGAAAAAAAAGTCCTCATTGGCCCGTAGTGCATTGATGGATAATTTTTGGTATGATTATGGCTATGGATTCTCTTCGGCCAAGGGTGCAAAGATGAATTGTTTTATAGCATGATCAGAACCGTTGATAAAACACGATTATCTTTGGCCCGTAGTGCATGGATAATTTGTGGTTGTAATACTAATGAAAAAGTCCTCAATGACCCGCAGTGCATTGATGGACAGTTTTTGGTATGATTATAGCTATGGATTCTCTTTGGCCGTAGTGCAAAGATGAATTGTTTTATAGCATGATCAGGATCGTTGATGAAAACACGATTATCTTTGGCCGTAGTGCATGGATAATTCGTGGTCGTGATACTAAAGAATATCCTTAAACTGTAGTGCATGGATGATTCGATGACGTGGATTAATTATTGAGCTGAGTCTCAACAATGAAATATTAATTCATGGATATGATAATAATGAATATCTTTGGCCGTAGTGCAAAGATGATTTAATGATTACAAGCACGAATTGTGATTTGGTATAACCATGATTTTTATGTTTTGTGTGATGAAAACTATCTTAGATCACAGGTGCGAAGAGGAATTTAGAATCACAATTGTGATTATGAGTTATTCACATGATCGTGGACGGGAATTGTTGATTGATGTTACACGGATAAAACCTTATTGGTGGACTTTTAACATAGAGAAGATAATAGACCTTATGTCTATTTGACTCTTCTAATGGATTGCTCGTTCCGATGCAACTATGGTTGAAATGTTTTATTATCTGTTATATGTTCTAAATCTCTGATTTATTATTGATGAAAGTTATTTATAATGTAATTATCTTTAGTCATGATATTCTTTACTGGGCTAGTTGTGCTCACCCTTCTGCTTCACAATTCCTTTCGTGTAATAAAGAGTGTATTTTGATTGTGAGGATATTAAAAGGATTAGAATGGTGGTCTCTAGCTATGGAGGTTCTCCCTAAACAGTATAGCAAAGTGTGTTGTATTCTATACATCATTTAGTAGTTATATTTGGTGAATCAAATAGGGTGAGGCGAACCCAACTTTGGAAGGTGTTTTGCCTTTATCATACAAGATGTCTAATGACATACAACCTCGTGTTCTCATAAGCCATGGTTGTGCACATCCACTTCTTTGAATATATCTACGAGCACTACTGTATGATCTTGGAGTTTATTTGAAACATAATTTTCACTTGGAGACAACGGAGATATTTATATGTCAAGAGAAGACTCACCATTGGAAAGAAGATGATAATAATCTTCTTGTTTTTCTTTGGGAACTTTTGGATCAACCAAGGATAATTCTGTGGACATATGATATCTATCATAACCTAAACGCATGGCCTCCCATGTACGAAGGTTTCCTTGAGCACTTCCCAAAGATTTTAATTTCTATAACAGTTTTTAACTATACTTTTATGTAAAGTATCATTGTAAGGTTGTGGTTGAGGTACCATGAGAGTTACATACATTTGTATTAAAACTCATAGTTAACCGTGGTCGTATTCTCATCTGACATACTCAACAGTTGTATAAATGAAGTTGTATTTGAATTTTATACCATGTATCTAGCGTCTCAGAATGGGTGATGTATACCTAATTTTGGGGGCGTCACAGTTGGTATCAAAGCCATAGAAAAGAGCCCCGAGCCTTTTCCTGGTGACTTCCAAGTCTTGGGATGCACCGAAGCCAAACTTTCCGTAGGGGACGCCATGAGTAACGGTGGCAAGTTGATAGGTATCATTGTGAGGTGCTATCTAGGTTAAGGGATAGAAGTCACAGTTGGTATCAAAGCTTAGGGATATGGTCACTGGCGGAGATAAGAGTCTAGAACTAGGAGGGGAGAGACGAGTTATATACTTCGCTAGTGTGTGACTTACCTAAGCTGAAATTATTTACTTGATAAGTTGACAAATTATGATATGTCAATTAACCTTTGTTTTGAAGGTATATTCTAGAATTATATCTGAAATATAGGAGATGAGAAATGGGAAAATCATAGTAGCGAGGAAATTACCGGGAAAGTACAATCTGAAAAGGAAGCAAGGTATTCTCATCTCTTCGAATATCAGGTACGTACGTAAATTTCGAGGACGAAATTTTATAAGGAGGGGTGATTGTGAGACCCCGAATTTTATGAAATAAAAGTATTCAATTTTTCTATTTTGGTAAATAGTTAAATTGATAAAAGTTTAAAAGTTAAGGGTAATATGTAAAAAAAATTTTTTGCAAAGTAAGCAAGTTGATATAAAATATTCAATTAGTTGGGGAATATTCTTTTTGTCGGGAAATATTCATACGACGGTACAATCATTGGTGGACCCTATAACAGAATTATTGTCGGATCGAGAAAACGACAAAAATATTTTATTAAAAATAACGACGGAAGTTTTACTATTAATACTGTTGAACTACTCAAGAGTAAAAAGTACGATGTCTGGCGTGGTTGTATAGTAGCACACAAGATTAATTATTGATGCTTATGTGATAAGTCACTCGCTTTTGTTTTATTGGTATTATTAATGTAATAAAAGCGAGAAAAGCTTTTATATAAAACATAATACTTTTATAAAGTTATTCGCTTTATTAGGCTAATAGTAAAATTTTTTTTATATAAAATGTAATACTTTTATAAAGTTATACATTTTATTAGACAATAATTAGAATATATTATATTTTATTATGCATAGTATTTGCATGAAGTACTGCATAAGTATTTGCATAGTAAAATCTTTTATAAAGTTATTCGTTTTATTAGATTATAAATAAAATATATTATATTTTATTTAAAAGATTTTGCTTTAAATATGGACCGTCAGATTAAAGAAAATTAATCTGGACCGTTCATGAGTTAGTTACTATGCAGTCTATTTTTCTATAAATAGAAGCTCATTCATTCATTATTTCTTACGAATTTACTGAAACTCTAGAGAGAGAAACTATAGAGAGAGTTCTTCTTCTATAATCTTGAGCGTATTTCTTTAGAGTTTAAGAAAGTTTTGAGCATAGTGCAAGTTTTCTTCGAGTGTATCACCGCCCTAACAGTCGGAATACTCTTTTTTCAAAGGTAGGGGATATAATTGTCGTACTCGTAAAGGATATTATTATTATTATTATAGTAAGGGGTATTATTTCTTTTGTATTCATTAAAAGAACTTCTGTTATTCCATTTTTATTATTCATTGGAATAACTCAGATATCTGTGAGCTACCCTATACTTAGTAAAATTCTTACGTTATTCCATTCTTTATTATTACATTGGAATATCCCCATGCGTGCATTTTACGCCAAACCCGGTTCCGTCTTTACTATTCTCTTTGGAATATCACATCTCATGTGTTTCTGTACGGACCGGTTAAAATCTTTACTATTCTGTTTGGAATATCCCGTTTTGTGCGTTTACTGTGGGACCGGTTCGTATTTATTATTACATTGGGAATAACTCATGCATGCGGGGCTCTCTATCGCATACATAGTGAATCCTTCTGTTATTCCATTCATTTTTATTCTGTTGGAATAACCTGTCTATATGGATTACCACATGCATGGTGAACGATCCTTTGTATTTCATTCCTTGTTAAATTGTAGAAATGATCTGTTTACGTGGATTATGATGAAAGTCATAATAAAAGCATTGGACTAATGAAAATCATGGGTATATGTGGTTTTAGTAAGTGTTATGATGAGTTATGTTGGTTATTATATGAAAACATGAAAGTTTCTTAGAAATCACAAAGGGTTGAAAAATCAGATTTTGGTGAAAATGGAACATGAAATTCAATTGACCATATCTCCTATTATATTTCAATTTTTGAGTTTGGTCAAGTTCTAGAGTTCGGTCTATGAGTTTCGTAACTTATCCAAGTGGAATCACTGGAAAAGGTGTTGTAGATTTTCGTTTGGACTGATTTTAGCTAAGTACGAAAAGCTGTAAATTATAAAAAAAGGCTGCTGCCACGATTTTAAAAGGGCTGTTTCAGCCACTTAATATGTGAGAAAAATTTTGGTCTTTTGGGACATGAAAGTATATGGTATAAAGTACCTCCTGTCCAAAAATGAGCTCATTCCGACTTAAAATGAGCAAGTTATGACCATTTCAATATTTATGTTTTCCTGACAAAATATGCTATAACCGGAGTTCTATAACTCCGATGACCATGAAATTTAAACTGGAAGCTCACGTTAACATGTGTAAGATCCTGCCAAGATTTGGGAATTTCTGGAGCTAACCGTGAGGTAGCTAATTTCTTAAGGAATTAATTAGAAATTGATTTTTGAAAAATAGTAAATGAATTTTAAAAATGTCAAGAAAAATATATGTTCAATATGGGACTATATTATGCTAAATCCCAGAAAAGAATAATTTTTGGGACTGATTTGGTATTTTTCATGAAAATAGTTTAGCTACGAACATATGAGTTAAATATGTTATGTGGAGTTGAAGAATTGGTAAATAGGATTTTATGGCTTAGAAATCCTATATAAGGTATATGCAGATTTTTGATGACTAATTTGATTATTGGTGATGAAATATTATGAGTATGACAATTTTGAATGATTAAATGCATTATTTGGAAAAGTGTAAACAATTAAATGTAATTGTTTATAAGTTTAAGTAATTAAAATATTGTTATAGTATTAATGATATTAGATTATGATTTTATTAAGTGATTGATAATGTGCGGATAAATTTAAAGTCTTTAATATTTATCCTTGATTTAGTTTGATTAATGCTTATAATATTGTCATCATCCTCATATTTATATTATGTTGAAAGTCATTTGTGGCACATGGTGCATAGATGGACTTGGTATGATTATGACCAGGGATTATTCGGTATAATCATGACCGTAATGTTACAAATGATGTGGAAAAAAAAGTCCTCATTGGCCCGTAGTGCATTGATGGACAATTTTTGGTATGATTATGGCTATGGATTCTCTTCGGCCAAGGGTGCAAAGAGGAATTGTTTTATAGCATGATCAGAACCGTTGATAAAAACACGATTATCTTTGGACCGTAGTGCATGGATAATTTGTGGTTGTGATACTAATGAAAAAGTCATCATTGGCCCGTAGTGCATTGATGGACAGTTTTTGGTATGATTATGGCTATGGATTCTCTTTGGCCGTAGTGCAAAGATGAATTATTTTATAGCATGATCAGGATCGTTGATGAAAACACGATTATCTTTGGCCGTAGTGTATGGATAATTCGTGGTCGTGATACTAAAGAATATCCTTAAACTGTAGTGCATGGATGATTCGATGACGTGGATTAAATATTGAGCTGAGTCCTAGTAATGAAATATTAATTCATGGATATGATAATAATGAATATCTTTGGCCGTAGTCCAAAGATGATTTAATGATTACAAGCACGAATTGTGATTTGGTATAACCATGATTTTTGATGTTTCAGGTGATGAAAACTATCTTCGTCCTGGGTGCGAAGAGGAATTTAGAATCACAATTGTGATTATGAGTTATTCACATGATCGTGGACGGGGGAATTGTTGATATGTTACACGGATAAAACCTTATTGGTGGACTTTTAACATAGAGAAGATAATAGACCTTATGGTCTATTTGACTCTTCTAATGGATTGCTCGTTCCGCTGCAACTATGGTTGAAATGTTTTATTATCTGTCATATGTTCTAAATCTCTGATTTATTATTGATGAAAGTTATTTATAATGTAATTATCTTTAGTCATGATATTCTTTACTGGGCTAGTTGTGCTCACCCTTCTGCTTCACAATTTCTTTCAGGTAATAAGAGTGTAGCTGGGTCGAGCGGGGATATTAAAAGGATTAGAATGGTGGTCTCTAGCTATGGAGGTGCTCCCTAAACAGTATAGCAAAGTGTGTTGTATTCTATACATCATTTAGTAGTTATATTTGGTGAATCAAATAGGGTGAGGCGAACCCAACTTTGGAAGGGTGTTTTGCAACTATCATACAAGATGTCTAATGACATACAACCTCGTGTTCTCCTAAGACATGGTTGTGCACATCCACTTCTTGAAATATATCTCTGAGCACTACACCGTATGATCTTGGAGTTTATTTGAAACATAATTTTCACTTGGAGACAAGCGGAGATATTTATATGTCAAGAGAAGACTCACCATTGGAAAGAAGATGATAGTAATCTTCTTGTTTTTCTCTTTGGGGACTTTTGGGTCAACCAAGGATAATTACGTGGACATATGATATCTATCATAACCTAGAGCGCATGGCCTCCCATATGCAGAAGGTTTCTTGAGCACTTCCCAAAGATTTTAATTTCTAAAAGCAGCTTTTTAACTATACTTTTATGTAAAGTATCATTGTAAGGTTGTGGTTGAGGTACCATGAGAGTTACATACATTTGTATTAAAACTCATAGTTAATCGTGGTCGTATTCTATACTCGACATTTCAACGATTTGTATAAATAAAGTTGTATTTGAATTTTATACCATGTATCTGGCGACTCAGAATGGGTGATGTATACCTAATTTTGGGGGCGTCACAGTTGGTATCAAAGCCATAGAAAAGCCCCGAGCCTTTTGCTGGTGACTTCCAAGTCTTGGGACTTAACCAAGCCGGACTTTTTTCCGTAGGGGACGCCAGGAGTGAATTCAGTGGCAAGTTGATAGGTATCATTGTGAGGTGCTATCCAGATTAAGGGATAGAAGTCACAGTTGGTATCAAAGCTTAGGGATATGGTCGCTGGCGGATATAAGAGTCTAGAACTAGGAGGGGAGAGACGAGTTATATACTTCGCTAGTGTGTGACTTACCAAGTTTGAAATTGTTTACTTGATAAGTTGACAAATTATGATATGTCAATTAACCTTTGTTTTGAAGGTATATTCTTGAATTATATCTGAAATACAGGAGATGAGAAATGGGAAAATCATGGTAGCGAGGAAATTACCGGGAAAGTACAATCTGAAAAGGAAGCAAGGTATTCTCATCTCTTCGAATATCAGGTACGTACATAAATTTCGAGGGCAAAATTTTATAAGGAGGGGTGATTGTGAGACCCCGAATTTTATGAAATAAAAGCATTCAATTTTTCTATTTTGGTAAATAGTTAAATTGATAAAAGTTTAAAGTTAAGGGTAATATGTGAATTTTTTTTTTTGCAAAGTAAGCAAGTTGATATAAAATATTCGATTAGTCGGGGAATATTCTTTTTGTCGGGGAATATTAAATACGGCAGTGCACAATCATTAGTTGACCATTAATGTAATTATTATTCGGATTGAGAAAACGACAAAAATATTTTATTAAAAATAACGGCGGAAGTTTTACCATTAATCTTGTTGAACTACTCGGTACAGAAAAAATACGATGTCGTGTGGTTGCATAGTAGTACACTGCGGTATTGATTATTGATGCTTATGTGATAAGTCACTCAGTTTTGTTTTATTGGTATTATTAATGTAATAAAACAGAAAAGCTTTTTATATAAAACATAATACTTTTATAAAGTTATTCGTTTTATTAGGCTAATAGTAAAATCATTTTATATAAAATAGAATACTTTTATAAAGTTATTTGTTTTATTAGACAATAATTAGAATATATTATATTTTATTATGCATAGTGTTTGCATAGTGCCTGCATAGTATTTGCATAGTAAAATCTTTTATAAAGTTATTCGTTTTATTAGATTATAAATAAAATATATTATATTTTATTTAAAAGATTTTGCTTTAAATATGGACCGTCAGATTAAAGTAAATTAATCTGGACCGTTCATGAGTTAGTTACTATGCAGTCCATTTTTCTATAAATAGAAGCTCATTCATTCATTAGTTGGCAAAAAGTACCTTTTCACCACTGTGGTTATAGTGATTTAACGAAATAGCCACTGTGCTTTTAAAATATTCAATTAGCCCACTGTACTTTTTAAAATTGTTCAATCGAAGCCATTCAAGTCCATTTTTTGTAGCTATAGTTAACAAATTGCTTACGTGGCTTTTTAAAAATAAAATAAAAATGACACGGTAATTTACGTGGCAATAGATTAACAAATCATTTTTTAAATAAAATAAAAAAATGACATGGCAATAACAACAAATCATTTTTTTAACAAATTACATTTTTTTAAAAAAATTTGTTTTAAAAAAAATTATTTGTTTTAAAAAAACAATTTTTAAAAAAATACATTTTTAACAAATTACGCTTTTAAAAAAAATTCTATTTTAAAAAAATCTGCTTTTTAAAAATAATTATATTTTTAAAAATTATGTTTTTTTAAAATTCGCATTTTAACAAAAATGCATTTTTAATTAAAAATATGTTTTTAACAAATCTGTTTTTTAAAAATAGAAATTTTTTTTAAAATAGAATTTTTTAAAAAGCAATTTGATTAAACAAATAGAATTTTAATATATTATTTGTAATTTTATTTCTTTTTAAAAAATGTTTTTTTAAAAAATAATTTCTATTTTCTTTTCATCGTTTCATCTTCTTCCTCACCACCAGTCTACCAGCTTGCCTACCCAAAGCCATAGAATCCTACCACAACAGATTTGAGGGAGGGAAGGAGATGTCGTCTGTGATATTGAAGATAATGAAGCTTAACAACTCTAGATCCCAACAACAGATCTGGATCCGCCATCTTTGTTTGGTCAAAAGCGAAAAGCAGATCTGGATCTGGAATTCTCTCCATGAATTCCGGCTCACCGTGATATGTCCGTGTAATGTGCTGAGTCGGTGCAAGCTTCACAACCAGGCTCTCCATAGAGGCTAAACCGGACCAAATGATTGAGGATGAGCTTGGTTTGGTGGGCGAGGCAATGGAGGAAAGTGTGTCGATGGTGTCGGCGGTGAGGATGGGAGTGGAAGGTGGTGGGTTGGTGTGCCGCCCATGTGAGGGCTCAACAGTAGAAAAGAAATAAAATTACAAATAATATATTCAAATTTTTTTTTTTTTTAAATTCGCTTTTTTAAAGCAGATTTGTTAAAAAAATGTATTTTTTAATTAAAAGCAGATTTGTTAAAAACATAATTTTTTAAAAAAGAATTTTTAAAAATATATAATTATTTTTAAAAAGTAATTTTTTAAAAATAGATTTTTTTTAAAAGCGTAATTTGTTAAAAAGCAGATTTTTTAAAAATTGTTTTTTAAAAACAATTTTTTAAAAAAATAATTTTTTTAAACAATTTTTTAAAAAAACCGAATTTGTTAAAAAGCAGATTTGTTGTTATTATTTATGTCATTTTTTATTTTATTTAAAAAAAGATTTGTTAATCTATTCGCACGTAATTACCATGTCATTTTTTATTTTGTTTTTTAAAAGCCACGTAAGAAATTTGTTAATTAAGAATTTAAAAAATGGACGGAATGACTTTGATTGAACATTTTTAAAAAGTACTGTGGGTTAATTGAATATTTTAAAAGCACAGTGGCTATTTCGTTAAATCACTATAACCACAGTGGTTAACAGGTGCTTTTTGCCTTCATTATTTCTTACTTAATTCACTTTGAAACTCTGAGAGAGAAACTATAGAGAGAGTTCTTCTTCATAATCTTGGCGTATTTCTTTAGAGTTTAAGAAAGTTTTGAGCGTAGAAGTGCAAGTTTTCTTCGAGTGTATCACCGCCTCTAACAAATGGAATACTCTTTTTCAAAGGTAGGGGATATAATTGTCGTACTTGTAAAGGATATTATTATTATTATTATTATTATTATTATAGTAAGGGGTATTATTTCTTTTGTATTCATGAAAAGAACTTCTGTTATTCCATTTTTTTATTATTCTCATTGGAATAACTTTCAGACACGTGGCTACCCTATACTTGGTAAAATTCTTCATTATTCCATTCTTTATTATTCGTTGGAATATCACGTCTCATGCATTTTACGCCAAACCTGGTTCCGTCTTTTACTATTCTCTTTGGAATATCACTGCGTGTGTTTTTTCATGCCGACCGGTTCCGCTCTTTCTACTTCTCATTGGAATATCCTGGTTTGTGCGTTTTTTTACGCCGGACTGGTTCCGTATTTATTATTACATTGGGAATAACTCCGCTCTGTAAGGTCTCTATCGCATGCATGGTGAATCCTTCCGTTATTCCATTCATTTTATTCATTGTTGAATAACTTCGCTCTACGTGGATTACCACATGCATGGTGAACGATCCTTTGTATTTCATTCCTTGTTAAATTGTGGAAATGATCTGTTTACGTGGATTATGATGAAAGTCATAATAAAAGCATTGGACTAATGAAAATCATGGGTATATGTGGTTTTAGTAAGTGTTATGATGAGTTATGTTTATATGAAAACATGAAAGTTTCTTAGAAATCACAAAGGGTTGACAAATCAGATTTTGGTGAAAATGGAACATGAAATTCAATTGACCATATCTCCTATTATATTTCGAATTTTTGAGTTTGGTCAAGTTCTAGAGTTCGGTCTATGAGTTTTGTAACTTATCCAAGTTGAATCACTGGAAAAGGTGTTGTAGATTTTCGCTTTGGGTGATTTTAGCTAAGTACGAAAAAGTCAGAATTATAAAAAGGTCGCTGCCACGATTTTAAAAGGGAAATTTTTTTGGCCACTTAATATGTGAGAGAAAATTTTGGTCTTTTGGGACATGAAAGTATATGGTATAAAGTACCTCCTGTCAAAAATGAGCTCATTAGACTTAAAATGAGCAAGTTATGACCATTTCAATATTTATGTTTTCCCGACAAAAACGCTATAACCTAGGAGTTCTATAACTCTCGACGACCATGAAATTTAAACTGGAAGCTCACGTTAACATGTGTAAGATCCCGCCAAGATTTGGGAATTTCTGGAGCTAACCGTGAGGTAGCTAATTTCTTAAGGAATTAATTAGAAATTGATTTTTGAAAAATAGTAAATGAATTTTAAAAATGTCAAGAAAAATATATGTTCAATATGGGACTATATTATGCTAAATCCCAGAAAAGAATAATTTTTGGGACTGATTTGGTATTTTTCATGAAAATAGTTTAGCTACGAACATATGAGTTAAATATGTTATGTGGAGTTGAAGAATTGGTAAATAGGATTTTATGGCTTAGAAATCCTATATAAGGTATATGCAGATTTTTGATGACTAATTTGATTATTGGTGATGAAATATTATGAGTATGACAATTTTGAATGATTAAATGCATTATTTGGAAAAGTGTAAACAATTAAATGTAATTGTTTATAAGTTTAAGAAGTGATTAAAATATTGTTATAGTATTAATAAAGATTAGATTATGATTTTATTAAGTGATTGATAATGTCTGGATAAATTTAAAGTCTTTAATATTTATCCTTGATTTAGTTTGATTAATGCTTATAATATTGTCATCATCCTCATATTTATATTATGTTGAAAGTCATTTGTGGCTCAGAAGGTATAGATGGACTTGGTATGATTATGACCAGGATTATTAGCATATAATCATGACCGTAATGTTACAAATGATGTGGAAAAAAAGTCCTCATTGGCCCGTAGTGCATTGATGGACAATTTTTGGTATGATTATGGCTATGGATTCTTCTTACCAAGGTGCAAAGAGGAATTGTTTTATAGCATGATCGTAACCGTTGATAAAAAACACGATTATCTTTGGACCGTAGTGCATGGATAATTTGTGGTTGTGATATTAATGAAAAAAGTCATCATTGGCCCGTAGTGCATTGATGGGACGCTTTTGGTATGATTATGGCTATGGATTCTCTTGGTCAGAAAGTAGTGCAAAGATGAATTGTTTTATAGCATGATCAGGATCGTTGATGAAAACACGATTATCTTTGGCCGTAGTGCATGGATAATTCGTGGTCGTGATACTAAAGAATATCCTTAAACTGTAGTGCATGGATGATTCGATGACGTGGATTAAATATTGAGCTGAGTCCTAGTAATGAAATATTAATTCATGGATATGATAATAATGAATATCTTTGGCCGTAGTGCAAAGATGATTTAATGATTACAAGCACGAATTGTGATTTGGTATAACCATGATTTTTGATGTTTCAGGTGATGAAAACTATCTTCGTCCTGGGTGCGAAGAGGAATTTAGAATCACAATTGTGATTATGAGTTATTCACATGATCGTGGACGGGAATTGTTGATTGATGTTACACGGATAAAACCTTATTGGTGGACTTTTAACATAGAGAAGATAATAGACCTTATGGTCTATTTGACTCTTCTAATGGATTGCTCGTTCCGCTGCAACTATGGTTGAAATGTTTTATTATCTGTCATATGTTCTAAATCTCTGATTTATTATTGATGAAAGTTATTTATAATGTAATTATCTTTAGTCATGATATTCTTTACTGGGCTAGTTGTGCTCACCCTTCTGCTTCACAATTCCTTTCAGGTAATAAGAGTGTAATCGGAATTGATGAGGGATATTAAAAGGATTAGAATGGTGGTCTCTAGCTATGGAGGTGCTCCTAAACAAGATATAGAAAGTGTGTTGTATTCTATACATCATTTAGTAGTTATATTTGGTGAATCAAATAGGGTGAGGCGAACCCAACTTTGGAAGGGTGTTTTGCCACTATCATACAAGATGTCTAATGACATACAACCTCGTGTTCTCATAAGACATGGTTGTGCACATCCACTTGCTGAATATATCTACGAGCACTACCTGTATGATCTTGGAGTTTATTTGAAACATAATTTTCACTTGGAGACAACGGAGATATTTATATGTCAAGAGAAGACTCACCATTGGAAAGAAGATGATAGTAATCTTCTTGTTTTTCTTTGGGGACTTTTGGGTCAACCAAGGATAATTCTGTGGACATATGATATCTATCATAACCTAGACGCATGGCCTCCCATGTACGAAGGTTTTCTTGAGCACTTCCCAAAGATTTTAATTTCTAAAACAGTTTTTAACTATACTTTTATGTAAAGTATCATTGTAAGGTTGTGGTTGAGGTACCATGAGAGTTACATACATTTGTATTAAAACTCATAGTTAACTGTGGTCGTATTCTATACGACAGCTCAACAGTTGTATAAATAAAGTTGTATTTGAATTTTATACCATGTATCAAGCGACTCAGAATGGGTGATGTATACCTAATTTTGGGGGCGCCAGGTTGGTATCAAAGCCATGTAAAAGAGCCCCGAGCCTTTTCTTTGGTGACTTCAAGTCTTGGGATGCATAAAGCCGCACTTTCCGTGAGGGACGCCTTGAGTGAGTAACGGTGGCAAGTTGATAGGTATCATTGTGAGGTGTTATCCAGATTAAGGGATAGAAGTCACAGTTGGTATCAAAGCTTAGGGATATGGTCGCTGGCGGATATAAGAGTCTAGAACTAGGAGGGGAGAGACGAGTTATATACTTCGCTAGTGTGTGACTTACCTAAGCTGAAATTGTTTACTTGATAAGTTGACAAATTATGATATGTCAATTAACCTTTGTTTTGAAGGTATATTCTTGAATTATATCTGAAATACAGGAGATGAGAAATGGGAAAATCATGGTAGCGAGGAAATTACCGGGAAAGTACAATCTGAAAAGGAAGCAAGGTATTCTCATCTCTTCGAATATCAGGTATCGTACATAAATTTCGAGGGCTTAAATTTTATAAGGAGGGTGATTGTGAGACCCGAATTTTATGAAATAAAAGCATTCAATTTTTCTATTTTGGTAAATAGTTAAATTGATAAAAGTTTAAAGTTAAGGGTAATATATGAATTTTTTTTTTTGCAAAGTAAGCAAGTTGATATAAAATATTCGATTAGTGGGGAATATTCTTTTTGTTGTGGGAATATTAAATGAATGAGCACAATCATTAGTTGACCCCTATTAATGTAATTATTATCGAATCGAGAAAACGACAAAAATATTTTATTGAAAATAACTAGGAAGTTTTACCATTAATCTTGTTGAACTACTCGGTAGTAAAAGAACGATGAATACGCGTGGTTGCATAAGAAAGACACCGGTATTGATTATTGATGCTTATGTGATAAGTCACCGGTTTTGTTTTATTGGTATTATTAATGTAATAAAATGAAAAGCTTTTATATAAAACATAATACTTTTATAAAGTTATTCGTTTTATTAGGCTAATAGTAAAATCATTTTATATAAAACAGAATACTTTTATAAAGTTATCTGTTTTATTAGACAATAATTAGAATATATTATATTTTATTATGCATAGTGTTTGCATAGTGCCTGCATAGTATTTGCATAGTAAAATCTTTTATAAAGTTATTCATTTTATTAGATTATAAATAAAATATATTATATTTTATTTAAAAGATTTTGCTTTAAATATGGATAATCACGATTAAAGTAAATTAATCTGGACCGATTCATGAGTTAGTTACTATCTGATCCATTTTTCTATAAATAGAAGCACATTCATTCATTATTTCTTAATTCATTTGAAACTCAGAGAGAGAAACTATAGAGAGAGTTCTTCTTCTATAATCTTGAGCGTATTTCTTTAGAGTTTAAGAAAGTTTTGAGCGTAGAAGTGTAAGTTTTCTTCGAGTGTATCACCGCCCTAATAAATGGAATACTCTTTTTTCAAAGGTAGGGATATAATTGTCGTACTCGTAAAGGATATTATTATTATTATTATTATTATTATTACTATTATTATAGTAAGGGTATTATTTCTTTTGTATTCATGAAAAGAACTTACATTATTCCATTTTTATTATTCATTGGAATAACTTTGATACTGTGCTACCCTATACTTGGTAAAATTCTTACGTTATTCTATTCTTTATTATTCATTGGAATATCCTCGCTCATGCATTTTATTTCTAACCCGGTTCCGTCTTTACTATTCAAATTTGGAATATCCTCATTCGTGTGTTTTTCTGTAGGACCGATTACATCTTTTACTATTCTACCGAATATCCCGTTCAGGCGCTTTTACTTTGGGACACGGTTCCGTATTTATTATTCATTGGGAATAACTCCATGCATGCGGTCTCTATCGCATGCATGGTGAATCCTTCATTATTCCATTCATTTTTATTTCATTGGAATAACTCATGCATGTGGATTACCACATGCACGTGAGTGAACGATCCTTTGTATTTCATTCCTTGTTAAATTGTGGAAATGATCATTTACGTGGATTATGATGAAAGTCATAATAAAAGCATTGGACTAATGAAAATCATGGGTATATGTGGTTTTAGTAAGTGTTATGATGAGTTATGTTTATATGAAAACATGAAAGTTTCTTAGAAATCACAAAAGGGTTGACAAATCGATTTTTGGTGAAAATGGAACATGAAATTCAATTGACCATATCTCCTATTATATTTGAATTTTGAGTTTGGTCAAGTTCTAGAGTTGGATCTATGAGTTTTGTAACTTATCCAAGTGGAATCACCGAAAAGGTGTTGTAGATTTTCGTTTTGACTGATTTTAGCTAAGCATGAAAAAGTCAGAATTATAAAAAAGTGTCACGCCACGATTTTAAAAGGGTCATTTTTTTACCACTTAATATGTGAGAAAATTTTTGGTCTTTTGGGACATGAAAGTATATGGTATAAAGTACCTCCTGTCCAAAAATGAGCTCATTCCGACTTAAAATGAGCAAGTTATGACCATTTCAATATTAATGTTTTCCTGATAAAAAACGCTATAACCGGAGTTCTATAACTCCGATGACCATGAAATTTAAACTGGAAGCTCATGTTAACATGTGCAAGATCACCGCCAAGATTTGGGAATTTCGAGCTAACCGTGAGGTAGCTAATTTCTTAAGGAATTAATTAGAAATTGATTTTTGAAAATAGTAAATGAATTTTAAAATGTCAAGAAAAATATATGTTCAATATGGGACTATATTATGCTAAATCCTTAAAAGAATAATTTTTGGGACTGATTTGGTATTTTCATGAAAATAGTTTAGCTACGAACATATGAGTTAAATATGTTATGTGGAGTTGAAGAATTGGTAAATAGGATTTTATGGCTTAGAAATCCTATATAAGGTATATCTGATTTTGATGACTAATTTGATTATTGGTGATGAAATATTATGAGTATGACAATTTTGAATGATTAAATGCATTATTTGGAAAAGTGTAAACAATTAAATGTAATTGTTTATAAGTTTAAGAAGTGATTAAAATATTGTTATAGTATTAACAGTATTAGATTATGATTTTATTAAGTGATTGATAATGTCTGGATAAATTTAAAGTCTTTAATATTTATCCTTGATTTAGTTTGATTAATGCTTATAATATTGTCATCATCCTCATATTTATATTATGTTGAAAGTCATCTGTGGCCTGTAGTGCATAGATGGACTTGGTATGATTATGACCAGGGATTATTCGGTATAATCATGACTGTAATATTACAAATGATGTGGAAAAAAAAGTCCTCATTGGACCGTAGTGCATTGATGGACAATTTTTGGTATGATTATGGCTATGGATTCTCTTCGGCCAAGGGTGCAAAGAGGAATTGTTTTATAGCATGATTAGGAACTGGCATTGATAAAAACACGATTATCTTTGGCCCGTAAAGGTATGGATAATTTGTGGTTGTGATCTTAATGAAAAAGTCATCATTGGCCCGTAGTGCATTGATGGACAGTTTTTGGTATGATTATGGCTATGGATTCTCTTTGGCCGTAGTGCAAAGATGAATTGTTTTTTAGCATGAACAGAATCGTTGATGAAAACACAATTATCTTTGGCCAGAAAGTGCATGGATAATTCGTGGTCGTGATACTAAAGAATATCCTTAAAGCAGAAGTGCATGGATGATTCGATGACGTGGATTAAATATTGAATTTGAGTCCTAGTAATGAAATATTAATTCATGGATATGATAATAATGAATATCTTTGGTAGTGTAAAAGATGATTTAATGATTACAAGCACGAATTGTGATTTGGTATAACCATGATTTTTGATGTTTGGGTGATGAAAACTATCTTCATCTCCGGTGCGAAGAGGAATTTAGAATCACAATTGTGATTATGAGTTATTCACATGATCGTGGGCCGGGAATTGTTGATTGATGTTACGGATATAAAACCTTATTGGTGGACTTTTAACATAGAGAAGATAATAGACCTTATGGTCTATTTGACTCTTCTAATGGATTGCTCGTTCCGCTGCAACTATGGTTGAAATGTTTTATTATCTGTCATATGTTCTAAATCTCTGATTTATTATTAATGAAAGTTATTTATAATGTAATTATCTTTAGTCATGATATTCTTTACTGGGCTAGTTGTGCTCACCCTTCTACTTCACAATTCCTTTCAGGTAATAAGAGTGTAAATTTGGAATTAGGGGGTATTAAGAGGATTAGAACGGTGGTCTCTAGCTATGGAGGTGCTCCCTAAATAGTATAGAAAAAGTGTTGTATTCTATACATCATTTAGTAGTTATATTTGGTGAATCAAATAGGGTGAGGCGAACCCAACTTTGGAAGGGTGTTTTGCCACTATCATACAAGATGTCAAATGACATACAACCTCGTGTTCTCATAAGACATGGTTGTGCACATCCACTTGCTGAATATATCTACGAGCACTACCTATATGATCTTGGAGTTTATTTGAAACATAATTTTCACTTGGAGACAACGGAGATATTTATATGTCAAGAGAAGACTCACCATTGGAAAGAAGATGATAGTAATCTTCTTTATTTTCTTTGGGGACTTTTGGGTCAACCAAGGATAATTACGTGGACATATGATATCTATCATAACCTGACGCATGGCCTCCCCATGTACGAAGGTTTCCTTGAGCACTTCCCAAAGATTTTAATTTCTAAAACAGTTTTTTTAACTATACTTTTTTATGAAAGTATCATTGTAAGGTTGTGGTCGAGGTACCATGAGAGTTACATACATTTGTATTAAAACTCATAGTTAAGCGTGGTCGTATTCTATCTGATGCTCAACGATTGTATAAATGAAGTTGTATTTAAATTTTATACCATGTATCTGGCGACTCAGAATGGGTGATGTATACCTAATTTTGGGGGCGTCACACTTATGCTCTATAGTTATTTCAAGCATGAGTTAGATATATAGAATCAGTTCATTTATGATTCTCAAATGTTCTAAGTTATGTTGTTATTAAACAACTGTTGTATTATCAAGCATTGTGGATTCAACTAGTTCCCTAGTTGATGAACATTAAACTTCAATTACCCTTGAAAGTTTATCCAAACCAAACTTTCTTCGTTGCAGACTTGTACTCTAAATACTGAGATGAACAACCCTATTTTTAGGGTTTTACGCTTAGCGTTGAAATGATTATGCACAATACATTGTACGAAGGATTGATCCCCCTAAGTACGTGGAGTCCTTATAGTCATATGATTGTTAAAGTTAAAGTTGAAAGATTACTTATAACTGTGGACATGGTTCATGGTCATTTGACCTCGATGAGTTTATTTAATAATGTTAATAGAACAAATTATTGATTCTATTGAGCCTATGAGTTGGCAAATGTTGAAATGTTAATAGAACATATCTTTCAGTTCTATTGAGCCTATTAATTGGCAAACGTTGTAATGTTAATAGAACATATTATTCAGTTATATTGAGCCTATTATTTGGCAAATGTTGTAAAGATATTTATTCTTATCTCAAGTGAGCTTTGTTTGCTCACTCTTGCATATTTATACATTTATTGCAGCTATGAATGAGAAGGTAGATAAACCTACAACTAGCAAAGGAAAAGGGGAAAATGTACAAGTGACGAAGACTTGTAATTTTGGTTTTATCATTGATGATAGACTTTTAATAATGATGTGATGTAATAATTGTATTTCCGCACTTGAATGATTGTATTAAAGGTTAGAGAACCTGGGAGATAATGTTTTTATTTAAGTAATCCTGTATGGGCAGATTTTTATTATTCAATTTATTATAATTGGGTAGTTAGATATAAATGTTTTGATTACGTGAACACCAAATCTTGAGGTAATGAAGTACAGGGATTTGGAGGTGTCACAAAGTTGGTATCAAAGCCAGGTTATGAACCTTAGGTGGGGAAAAGCCTTAGGAAGTAACCTTTGAAAAGATAGTGGTGATTAATTCTTATCGAGTTTTAAGGAAGAAATAATAAAACGCTTATGTGATTATGTGTTTATACTTATGTGCTCATGAGTGTCGAGTAGTAATGATTAATGATTAAAACTTAAAATTTTGTTGTCAGGATGACTAATGTCAGAGAATCCAGTCAGACTAGGGAGGATTGACCTCAAATGCCTATAGAGGAGGAGCCTCGAGACATTCATGTTAATTGGGAACAACTACTGCTACGGGAGTCAGCCCCGTTGGTCATAGTGGTTGAAGATGAGGATGATGATGTGGAGACGAATGAGGAGGATCCCGTTGAGTTGCCACAGGAGGATGAGGATGACAAGGACGAGGAGGAGGAGACTCCACTAACCTCGATAACTGCTCGAATGTACGATGAAGTCTACGACCATAACGTGGAACTTCAGGATACAGTCGAGGAATTTCAAGAGATAGTAGTGAACAAAAGGCTGCAATGACCACAGAAAGACGATGAGATCCAAGATCGTGAGGAACGACTGACTTGTGTCGAGGAAAAGCTAGAACAGACTTAAGGAGAGAAAGACCAAGCGATCGAGGGAGGTCACGAATCAAGAATAAGCTAAGGGAAGAAGCTACGAAGAGGACAAGAGCCGAGGACACATATGAGGTAATGTTTCAACGAGCCGGAATAGCAGTAAAAGATACACATGCAAAGAGAATGAAGATGGAAGAGATGAATAGAGTATTCAACACCATGGTTAATCGAGCTCAGGATCGGGTCATGGGATATCCTGTAATACCCGCGAATTTTAATAAATTATAATATTGAGAATAAAGATTTGTTTGCATATTTATTTGAATATATATATATATATATATATATATATATATATATATATATATCATCGACATGTGTTGTGATGGACATTTTAATTGATTGCTTGGGTGATAATTAAACAATGAAGCAAAAATAATGAGAAGCTTAGTTTAAACTTGTGGAGTTATGCCTAGTGTGGCAAGATGATGAATTGAGAAAATACTAATTTAACTAATGATGGAATTAATTAGTATTACTAATAAGTAAATAATTTCATAATGAGGTTGATTTATTTGTTATTCGTTAATTATCATGAATAATAGTGTGTGAAGAGAAATCATATATAATAAGGTTTTCCATTTAATATAAAGTGAGGTGTGACATTGAAATGAAAATAATTATTATATAACACTATGTGATAAAAGTAAGCTTGACTTAGGTAATTGACCAAGTTGTGTGAAAAGTCTTATGTGACATTTTGATGTGTATGGGAATAATTAAATGGGTATTTTAAACCTATGAAAGAGAGTAACTTTGATTAAATAAATTAATAATAAGTAACATTGGTATCCAATTAAATTATATCCTAGTCTAGGATAAATATTATTTGAAATAAATCATTGTACATGGATTATATGTTTTTTTATGTGTAATATATGAGTGAGTGTATATGTATGTTCAATTGAGAACAAGTGTAGAATAACCCTAAGTGTGCAAAGAAAATGCTGAGTATTAGAGTGTCCCAAAATCATAGTCCCATTCCAAGAAAAAGGCTCAGCCGTGTTTTACAAAAAGCCTAGGACTCTATGCTTGAAAAACCAAGAGAGGAATGATGGCTATGGGGAAGGGAGGAGATGGAGTTGGTAATGCTTTCCACCCACTTCTTATTACACAAAGGATCCTTCAATCTTCCATGGAGACAAACCTTAGGGAAAATTCTCCAATGGGTAATCCTCCCTCTATAAATAGAAGTTCCTCTCTCAAATATAAGTTGTTGATTTCTCTGAGATTATTTCAAGTGAGTGAGAGTGTTGTGGAGCTTATACAAATCTGCAAATTAAAGCTAGAGTAGCAATTCAACTTCAGCAAAGGTAACCTTTCCTCTAGATGTTCATACACTCAAGCTTTCCAAAGTTTATGAGTATGAAAACACTTGTTTAAGTTGAAATTGTTGTGGTTGAAACATGCTAGAATCTGTAAATTAATATTAGATATTGTTAATATGGTCAAAAACGAAATCAATGAGAGTTAAACGAAGTAAAATGGTCAAGTAACGAATTCGTAGGAAAGAGAATTGCTAAATGTGTTAAACATTGGAAAAATGGCAAAAATCTTGAATTGATCCTTGAAATTAATTGATCCTTGAGATTAAGGATGATTAATTATGTTTAAGTTTAATCACTGGATTGTTGTAGTAATGGTTATGGAACCTTGGGACGCGAATATTTATATGATATCAATGTAAATTATTCTATTATTTCTGTTGTTGATGATTTTAGTGTGATGTTAGAATTAGCACGTGGCGAACCAAATTTGAGATATGAGTGTCTGGATTTGGGGGCGTCACATATCCTATTCAGTTCGAGACACTGCCATCGTACGTATTAGATCGCAGAACAATGTTCCGAGTCATGGAGGAAGAACGTAGTAAGGCTAAGCAGTATCTTAGTAGAACATCATAGTTGTTGTACGATGAATAAAATGTTAAATAAATTGTAAATCCT
The DNA here is from genome assembly GCA_020205605.1 of Panax ginseng. Lineage (NCBI taxonomy): Eukaryota > Viridiplantae > Streptophyta > Magnoliopsida > Apiales > Araliaceae > Panax > Panax ginseng. The sequence goes on from CM035147.1 coordinate 1,028,566, forward strand.
AAGTGTTATGAAATCGATGGGATATGAGGATGATGTTGCCCTGAAACTTTTGTAGTTCAGGAAGTAATGTAAATGGCAGTAATGCTATTATTTTATGTTTTCAAAAAGGTTATAAATAAATAAAAGTTGATATTTTATTCAAAGTGTTATGTGATTTGTGGTTATTTCTTTTGTGGAAGCAAGTTAAGTAGAAATTACTTAAAAGAGTTGAGTAATAATCTAATGGGTGTATTGTTAAACAGAAAATGCCTCCCAGATGTCAACCACCACGATAGAGATCCAACAAAGGAACCAACAATAATGACAATGTGGATGCTAACCCAGTTCAACAATTAGTGACGTTACTGACAGGAGCATTGCAGAATCAACCACAGAACCAAGGAACAACGTTTAAGGAGTTCAAGGCGGTTGGACCACCTGAATTTCGTGGGTCAGTGAATCCAGTAGAGGCACAGACTTGGATTATTGAGATAGAAAAGGTGTTCGATGTTGCTAGGGTAGGAGATGATCAGAAGACTGCTTTCGCAACATTCATGTTGAAAGCAGAAGCTAGTTATTGGTGGCAGGATAATAAAACTCGAGAAGGACCAAGGATGATGACCTGGGATAGGTTTAAGGAGATATTCTTCGAGACCTATTTTCCCGAGAGTTCGAAGGGTCAGCTGGAAGTACAATTTCTGGAACTGATGTAGGAACGATGATGGTATCTGAGTATGCCGCTAAATTCAACGAGTTGGCGAGGTTTGCGCCTTATCAAGTCAGCACGGACGAACGCAAGGCGAAGAGGTTTGAATAGGGACTGAAGCCCTGGTTTTACAGTTGGGTTTCCTTATTTCAATTGAAGACTTTCGCAGCAGTAATGGAGAAAGCAATACTCGCTGAAGGTGGAGGTGAGGCAGTGACAAAGTTTAATCAGGAACAGAAGAAGAAGAAGAAGAAGAAGAACGAGGTGGAAATCAAGAATGGAGGTGGTAGTGGTGGAAACAACAACAACAACAACAACAATAACAACAATAACAACAACTTGAAGAAGAAGTGGAATGGAAACGTGGGTGCTGGAAACCAGCAGGGTAATCAGCAGATCAAGAAGTTTGAAGCATGTGCTACATGCGATAAGTTTCACAAGGGTGCGTGCTTGATGGGGAAACGAGTATGCTTCAATTATGGCCAGGAGGGTCACATCGTCCCAAATTGCACACAACCTAAGAAGAATGTGTGCTTCACGTACGGATCCAAGGATCACTTTGCTCGTGAATGCCCTAAGAAGAAGGATGGAGTGACAAATAGAAGCAATATAGGCAACAATGGAGGTACAGCATCAAACAAACCCACAGCTAGAACTTTCAACATGACTGTGCAAGATGCTATGTAATCAAAAGATGTCGTGTCAAGTATTATCCTAATTAATGATATTGATGCTTATGTATTATTTGATTCGGGTGCTACTTGCTCGTTTATCTCTGATGAAATTGCTAAGAGGTTAGGATTGCCTAGAGAAGAACTGAATTTCCCTTTGAACATAGAAATTGCGAATAAAGAAATAATCCCTGTTAGATTCGTACACAAGAACTGTAGGGTGAACATTAAGGAGAATATCTTAATGGTGGATTTGATTTCGATTAGACTTGGAGAGTTTAATGTAATTTTGGGAATGGATTAGTTGTTCAAATATGGAGCGATAATTGATTGCCAAAAGAAATGTGTAAACCTTATGACTCCGTCAAAGGTAGTATTCTATGGTAGCAAATCGCCTAGACAAATGAAATGTCTGACGATTATGCAGGCCAAGAAATTATTGAGTCAAGGATGTGTGGGCTATTTAGCTTACATAGTCGATACTCAGAAAAAGAATGTGAAACTGGAAGAGATACCCGTGGTGAGGGAATTTGAGGATGTGTTTCCAGAGGATTTTCCAGGACTTCCGCCTGACAGAGAAATTGAGTTCGTGATCGACTTAGTGCCGGGAACATCACCGATATCGAAGGCCCCCGTACAGAATGGCTTCAGTGGAAATGAAGGAACTGATGGTACAGTTGCAAGAAATGTTAGACAAGAAGTATATTCAACCAAGCGTATCACCGTGGGGAGCGCCAGTATTATTCATGAAGAAGAAGGATGGGTCAATGCGTCTTTGCATTGATTATAGAGAATTAAACAAAGTCACTTTATTAAAACAAATATCCATTACCAAGAATAGATGACTTGTTTGATCGGTTGAAGAGTCTTTAAATACTTCTCAAAAATAGATTTGAGAAGTGGGTATCACTGATTTAATGTGAGGAAGGAGGATATACCACGAATGGCATTGAACTCGGTATGGACATTACGAGTTTACGGTGATGTCTTTGGTTTAACCAATGCACTCTTTGCATTCATGGGTTTGATGAATAGGGTGTTTAAACCATTCTTAGACAAGTTTGTAGTGGTATTCATCGACGACATTCTAGTGTATTCCAAAACTCAGGAAGAACACGTGGAACACTTATGTTTGACATTGGAAACACTAAGAAAGGAAAAGTTGTACGCGAAATTCTCTAAGTGCAAATTTTGGCTAGATCGTGTGCAATTTCTTGGGCACGTGATTGACAGAGATGGGATTTCCGTGGATCCATCAAAAGTTGAAGCTGTAATAAATTGGGAACAACCAAGAACACCGTCAGAAGTGAGCAGTTTCTTGGGACTGGCCGGTTATTACAGACGATTTATTCAAGATTTTTCTAAGATAGCTACTCCATTAACAAATTTGACTAGGAAAGCTGTGAAATTTGTTTGGACGGAGAAATGTGAAGAAAGTTTCCAGGATTTGAAGAAGAAATTAAGCATGGCACATGTGTTGTCATTACCAGATAGTACAGGTAACTTTGTGGTGTATAGTTATACCTCACATAAAGGGTTGGGATGCGTTCTTATGCAGAACGGCAAAGTTATTGCGTATGCATCAAGACAACTGAAGGATTATGAGAAAGGTTATCCGACTCATGATTTGGAATTGGCTGCAGTAGTGTTTGCTCTCAAGATATGGAGACACTATCTCTATGGAGAGAAATATGAAATCTACACAGATCATAAAAGTCTGAAGTATATTTTCACACAGAAGGACCTGAATATGTGACAAAGGAGATGGATGGAATTGATAAATGATTACGATTGTGAGATCTTTTATCACCCGGGCAAAGCGAATGTGGTTGCGGATGCTTTAAGCAGGAAAGGTCGGGAGAAGTTGATGCTGATAACTACTCAGGAGGAGCTTATTTTAGCAATGACGAAGCTAGAGTTGGAAATCAAATTTCTAAAGGAATCCGATGAACGACTATTCCAGATAGATACCAGTCCAACTTTGGTGGACAAAGTGAAGAGTACTCAACTACAAGATAAAGAATGTGAAACGATCAAAGAGAAAGTGGTTGAAGGTATCGATGTAAAATACAAGATCAACACCGAAGGACTACTACGATTCGAGGAAAGAATTTGGGTTCCAGCAGTACCAGAGCTTAAAGAAGAAATCTTGACCGAAGCACACAACATAAGATATTCGATTCATCCAGGAAGTACAAAGATCTATCAAGATTTGCAGTGATGTTTTTGGTGGCCGAATATGAAAAGGGACGTTGCAGAATGTGTTGCAAAATATTTGACGTGTCAGAAAGTGAAAGCTGAACATCAACGACCAAGCGGGTTACTTCAACCGTTGGAAATACCGAAATGGAAATGGGAGCATATCACAATAGATTTTGTGGTAGGACTTCCAACGACTCATAAAGGATACGATGCGATATGGGTAATAGTGGACAGATTGACAAAATCTGCACACTTTTTGCCAATAAAGATTAGATTTAATCTTGATCAGCTAGCGAAATAGTACGTTAAAGAGATCGTGTCAAGACATGGAGTTCCAGTGTCAATTGTGTCAGATAGAGATCCAAGGTTCACATCAAACTTCTGGAAGAGACTACAAGAATGTATGGGAACACGATTTGCGAATGAAAGTCAAAGATACCACACGCAAACCGACGGGCAAAGTGAACGAACAATCTAAACGTTGGAAGATATGTTGAGAGCATGCATCATGGATTTCAAAGGAAGCTAAGATGACCATTTACTGTTGGTAGAATTTGCCTACAACAATAGTTACCACGCGAGCATCGACATGCCACCTTATGAGGCATCAGATCTGGCAGAAAATCTGAGAACTCCTTTGTCTTTGGGATGAAGTCGGTGAACGTCAATTGTTAGGACCAAAACTGGTATAACAAACTGCTGAAGTTGTCAAACTCATCAGGACAAGATTGGTAGCAGCCCAAGACCGACAAAAAAAGTATGACGATCAACATAGGCAGAATCGCGAATTTGAAGTAGGAAATTTTGTTTTCCTAAAAGTTTCTCCTTAGAAAGGGAAAATTCATTTTGGCAAGAAAGGAAAGCTCAGCCCAAGATTTATTGGACCGTTTAAGATACTACGAAGAGTGGGGGAAGTGGCTTATGAGGTAGCTCTACCTCCAGAATTAGAAAACATTCATAATGTTTTTCACATTTCGGTATTACGACCGTATAAACCCGATTACAAGCACGTGATCGAGTACGAACCATTGCAATTCGATAAAGATTTGTCATATGAAGAAGTTCTATCCGGATAATCGACGAGGAAAGAACAAGTGCTCGAGAAATAAAGTGATACCTTAGTGAAGGTGATATGGAGAAACCACAATGTCGAAGAAGAAGCGGCGTGGGAACTCAAAGCGAAATGATGAAAAGTTACCCTGAGTTATTTGTTTAATCTATGTCTTGATTACGGGGGATGTAATCTTTGTAAGTAAGGGAAGAATGTGACGATTTGATTGTTTAAATTGTGATTCTGAGGACAGAATCCTTTTCAGGAGGGAATGATGTAACATTCCAGAATTTTAAATGTAATTTTAAAAATTTATTGAGTTATATAAATATTTAATGGATGTAATTATCGGTAAATGAATATTTGTTTAATTGATTTAATATTATTTGGAGAATTATTTGTTAAATAAATAATTGATGAATTAAGGAAATGATTATTATATTGATATTTCAATTTAAATGATTAATTATTTGTATTGTGTTATGTGATTAAAGGATTTATTTAATTTATTGTGATTTGCACTAATTAAAATAAATATGAAAGTTTGATTAAATATAGTGTGACAAATAACTATATTATAAGGAGTTATTAAAATAAATTAAAGTAGTTTAATTTAGTTTTTACCAAACAAGACTTAATATATTAATTCTTTAATATTTAAAGGGTTTTTGTCAAACAAGCCTTATGGATTTTGAGATTTCTAGTTTATTTAAATAAAATAAAATAAGTAATATAATTAAAATAATAAATATAATATAATTATAACTTATACATTATTTTTATGCAACTGATATCCTAATAAGTATACGTATTAGTATTATATCAGTTTTATTTTTACGCATTCTAGTTAGTTGTCTAGTCTAAACCTAAGAGAAGAAAGCTAAGAAGTTCAGAGAAGAAAGCTAAGAAGTTCAGAGAAGAACTTGAGAGAGAATTTGAAAGAAGCTTAGGATTTCCACAACGATTTTTGTGTTTAACAACGATTGTGTATAAGCAATTTGAAGGTATGTTAACTCTATATTATATATACATATATATGTTCTACAGGCAACTAATTGTAAATTCTGTGAATTGCAAATTTATTGAATTGTTGCTTTACAATGGATTACTTGTGGTTAGATATATTTATGATGATAGAGATTATGTTTAAACAAGAAATCGCATGCTAAATTCGTTTGACAGTGGAAGAAAAAGTTTTGACAGTGTATGTTTATATATATTTTCATGTGTTCATGAAAAGTACCATTTTAGATGCTCAATTCTTATATTAAACTGTAAATTGAGGCTTGTATTTGTTAGTTCAATGAGATATGAGTATAACGTAATTGGAATGAGGTAAATTGGACAAGAATTGAAATCATAGTGTTCAATTCTGTGAAGGAACTCGAAAATGGAGTTTTGTTTGAAAACTTGAATTTGGAGAAATTAAAATAGTTGTAGTTAGTGTTAAATTATGCTAATTGGTTGTAAGTGTTAGCAATCATGTTTATGATATTTTTATATTTATTTTACGTGTTAATTTCACTGTTTGGTGGGTGAAATTCGTGTTTGTTGGGCTAAAGTCGGCTATTGTTCATAGGCTACTGCTTCGTCTGTCTGTGCCAAGCAATACTGCCAAAGCAAAGGCAAAAAAATGGCGCTTGATTCGCTGCTAGTGATTCTTGTGGGTCCTAAGGCTTGTGTGGGCGCAATTGCAAGGCATACCACCATCTGAGACGATAAGGTGCATCTTCTTACTGCAGACGTTGTAACACCACTATAGCTTGATTTAAAGTTGTGTTAAGGAGTTAAACAAGTAACAAGGAGGTTAAATCAGTAATGTGTCGTGTCATTTATGATTTCAACTTTGTAAACGTGATTGTAAGTGATGAACGTGTTATGTTATAAGTTAGTTATACAATGAACGTTAGTTAAGCGTTGTGAGGTTAACGCTTGGAAAATTCTGAAACGTATTTGGTAATAAAAGACTTGTGTTAAATTAACAAGCCTAATTAGAAATGCATGTTATGATGGAAGGTGAATGTTAGTATATCTAATAGATTATGGTTCTAAACCTATGTGTAGGTGAACGTGAGTTTGATATTATAGCTTACGCTCGAGGAAAGTCTTCCAACTCCATACTTTTATTGAGTTAGTTTGTTATGTTGATGGAAGTTTTCTAACTCTACACTTTCGTTGAGCTAGTTCGTTTATCACATTGTGCAAGTTTTAACTCTACATTTTCATTGAGTTAGTTCATTTATTATTACTTCATGCTTTTGATTGAGCAAGCTTGTTATATTAAATGTTATTGAATAAGTAAATTGTTTCCAAAATTCATTTGAGCAAACTCTAACTCTAGTATTATTGGAAATTCTCAATTTATTGATTCATTCTAACTTTTTTACAGTTAAACAAGTTTCTTAAAGTTCAGAAATTCATTTCTAATGTTATAAAACTTGAACCTTAGCTTATTTTACTTTTCAAGCAAAGGTTAACCATTTTATTCATTCTATTGAATACTTATGCTCTATAGTTATTTCAAGCATAAGTTAGATATATAGAATCAGTTCATTTATGATTCTCAAATGTTCTAAGTTATGTTGTTATTAAACAACTGTTGTATTATCAAGCATTGTGGATTCAACTAGTTCCCTAGTTGATGAGCATTAAACTTTAATTACCCTTGAAAGCTTATCCAAACCAAACTTTCTTTGGTGCGGACTTGTACTCTAAATACTGAGATGAACAACCCTATGTTTAGGGTTTACGCTTAAGCGTTGAAATGGTTGTGCACAATACATTTATACGAAGGATTGATCCCCCAAATACGTGGAGTCCTTATAGTCATATATTTGTTAAAGTTAAAGTTGAAAGATTACTTATAAGCTGTGGACATGGTTCATGGTCATTTGACCCTCGATAGTTTATTTAAGAATGTTAATAGAACAAATTATTCAGTTCTATTGAGCCTATGAGTTGGAAAATGTTGAAATGTTAATAGAACATATCATTCAGTTCTATTGAGCCTATTATTTGGTAAATAATAGAACATATTATTCAGTTCTATTGAGCCTATTATTTGGCAAATGTTGTAAAGATATTTATTCTTATCTCAAGTGAGCTTTGTTTGCTCACTCTTGCATATTATACATTTTATTGCGACTATGAATGAGAAGGTAGATAAACCTCTACAACTAGCAAAGGAAAGGGAAAAATGTACAAGTGGTGAAGACTTGTAATTTTGGTTTTATCATTGATGATAGACTTTTAATAATGATGTGATGTAATAATTGTATTTCCGCACTTGAATGATTGTATTAAAGGTTAGAGAACCTGGGATATAATGTTTTTATTTAAGTAATCCTGTATGGGCAGGTTTTTATTATTCAATTTATTATAATTGGGTAGTTAGATATGAATGTTTTGATTACGTGAACACCAAATCTTGAGGTAATAAAGTACAGGGATTTGGGGGTGTCATAAATCTTGTTTATATAGTCTTATGTTCAGATATAAACTTGTTTAGCTAACATTGAACATATGCAGGTGAACGCCATATTCGGACGTTTACGTCCAAAATATAAAGAAGCCAAAGCCAAAGAGGAGGCTACACGAAAAAAAATGCCATACTGAAGTCGGCTTTGGCGAAAGAAAGAAGTGAACGTGATATTGCGCTTTTCAACAATGAATGTCTTCAAAAAGATTTGAATCAGAGCAAGGATGAGATGAAGATTACCAAAGAAGAGATGCAGGCGACCAAGGTTAAACATCATGACATCATCAACATGAATGCAGACTTGGTCCATAAGAATGAGATTCTGAGGACTAAGAATGAAGATCTGGCCACTGCTAATTCAAGTTTGGCAAGGCAAATTGACGAAGTCCAGGTTAAGGCCCGAGTTGACAAAGAAAAACATTTGGTCAGACATCGCAAGCTTCAAAGTAAGCTGCAAGCCTTGGAAGATCTAAGTCCTCCCCTTACCGAAGAGCTTCGTCAACAAATTCAGGCAGACTACCGAAAATCTGATGAGCTGAATGCAGAAATTGTTCGGATGTACTCTGAAGGTTATGAGGTCTGTTGAAGCCGTGGCAAAGAAAAGCTAATAGAGGCCAAGGTAGATCCAACTCTTCTAGACTCTTCAGATGGCGAAGACAATGCCTAAAACAATTTATCACTTCTTCCTAGACTTTTTTTGTAAAAATTTCCATCTTTATATGTAAACAGTTAAATATTAATGAATAGTTAACTTTGTTCCTTATGATTTCAGTATTACTCATTTCTTGTCAATAATTCAGTATCAATTATCTTGAAAAATGTATAAGTTTCTTTTTGAACTTAACTTAAACCGTTAGACAACAATTAGGCAAGTCATATAACATGTAAGATTAAGTAAAGTAATAATGCAAATCGAATATGAACTCAACACTTAAGTGGAATCAGGTAATAAAGTAATGCAATACTTATTCGTTACCGAAGTGTGAGGTTGATCTACATCACAGGGAATTTGTTTACCACGAAGGGCCTAACAAACCCATAGGATTCCACCGACCAGTGAGGCTACCATCGAATGGTCAGCGAGTCCACCCGAACCTCCTTACACCGATGAATTTTTCCTACCACGAAGGGCCTGACAAATTCATAAGGATCACCTACCAATAAGGCTACCATCGAATGGTCATCGAGCCCACCCGACCCTCCTTACACCGATGAAGTTTGCCTACCACGAAGGGCCTGACAAATTCATAAGGACCACATGCGGATAAGGCTACGATCGAATGGTGGTGAGTCCACAGAACCTCCTTACAGGTGAAGTTTACCTACCATGAAGGGCACGACAAATTCATAAGGACCACTTGCAGATAAGGCTACCATCGAATGGTCGTGAGTCCACCGAACCTCCTTACACAAGTGAAGTTTGCCTACCACGAAGGGCCTGACAAATTCATAAGGATCACCTGCCGGTAAGGCTACCATCGAATGGTCAGCGAGTCCACCCGAACCTCCTTACACCGATGAATTTTTCCTACCATGAAGGGCCTGACAAATTCATAAGGACCACTTACCGATAAGGCTACCATCGAATGGTCAACGAGTCCACCCGAACCTCCTTACACCGATGAAGTTTGCCTACCACGAAGGGCCTGACAAATTCATAAGGATCACCTGCCGATAAGGCTACCATCGAATGGTCCGCGAGTCCACCCGAACCTCCTTACATCGATGAACTGAACAACAATGAACTGAAGACCCATTGAGAAAAAGAATCTTTTATTGATGATGATTCAAAAATTTACAGACTTCTGGTATACTGACATTATATCTACTGAAAGTACTTCCGAAGTCTGCTAGCATGCCAAGTATTCTTGATCTCTGATTTGTCCAATGCCCTCAACCGATAAGTCCCTGGCTTCGGTACTTCAACAACTTCATACGGTCCTTCCCAGTTCGGCATTAGCTTTCCCAAGTTCTGAGGCGTAGATGCTTCGACTTCCCTAAGGACAAAATCTCCCACTTCAAATCTATGAAGCTTTACCCCTTTATTGTAATTCTTAGCCACTCTTCGCTGATAGGCCGCCAATCTGATCAAAGCTTTTTTCCTGACTTCTTCGAGCAAATCCAGATTGACCTTCAGCCCTTCTTCATTGTAAATCTCTTTGAATTGACTAACCCGAAGACTTGGAGATCCAATTTCAACTGGGACTAAGGCATCAGTACCATAGGCTAGCCTGAAAGGTGAATCCCCTGTTGTAGTCCTCGGTGTAGTCCTATATGCCCATAACACGTTGAGCAGCTCTTCTGGCCATCTTTCCTTAGCTTTATCCAATCTACGCTTGATCCCATTTAGCAGCGTTCTGTTGGTCACCTCTACCTGTCCATTTGACTGTGGATGAGCTACTGAAGTCCTTCTATGCTGAACCCCCAGTTCCTTCAAAAATGCTTCAATTTTTGATCCCACAAACTGGCGTCCATTGTCCGATATCAACACCTTAGAAATTTCAAAACGAAATACTACTGACTCCTTCATAAACTTCAAACATTCTTGTTCCGTTATCAACCTAAGTGGCTTCGCTTCAACCCATTTGGTCATATAATCAATGGCGACTATAACAAAATTGACCTGACCTTTAGTTTTCGGCAATGGACCCAATATATCAACCCCCCTGACAGCAAAGGGTATAGGAGGTAACATTGAGTATAGCTCTTCTGGTGGCTGATGTGGGATCGAACTATTGAGTTGACACTTCTCGCACTTCTTGACGTACTCCGTATCTTCCTTGAAGATTATAGGCCAGTAGTATCCCTGACGAAGTATTTTGTAGGCTAATGACTTAGCAGCCATATGGTCGCCACAGATGCCTTCGTGAACCTCTCGAAGAGCATATTCGGCTTCGGACGGAGTTAAACACTTTAGCAATGGAGATGAAAAAGCCCTTCGATACAGATCCCCATCTATCAAAATGAAGTTAACACTTTTGTACTTGACTTTCTTGGCCAGAATCTGATCCAAAGGAAGGATGCCATCTACCAGATACTCCAGATATGGAGTCAACCAGCAGTTGGATCGGTCAATGCACATTACCGATTCATGTTGAATACTAGGATGTTGCAAAATTTCTAAGTAAACGGACCCATCGAAGATATTAGCATCCGTAGTGGCCAGTTTTGACAGTGCATCGGCAATGGAATTGTCATTACGCTCAACCCCTTGGAATTTATACGACTGGAAATACTGAAGCCAACCTTTCAATTATGCCAAGTACTTGACTATACTCGGCCTCGTTGTTCGTTGCCCTGAATCCGAATCTGATGGCCTGCTGCACTTTGAATCCCTCCGGACTGGTCAAGATGATCCCTGCTCTACTGATGTCCGAAGTAGAAGATCCATCTGCATATAGCGTCCACGAGCTTTGCTTCTGTTGAAGAACTGCAACCGCTCTGTCGGACCCTTCAGCTTCTGTCACACCATCGTCCGCTTCAAAAAATGAACATTCAACCACAAAATCAGCGAAGGCCTGCCCTTTGATAGCTGTTCGGGGATGATATTCAATGAAAATTGGGACAACTCCATTGTCCAAGCAGCGAATCTTCTCGAAACATCAGGTTTGCCCAGGACCTTCTTCAGAGGCTGATTTGTATATACCACCAATAACCGACCCTGGAAATATTGCCTAAGCTTCCGACTAGCTATCATCAAAGCAAAGGAAAATTTTTCAATATTTGGGTACCTTGTTTCAGCATCCCTAAGGACATGGCTTACATAGTAAATCGGGTGCTGTTTACCCCCTACTTCACGCACCAAAACTGCTCCCACTGCCAACGAACTAGCTGCTAAGTATAAATACAGACGCTCAGTAGGAGTGGGCTTCACCAACAAAGGCGCCGAAGATAAATAGGTCTTTATACTCTAGAAGGCGTATTCGCATTCCAAAGTCCACTGGAATGTCTTCGCATTCTTCGACCTTTTCAATATGTCGAAAAATGGCAAACACCTTTCTGTCGACTTGGACATGAACCTCCTCAAAGCTGCAATCCTTCCAGTCAGACGTTGGACATCTTTAAATGACTAAGGAGTCTTCATATTCAAGATTGCCTGGATCTTCTCCGGGTTGGCTTCGATACCTCTCTGACTGACAAGATAACCCAGAAACTTGTCAGCACCAAGATCGAAGGTGCACTTGGTCGAATTTAGCCTCAAGTTGTGATGACAGACCGTCTAAAAGCATTTTTCTAAATCATCTAAGTGTTTCTGCATAAGCATGCTCTTGACAATTATGTCATCGACGTACACCTCCATGTTTCTGCCCAATTGGCGTCTGAAGACGAAGTTCATCATTCTCTGGTACGTGGCTCCCGCATTGATTAGGCCAAAGGTCATCTTCTTGTAGGCATATACCGAACGATGCATAATGAATGCCGTCTTCGGTATATCCTCTTTACACATGGAAATTTGATGGTAACCAGAGAAAGCATCCATAAAGCTCAATAAAGAATACCCCGAAGTCGCATTGATGAGCTGGTCGATATGGGGTAGACGATAGAAGTCCTTTGGGCAGGCTTTGTTTAAATCCGTGAGGTCGATGCAGACTCGCCACTTCCCATTCTGCTTCTGGACCAGCACCACATTTGCTATCCACTCCGGGTAGTCGATCTCAAAGATGAAGTCCGCAGCCAATAGATTTGCAATCTCCTCATCAATGATCCGCTGGCGTTCCGGTGCAAAAATCTGCCTCTTCTACCGAACTGGCTTCTTAGATGGGTCTACCTCCAGCCGGTGCTCAACAATCTTTCTACTCATCCCTGGCATATCCTGAGGTTCCCACACAAAGATATCCGCATAACAGCGTAGAAGCTCCATAAGGTTCATCCGGAGAGGTTCTGTAATAACCCGAGATTTTCTATATAAAATAAATAAGAAATTTTGCGTATAAATTTTTTTTTATTTAATGACGAGACTAAGTGTCAAGTAAAGTGAGCGATAAATGCGAATACATTTATTACTTGAAAAATTAGAAATAATTTTGGAATTATTAATTACCACAAATTATATGGTAATAAATTTACATGGTAGAAATGTTTTTATTAATTATTTTCCATGAAAACATGATTGGAAATAATATATGATGTGATAATTAGATTTATATAATAAATATTTTATTATATGAATTGTTCGAGAATATTTAAGTTAATTATTTTAACTTGATTATTGATGATGTGTCACGAAGAATAAGTCGGACATGAGATCAAACCCTAGATTGGGATTGTGATCAAGAGATGAGAATAATAATATTATATTATTTTTCGATTACCATAATTATGTCTTTGGGTATGTATGAATGAGATAATATTGAGAAGAATGACGGTCAATTAGGTCATAGCATATTACCGTCTTTGTGAAACCCTAATTATTAAACTTCGGTTATGGGATATTTACGAGTAGTATTTGTGTATATGAAATTCTTGTGAATAAGAATATCGGTAATTAGAAGAAACCCTAATTATTGTTATCGTCGATAATTAGGACAAACCCTAATTATTATAACCTAAGCAGGTTGAAATTAGAAATAGTAACATTTGTGTTAGTAATATACACGAGATAATTAAAGAACCACTAATGGTCAATTAATAACCCTAATTGATGACGTTGAGAAACCTTAATTTTAATTATCGGGTTTAATTTCGATGTTATTGTATAAGTGTTTTAATTTACCAAAGGATAAAAGTTAATTGGTAAATTATAAGAATTAAATCTAGTGATTAAATATTACATTTAATTGCCTTGTGCTAAGATTGCCCATACACTCTTAAACAAAGCCCAACCATCACCCATAACAAATCGAAAGAAGAATCAAGAATTTTTTGGCAAAAAGGGTATAAGAACACTAAACCTAGAAATCCTTTGATTCGATGTTATTTGATGCAATTTATTGTTTAAAGTTGTGTAATAGAATGTTAATTGATGATATGGGTTGATAAATCAAAGACCCATAACATCAAAGTGCTTTAATTTGAAGATTTAAGCAAGTTGGAAAAATCAATTCTATTATTTTTTCACCAAATGTCGAGGCCATAACTCTTTGCTCGATCATGAGTTTTGTTCTTTAAAAGTTGTTATGTAGCACGATATGTGGTCTTTAATCTGTAAAAAGAATCAAGTCCATATCATGTATAGATTAGAAGTTATAGATGGTCAAAACATGGTTGGCCGATCATGATAAACTATTTTTGGGCGATGCGTAATGGGGGCATTCTCGTCCAGTTTTTGTGCTTTAAAAGGTCTGGGCTTTTGATATGTTGTAGTGCACTGAATTAGGAAGCCATAGGCTTTGGAATGACCTCATTAGACCTCGGATGAGGAATTACGGTGATTGGAAGGAAATGTGTCAAATTTCTCAAAAGCGAAAGTCAAGAACGGGATGTGTTATTCGGGACCTTTGTTTCGATCAGTTAATGTTTCTAAAACCTTACGGGCTTTTGGTATGTTATATTACACCAAATAAGCTTTCCATAGACTCAAAGCGGACTAAATCCGATATCGGAGAGAGAGTTATGACATTTCAAAGTAGTAGTGTCAAAACTTCCCAACAAGTGCTTTTTGAAAATCGCACTATGTGCTTTTGAAAATAAAAATGTAGACTCGTAATCATTTTGAAACGGTTTAAAGAAACGGTCTATGCTACTTATTTTGGCTAGACGAAATGATTTGAAATATCAAAATTTGTTTTAATTATCACTCATGTACCATGTAAACCAGTGCGAGAGATGATAAAAATGTGATGGAGTTATAAATCTGGGGAATACTTAGTGTGAATTTGACAAGTCATTTGTTCCACTATTGTATGATGTGTTATGACAAAGTTATACAATGACGGCATCCTCAGCGGATTGTTAATACTGATGCGGCATCATGGACGTCATTCTCGAAAATGTTTTCAAAAGTTTAATTTGCAATGGGTTTGGCTACATCTAAATAATTCGATTGAAGTGAATTATTGATATGAGTCTATGCTATTTGAATCGAAACTAGACTAATGTTTATGAAAACCCTAAGTGTTCATTGAAAGAAATTTCCCGAACCAAATTGTTTGGTGCGGAATCCTATGATAAAAGATCGAGGTGAACAATGTTGTTTGGATAAATGATCCAATCTAATGGGCGTAAATATTAAGCTAGGTATGATTAATCGTTATGCATGGCGTAGGGGTACAATTGGCTAATCACCTAAAGTACTATTAATGGTAGTTTACCTTCTTTGTGATTGTAAAAATACCGTGTAATGTTTTGTTTTTCGGTATGAATACCGTTAAAACTATGTGTTCATGGTCTATATGACCCCTTAGCATAATTTGACAACTTTTACTCTTGTGAGAGGTGTATTGGGTAGCATGTGATGATATGTGTGAATGTTGTAAGCATAGATAGAGTTAATAGAGTTATGAGGGAGGTTGGAGCGAGAGGAGATATTAGGATAAAGGCGGTTGAAGGTTGAAATAGAAGCAAAGACACGGATATATACCTTGGATCGAGGCTTTAGTCATCACCTTCATGCGATTCGATGCGAGTGGATGGGAGCGCTTTTCGGCGAGAGATAGGCGTTGATGAGAATTGAATAAATTTATCGTCAATCAAAATAAGAGACAACGTATATAGAAATCTTGATTCTTTGTGTATATATACTATATATTAATCGAGGTAACTTATGTATGTAGATGTCAGTGAGAAAGATATGTGGAATAAGAAGCATCATATTCACACCCAGAGCTAATATCGAGGCCAACAGATGAAATAGAAGCTCACTAGGAACCCAAATCGGACGAGGTGGCTATCGTGGGAAAAACGTAGCATCGGATCCGAAATATTGGATTTGACAGATAGTGATTGAGACACTAAAGTTGAAGTCGCTCAAGCATCAGCGGAGTGCGAGGATTTGGAGAACAAGGTTTCTTCATTGGAAAGGTTGTGGGAGATAGAAAAGTTGATCGTCAAAGCGTTAATGGAAACAATGGAAGAGCAGGATAAGCTCAAAATCCAAAATAACCGGATGGAGCCTCAGCGACACATCAAGTGAAGGACACACCTCTCCTCGTTGCCCGACTATAAGAAAGGTGGATGTTTTAATTGTGGGATGGAAGGACATCGGCGAATGAATGTCCAAGAGAAAAGGCTTGGTAAATAAGTAGTATGGGTTATGTATGTAATATGTGTGATAAGTAATGAACTATTTTTAACTTTTATGTTGGTTAAGATTTTAAATCTCGACTTTCGTAGTCACAAAGGGATAAATTTGTTGATTAAAGCGAGGATGTCTTTGTGTAAATATTCGATAAATGAATATGAATCTAAGATTGAGAAATGAAACGAGTTTAATACATTAATCTTATGCAATAAGGTTTAAAATGTAAGGGTATAATTTATGGTTTTATTTAACGAGATAATGCCGCCAAGACGTCAAACTCTAAACCAAAGGATAGAAGAATCTCTTAATCTTTGAGGGAACGACGGCCCGGAATCGATGCAAAACTTTGCAAACATGGTAGCTCAAAGGTATCATGAGGAACACCGATTATGGAAAAACCGAGACAATAAACAGCAAAATTCAAAGACTTCAAAGTAGTAGTACCACGAATTTAGAGGATCGGTGACCATATAGAAGCCAGACTTGGGTGAATGAGATAGAGAAGGCGTTCGTAATTGCTAAAGTAAAGTAGATGAGGGCAAAAGACCGCTTTTGCCACTTATATGATGAAAGGGAAGCTAACTTTTGGTGGGAGGCAAATAAGACTCGAGGCGGGAGAAGAAGAAATTACTTGGGATAGGTTTAAGAATTTATTTTTTGAAAACTATCTCTCTGTTAGTATCTTGATCTAGAATGGAGGTGAGATTCACGGAGTTAAAGCGGGATAACATGAATTGCTTGAGTATGCTTGTAAAAATTTAATGAGTTGGCTAGGGTTTGCTCCACATCAAGTGGATCTGAGAGGCTAGGAAGGCAAGGAGATTTGAAGTGGGCTTAAAACCACGGCTCTACTGATAAGGTGTCGATCTGATCGCAAATCAATACTTTTAAACACTCATGGAGAAGGCTATCATTCTTTGAGCAGGGAAGTGAGGCCATGAGCCTCTACCATAAGGAGAAGAAGAACAAAAGCAAGTCGGGAGGAGCATTAAAGATAGAAAGTAGTAGTGGGAATAGGGGTGAGAAAAGAATGAGGAATTTTACGAGAAAATGCAAGTAAAGCGGGAAGGTATAAAAAAGCGAGGTAGTGCGGTCTGAAGCTGCTGGGAAGAATCACTCTGGCGAGTGTCCGAAGGGCAAGTTTGTATGCTACAAGTCTGGCAGTGCAGGTCATCATATCTCCCAACCGCCCTAACTCAAGGATGATCGATGGATGCTTTGTATGTGGATCACTAAGCATAAGGTGAGAGCTGTCCACAGAGGGGAATGGAGGCGAGGAACGTAACCACGGGGAGAAGCGGTGGGGCGTTAGCAATTTCGGACCAAACTCAACCAATAACCAACGAAAGCAACTCAGGGTTTACAACATGACGGTCCAGGGATACGGTGGCAACCGGAAAGCGAGAACTCCAGTGCTATTTGAATAACTTATATATCTTATATTTACGCTTAATCGGATGAGCAAGTGTTATGATGAATAATTAAAGATCCGTTCGATCAAGTATGATCGAGATCTACGTACAATGATTATATCTTTATGTACCCTTACTGCATATGAGTTTTAAAGCGGTGATTAGGGGCGGAATCCTTATAGGAGGAGGTGAATGTAATAACTTGAGATTTTCTATATAAAATAAATAAGAAATTTTTGCGTATAATTTTTTTTTTTATTTAATGATGAGACTAAGTGTCAAGTAAAGTGAATGATAAAAATGCGAATACATTTATTACTTGAAAAATTAGAAATAATTTTGGAATTATTAATTACCACAAATTATATGGTAATAAATTTACGTAAGTAGAAATGTTTTTATTAATTATTTTCCATGAAAACATGATTGGAAATAATATATGATGTGATAATTAGATTTATATAATAAATATTTTATTATATGAATTGTTCGAGAATATTTAAGTTAATTATTTTAACTTGATTATTGATGATGTAATACGAAGAATAAGTCGGACATGAGATCCAAACCCTGGATTGGGATTGTGATCAAGAGATGAGAATAATAATATTATATTATTTTCTGATTACCATAATTATATGTCTTTGGGTATGTGTGAGATGGATAATATTGAGCAATGACGTCGATTAGGTCATAGCATATTACCGTCTTTGTGAAACCCTAATTATTAAACTCGGTTATGGGATATTTACGAGTAGTGACTATGTATATGAAATTCTTGTGAATAAGAATATCTGTAATTAGAAGAAATCCTAATTATTGTTATATCGTCGATAATTAGGACAAACCCTAATTATTATAACCCTAAGCAGGTTGAAATTAGAAACCAGTACTTATTCGTGTTAGTAACATATACTGAGATAATTAAAGAACCACTAATGGTCAATTAGAAACCCTAATTGATGACGTTGAAAACCTTAATTTTAATTATCGGGTTTAATTTCGATATTCTTGTATAAGTGTTTTAATTTACCAAAGGATAGAAGTTAATTGGTAAATTATAAGAATTAAATCTAGTGATTAAATATTACATTTAATTGCCTTGTACAAGATTGCCCATACACTCTTAAATAAAAGCCCAACCACACCCATAACAAATCGAAGCAAGAATCAAAATTTTTTGGCAAAAGGGTATAAGAACACTAAACCTAGAAATCCTTTGATTCGATGTTATTTGATGCAATTTATTGTTTAAAGTTGTGTAATAGAATGTTAATTGATGATATGGGTTGATAAATCAAAGACCCATAACATCAAAGTGCACGAATTTGAAGATTTAAGCAAGTTGGAAAAATCGAATTACATTATTTTTTCACCAAATGTCGAGGCCATGACTCTTTGCTCGATCATGAGTTTTGTTCTTTAAAAGTTGTTATGTGTAGCACGATATGTGGTCTTTAATCGCAAAAGAATCAAGTCCATATCATGTATAGATTAGAAGTTATAGATGGTCAAACATGGTTGACCTATCATGATAAACTATTTTTGGGCGATCAGTAATGGGGGCATTCTCGTCCACTTTTGTGCTTTAAAAGGTCTGGGCTTTTGATATGTTGTAGTGCATCGAGTTAGGATGCCATAGGCTTTGGAATGACCTCATTCCGAGGCCTCGGATGAGGAATTTACGGTGATTGGAAGGAAATGTCAAATTTCTCAAAAGCGAAAGTCAGCACAAGCGGGATGTGTTATTCGGGACACTGTTTCGATCAGTTAATGTTTCCAAAACCTTTTGGGCTTTTGGTATGTTATAGTACACCGAATAAGCTTTCCACAGACTCCGAAACGGACTAAATCCGATATCGGAGGAGAGAGTTATGACATTTCAAAGTAGTAGTGTCAAAAACTTCCCAACAAGTGCGGTGCAGTCCATTTGAACGGAATTTCTGGACTGATGTGTTCGGAATTTGAAATGGTCAAAGAATAAAAGTTGTAGCCCAGAAGTTAGCTTGGCGTGGGCTCAAGAATCGCTCAAAAATGTTTTAAAATGAAAGAGTTATGACTGTTTTAGCGAAAGAGGTAAAAGCTGAAACGAGATTGAAAAGCTATTATGAGCGTCCACTTTTGGACGACTATTTGGGCTACCTAATGAACCCGAATTGGGTAATTCATATTTTTAAAAATAGTCTTACATACCATGTATAACATATCCAAAAATCAGATTAATCGGAGTTATGAGCAATGCGTTAGAAAATCGCAAAAGTGAGCTATTGAAAAATTAGTATAAACCAAGTCCCACATCCATTAAATTGAGAACTTACCATTTTCTAAACCTATAAATAGAAGGGCTTGACCTTTGTTTCATTCACCAACAATAAGGCCTTCAATTTTTTGAGAAAGGCTTTGTTGTGGGAGAACTTTTATAAAGATCTCCTTAGTTAAATTTTAGGCGTGGAAGTCGCATTATTCGCCGATACGTGGAATTAAGTATTTAGGGTATATTCTTATTTAATTTTTGTAATGTTATTATTTTTAATTGTTAGTTAAAGTTTGAATTTTGAAGTTTAGTTAGTGTTGTTAATAACCTAGTTAGTTTACTATGTTTATTTTGGCTTGGAATTGATTATGTAAATGAGTTATTTGTGATGACTTTTAATATTTTGTGATGAATTTCATTAATTAATAATTATTAATGATATTAAAGTTATTTAATGATTATATTAAATAATTTTGTTTAAAAATGATTTTAATATTATAAAAATCATTTTAAATGAAAATAAGGTATTTAGAAATATTTTAAGTTATAAAATATAATTTTTAATATTTAAATGATAATTTCATTAATAATTAAATATTAATGATATTAAGATAATATTAATGATATTTAGTTTATTTAATGACTAATATTAAATAAATAGTTTTAAAATGGTTTTACTTATTTAAAACCATTTAAAGAGGATATTAAGGATTTAAAAATATTTTAAGTTATAATTAATGACTTTTAATATTTGGATAAATAGTACATTAATATTTAAATATTAATGGTAATTATTTAGGTAATATAAATATTTTAAAAATAGTTTGAGTTATTATAAATAACTTTTATATTTTAGTAATGGTTTCATTAATAGTTTAGTATTAATTAAACTATTAATGATAATGGAATTGTTTAATGTTTAAATCATTTAATTATGATTCCGATATTTGAAAGTTATATTTTACCAAACTAGTGACTTGAGAACCAGATTATGAAGTTCGAATTTGAAGAAGAACACCTATAGTGATTATATATCACTATAGCCCTTTAGTAATGATTTGAATTATTTTAAATTTTTCAATTTCGGAAATTGCAAAAATGATTAAAAATAAGATGTTTGATATTTCTGAGATGTTGAGGTATAGAATAAGAGTCTTAGACTTTTGATTTATCCGATAAAGTCAGTTTAAGATGACGACAAATGTCGGACCTTATAAAAGAAAGAAAAGACTCTTGTAAGAGCATGGATGAGATATTTGAAAATGTATAAAAATATTTCAAGTATGAATAGGAACTAAAAAGTATGATCACCGTGATTATGTGATTAGACTATGTGTCAATCGTAATAGAGCGATTACTATGTGTTAAGATATATTGTTCTAATCGAGCGAATGATCGATTATTGATAGGTTGTGATAAAGAGAACCTAAGTTGAGATTTGTAATCAGCGAATCAGGAAAGTATCTTACCTTTGCATTTCCTTTATGCAATGGACATGAGTAAGAAGTTTCAGAATTATTCTATTCTGTCATGATTATATACGCTTTGATTATCAACATGTTAACTTCGGATATATATTACATTAAGTTGATTTCTAAATGGTTATACAAGTGTCCCCACTTGGATAATCATAGCATTTATTCACATGTTGATACACTTTTTGTCAATTACCCGTATATATATATATGTTGAATTACATATTATTGTTGAAAGCAAGATTAAAAACCTTCGGGTTTGGAATCGGGCATGTATGAACATCCCTATATGGGAAAATTTTTTTGCGAGGCGTGCCGCATGAATAAAACGATGAATTTCGTTCGAGTTATGTAGTATTGATCAATCTGAGGTACAACTGGCCGATCACCTCCATGCCCGTAAGTTACATGGTTTGAGGATAGAATTCCGCTAAACCTTTTCGAAAATGAAAAGAATGTTCATAGTATGTTTCTTAAACCTATTTAAGGGTAGAGCGAGAGCCAAATTTAAAGAATTTGAAGAGAGTTGTTATGTGAATTTTTTATCAAGTCTGATTACTTCACAACTTTCAATTCGTTGTAGAAGTGTTATGTAAAGAGAATACTTATATTCTTTCAAACTTATATATAATTGCTATTATTACTTTGGACACTTAAATGCTCATCCTTGCTTAAATTAAATGTTTTCGATTATGTATAGAAAGACTTTGAAGGCTCGAGCAACGAGCAAAGGAAAAGGAAAGGCGATTGAATAAGTGTGTATTATGAGTTAATGGTTATAGTTGTATTGGTATCTATTCAAGTATTGTAAGGAATGTATTTGAAGGTCACGTGCACAGGAAGTAAACTTTGATGTATGTAAATTAAGTTCGAATGTATTATTATTTAGTATTATTCAACTTAAAGAAATGGTATCGTGGAGAACCGAGTTCGGGTTTCAAGTACCTGGATTTGGGGTCGTCACAGGTTCCAGCAGACCCGAACCTATCTTTACGGTCTTGTCTTTCTTGCCAGCAATAATCTCGAACTCTTCTCTCTCCCAAGCTGGCATGACCATTGGTTCTGAACTGCTCTCGGTGAAGGGCTCGATCTCTATCGCCATAGTCTGTTTTTGCTTCGACACCCCTACCCCCGAAGCAATTACTGCATTCCTGTAGCATCGCCTAGCCAAATCCAAATCTCCAGCCACCTGCCCAACTCCATGAGTCGTTGGAAATTTGATTTTAAAATGTGGAATTGAGGTCACAGCTTGTAAAGCAGTCAAAGTGGGCCTCCCCAAAATAGCATTGTAGGCAGAATCTACATGCACAACATAAAATATACAAGTAATTTCTACATTGGGAGTAGTACCAAAAAGATGCTGACTCAATAGTCCCGACCACCTTATTTGGATCATTCACGAAAGCCAAGTATAAGGAGCCTTTTGCCGATCTCCATCTTCTGCCTATCTAGATGCATCCTCGATAAGCATGGGCATACAGAATATCCACAGAAGACCCATTGTCTATCATCATTCTCTTCATATCCACCGAACACACCTGTGATGTTATTACTAGTGATCCCTCATGTGGTTTGATGGTTTCCGAAGGGTAATCCTCATCAGTAAAGGAGATTACCGTTCCTGGATAAGGCCTATCAGTCTTCGGGAGTGTACCTGCCACTGACATGATCGAATCCAGATATCCTCGGTGTTTTTTTCCAACAAGTTTACCTGAAGTTCCCCCAGTAATGACATCTACCACATGCCTCGCAGGCTTTCCAGGAGCTGTCAATGCAGGCTGAGCTGGCTGAGCAACCTAAACAGGTTCTCTATCTCTTTGTTGAGCTTTTTGAGTCATTCTCACAGCAATATACTGAACCAGGGCACTCCCTTGAACCTTCCTCTCGATGAAGTCCTTCAGACTAGCACAGTCATTTGTATCGTGTCCCAAAGCCTGATGGTAGTCACAGTATTTGCGAGAATTACCTGCTCCGGGCATAAGGTTGTCTCGAGGTGGTTCGTAGATAGGTTGATTCTTGATTTGGTCTAAGATGACAGCCCTATCAGTATTCAGTTGAGTGTACATCCTATTCACTTTCTGGGTCAGAGCGGACGAACGACCTCCTCCCTATCTCCATTTGTTGTTATACTTCTTCGACCCTTCATCATATCGGTCGTTATTCCCTTTATTTTTCTTCTGACCCCCGTCAGTTTTGTCCTGATATGTCTCCTTTAGCCTGTCCGAAGAAAGACATTTCATGCTATTCATAGCCTCTTCTACCACTATATAACCCTCTGCCTTATCAAAGGCTTCTGCAAGACTCTTCGGGTGGTGAAACATTAGCTTCTTCACCAATTTCTCTGACTTCACCAAGTCCAAACCATTCTGGAACAGTCTAACGGCTTGAAGATCATTCAGGTTGGTCACTTGGCCGACTGCTTCCCGGAATCATTTCATATATTGGCTCAAAGACTCATTCGAATATTGTCGAACCTGAGCCAATGAGCCGGTTGGTTTCCCCCTCCTCTTGTTGCTCTCGAAACGAGCATGGAACTTACTGCACAAATCTGTCCACGATGAGACTGAATCCGAAGGCAAAGTCCCCATCCACTGCCTGACGTCTTTACAGAGCGTTGTAACAAAGGTATGACACTTAGCAGCATCGCTAAAGTCATAATAATCCATCAGTCTGTCGAACGCCTGATTGTGGTCATAAGGATCTCTAGATCCATCATAGCTTTCCATATAGGGCAACTTCTTGGTGGGGTCAACTTTTTCTTTAAGAATCTCCACGGATAAAGGAGATTCCTTCTTTCCCGAAGTATCCTTTACTTGTTGGACTTCGACAAGCTGTTTCCGAAGCTCTTTTAGCTCTTTGACCAAAAACTCCACTCCTTCTGGCTAAGATGAGACTTCTTTTTCAGGTGACTCTCTCTTCTTTTGAGTGGACTGGCCCTTATTATTTGAACCCCCAACTTTTGAGGGACTTTTTTGTCGTCGAGTGTCCACAGGGTGGTGTACCCTCAGTGGACTCTCTGGTGTATGACCTCTGGATCTGCTTCATCGTGGGGCTCTGTCGCTGTGATGAGGATATTCAAGGTAAAGTGCCTTCTTCGTATTCTTTGGTGTGTATTCTCTAGACCTGCCTCTTTGTCTGCTTCGACCCTGCTTCTTAGAGTCGATAGGGTGGAGTGCCCTCTTCGATCTAGGAGGAGTAGGGCTTCTTGAACTTCTCTGTTCCCGAGGTTGGCCTCGAGATTCACGACCCGAATGGGCAGGTCTTTCCACCACCTGTGCCTATGCCCTTCGGACTGAACATAGCTAGATGATGCGTCCTTCAAAAGCACCTCCATGGCCTTGTCTGCTTCGTCTGCCATCTTGGCTAACTTGGAGGCTTTATCGTCCTGATCATCTCGGTGTTGGGTTCTAGGCGGTGTGCCTTTTACCCGTTTCTGACCCTGATCAAGTTTTTTCTCTGTAGTGAAAATCATTCTTCTCTTAACATTACCGACGGCCCTCGAACGAGAACCTTCAGACGCACGTTTGGAAGCCGTCTTGGCATGCAGATCGTTAGCGAGGAGACTTGGGTCCTTAGCAGATACTCGCGGTGTAGATGAACTTACAGCCATCGACTGTCCTTCGGGCGAAGGTGTTCTACTCTTCACCATAGATTCTGACGTAGAACAACTAAGGTTTGTGATTGAAAAATATCAAGGACACTAGAACACATCCCTCCTTCTAAGCGCAATGTTAACGCAAGATCTTTGCTCACGTCCCAATCCGTAAAGACGCGTCCAAATCTGCACAAGAAAACACGACAATCACCAAAAGCTTGGCGCTTTAATGACCATTTGGGATAACTCGGCGTGAGAGTCGAGATAAAGCGATCACAAGGTTAACAATGAAGGAAATAATATCTAGTGCTTGAGAGAAAAAATGAATTTGATTACCTTTTTCCTATGTGATGCATTTGCTAACATATACTCCAAAGTCCGGTTTCCGTGCCACCCACTATCGTCTAACACGGTCCCCCCCACTCATGGTCATCTCGGTAGAATAAATGCAAAAACTCACCCACTTACATCTTGTCTTTGTTTGCCACCACCGGATAATCGACTATGAATCCCATCCACATTAATGTTTGTGTGAGATAATATCAATAATGTCATATTCTTTCATCATTACCGGTCAAAGATGTAGATATTTAAATATGTAATGGGTCGGTCCAGCAATTCAGCCCAAATCTTACAAGATCCATTCAATGTAATCCACTGAGTTGGCCCAATACATAAAATATCATGATCCAAGGGAGGGGCCCATTCGACCCGGCCCAATACCTAAAGTATTATGGCCCAACAGTGAGTATCAACTCAGCAAAAGATTTAAATTTTGCAATGATTTGGATATTAATACTCCCTCCATTCCTAAATAAGTGACGTTTTAGAGGGTTTCATACTTATTAAGAAAGTCATTAATTACTCCAATTCTTTCATTAAAATTGATATATATTACCATAATTATTCTTGCATTAATTAAGAAAATATGTATAAAGTTACTTAGATAAATGAGATAGAAAAACTCCTAAAAACGTTACGAGGGAGTAACAAATTACGGGATGCTTTTGTTTTCAATGGTTTTGATAGCAAAGTAATGCTCAAAGTAAAAGAACAAGTATAAATATATGGTAGTTTAATTGAAAGACTATGGGTAGTATGTTGTATTTGTTAAGGTTTTTTCAAAAAGTTTCTATTTATTTTTATTGGAATGCAATTTTTTATGGCTCCATCCAAATCTTTTGGATTTGCCACTTTTATATTACTCGTGTTTTAATAAAATTTACTTTTGCCGATAAAAAAAAAAAGGATAAAAGAGGCAAAAATATCTTAACAAAAAATTAGACAAACGTCAATTTAAAAATAATTGAAACTATATACCAACTATTAAAAAAATATTTCACTTTGATAATTAAAAGTCTATTTTAAAACTTGCCACCAACTTGAAAGAATAGGTCTTTAATTAAGCTAGGATCCACAATGCTTGTAGAAGTCGTAGTTTGATGGGAGCAATAAATTATCTTAGCAAGTTGGCAGTAGCCACAATGCTGACTTGTAAAGCTAGCAGCACGAGATCCATAACTAGAGTACTAGAGTGTATATATACCCCAATTATATCTAACTATTCTTGGATCTAATATTATTGCATGTATAAAGCCCGAATAGTATGAAGTTTATTTTAAGATAAATTGGTGAATTGACTAATAGAGTACTGATACGCAGGCAAAATTTTATGTGTATCAGTATTCTATTAACCAATTGACCAACTTATCAAAAAAATATTTTTATGCTAACCGGATCCATAAAGCCCAACTAGGTATTGAGGAACTACTACTACTAGTCTACTACTAGTTCCTCCTTGAAATCATCACTGCAGTGAAGAAAAAGGCTATAGTAAAGAATTCTGCTTTGGAAACTGGACAGATCTCTCTCCCCTTCGTATGTCAGCTTGATTTCTTATATTTTGGCGGATCTTCATTGCAAGCATTTCAAAATGAAGATTATGTAAACATAAGTTATACTATATTTTATATAATAAAGAATTGTAATAATATAATAATTGTATGAATATTATTTAAAATACAATATATATTTTTTGTATAAAGTAAAACTTAATTTTGTAGAGTGTCCATCAACTGCTGATATTAAACTCCCTGAAAATAAAATCCCTTTCTCGCATATCACACATGGATTATCTTTTCCTTTTTCTGGTTTTTCCCCACAAATGGAAATGGATGTCATTTTTTAAAAACTACTAATAGAAAAAGACTAATATTTTTGGGTCTCATTGTCAGTGCTATGTAGTGGGTAGACATGTTGCAATATCTTAATTAATTACTAATTATATTAAAACTTGTGTCATATACTCTCTTTAATACAATACATTTTTATTAAAATGTTATTTGTAATTAAGACTCTCATTTAAATTGTTCGTAACTTATCAAAAAAACTAATTTGATTTAATTATACGTATTTTTGGACAAGTGATACAAATATTAAAAATTTTAAATTAATATATTAATGGAGCTATTCTAATTAGAGTAATTGAGTATGTTACTAGTTTAGTTTTTAGTGTTTAACAATAAAAAATATTATTTGAATTCTTAGTTTCATATTATGATTTTTATATGTTAAATTTTCTTGAGTATATGTAAAAAATTGGGATGTTTATGATTTTTGTGACGCCCCCAAATTCGGGTATCTCTCAACCCGACAGATGGTGCTACACGATACTACAATGCATACAGTCATTTTCATTGAGATAACAATAAAATGAGTGTACTTACTATGTTCTTATTACAATAGTAATAAATCATTTCCAGGTTCATAAACCGAATACATTCTTTGTTATTTATAAGCATAGTACATAGAAATACTCTAGTCTATTACAGGATAATAAATATACATCTTAGTCTTGCCTTTATCTCTCTTAGAACTCTCAGTTCATTCGGCTTTAACTGCAATCATATAATTCAAGCAAGAAGTGAGCATAACTAGCTCAGCAAGTCTAACAAAGGATCATATGAATATCACATCGAGAATTATATGATTATCTTCCATAACTGAACAAATAGCTATGAATCACCATGAAGCATTGACTAGTACTTCTCATAACAACAATTCCAAAGTATATATATAATAACTTAGGAATTACGGCCGTCAAAAGACCATGAACATACTCTTTTCGTTTTCATTCTTGAAAAGGACATCCGGCACTAAGGCCATCCATTCGGCATTACTTACGAGCACTTCTAGGTGATCAGCCTATAGTACTCTATGTTGATCAACACTCTTCCGTTAAACGTATTTACGTTTAACATTTGACAACCTCGCGTGCCCATCGAATAATCGATAAAAATACTTTTGTTTGTTCATAGACAAACTTACCTTTACATCCGTACCAAATACTTAGCATAGGATAGCGTTAAGAGTTCTATATCGAAAGACTTGTAAACAAATCAATCGATTATTTAAGACTAGTCTAGCTGAGTTAAAACAGACATCGACTCTTTCTTTAAAACCATTCATGCATTTCAAAACATGAATCATAGAAAACTTGGCTAACACGGAGGTTAGCCAAGCGTTAAGAAAACTTTCCTTCAAGCGTCCTCGAATATACTATTCAACAATTTTCAATCTTTACAGGATCTACATGATATATTCACATAGCACACTGTAATTAGCTACCAAACAAACTTACTTTATTTATTTTAACCAACTTCTTTCTCTTCTATGTCTTACTTGAATTTATTTCATTAATAAAGTCAATTTGACTTACTATGCTTCGTTACGGCTCGTTAACGTTCTTACGTTATTAACCGACATTCGATCATTATTGGTGACGTAACAACTTTGAACCTCATTCACGGTTTACTTACTTATACTCTTGTGTTCTTCATTTAATTCTTGGTTAAACCATACTAAATCTTCTAACATTATCACTTATAAGTGATTTAAAGTTAACCTTATTGTAAGACCCCAACTTATTATAAATAAAATTGAATTTTCCTTTATTCATTATTCTAAATTAATAAGGTTAATTTGATATAATTCTTTGGTTATGGGTGAAATGTGCAAAGTTTACAAAATAAGCAAGTGGTTATAAAATATTCATTATTGTGGGGAATATTCGTTTGGTCGTGGAATATTCTTTTTGTCAGGGAATCTCCGTGACTGAATGGCCTTGATCATTGGTGGGCCCCATAACGGAAAAGCGGTTGGATGAAGGAAAACGACAAAGATTGAGTTTTATAAATAACGACGTAAATTGTTACTGAATTAATTAATTGTTGGGTTACACAGTGGTTAAAATACGATGAATACGCATGGTTGCACAAAGAAGACACCTGCGCGGTATTGCAGTATTATTGAATTATTGATCCTTACGTAAAGAAGGCACTACTCAATAATTGTTACATGATTCTTTGTTCAATATTATATTTTATTGATTCAATAATTGTTGCGTTGATATTTTTGTATTCTTTGTTGTTTCAATAATTGTCATTACACAAGGTATTTTCCATTATCAAATCAATAATTCATATTATTTGAATAATATTATCGAGATAAGATTATTGGCAATGTCTAGAAAGTTACATCTAAGGAGAGGTTTGGTCACCTAATTCATGGCCAAGAAGGAAAAATCCTTATTGGAAAGCCCCCTCTTTCCAGGAACTACTGGTTGTCGAAGATCAGATTCGTAATATTATTTTTAAATAAGTAATTATTGATTATTATGATAAAGAAAATATTTATTTTATGTGGATATAGATGGAGAAAATTTTTAATGTGACAATTGTTGAAAATTAATATTTTATCTTTTTCTCGATAAAATAATTTATTTAAATATATTATTTTAATAATATATTAGCTAGTGATATTTTATAATGAATGTGGGATATATGAGTATATGAGGAGGTAGAGTATTTTGTGGCATTAAATGTTTAACATATGTTTTGTGTGTGGAGACACAATTCTTAATAGAAAATTGATTATAGGATCGTAAAATCGCTTGGTTTGTGGATTTTGGTCAATTTCTATTTGGAATTTGGAAAAACTTTCTTCTGAAAAGTTGTAGAGAATGGAATTTCCCATGGAAAGTCGCGAGTTTCCAATTTTTCTGATAAACGAGCTATTTTCTACGAATTATTGAAGTTTCAAAAGATAAAATAATTTTTATTAAATAATGGGTGGGACCCACTCTTGTTTGAACATGTGGGCTGCTGGAAATTGGGTCAAGGTTGGCTGGTGGCTGAATTAGTCTTTAGGCATGCGTAGAGAAATTGGTAAAGAAATAATATATTTTATTAATTTAGTCTATAAGCTGGCGTTCTAACATTTTTCTATAAATAGAGGCTAAGTTATAATTGAAAATCACACGAAACAAAGTTTTTCTCTTCTCTCTCTATATTATCGGCGTATTCTTGTGAGCATACTTTGAGTGTTGCTTTATCTCATGCGAGTTTTTTTTGTCGACTATACCGAAATTCAATCGGAAATACGGTTATTTTGAGGTAAAGGGTATTATTTTCTTCTTAAATGATATTTTTTTTCTTCAATATCATTATAGAAGTATTGGTGAACTTTTTATCAAATTTGGAACTTGTTGTTTCCGGTTACTATTCACGATATAAGACTATTCACGATATGACACTTTATTCACGAATACGACTTTATTCACCAAAAATAAAAAATTTTCTTTTTTGTCAAAATATCTATTACGGATACTAGCTTTGATTGTCTCCATGTTTTGATCATTCTTGAATTTTACACCAATATGATTATTTTCAAGTATTTTTGGACATGGGTAAAACAAAATACGAATCCTTAATCCTTAATCCTTGTCATTTTGTTTCACTTTGGATTCGTTTCTTTAAAAATGTTTTTCATCATCCTCAGTCCTAAATGGTGATATAATTGAATATCTTTGGCACGTAGTGCAAAGATGAGCGATTAATCGATGAATATCTTTGGCCTATAGTGCAAAGATGAACATGTGTTGAGATGAACATGACCATTTGGTGATACAAATGAATATCTTTGGCACAGAGTGCAAAGATGATTAAAGATGTATATTGATTGTTATTACGAGGATAAACTATTGATGATGGACTTTTAAACCTTAGAAGACAGTAGAATTCTTTCTCTACGTGACTCTTCTAATGGATTGTTGTTTCCGCTGCATTTGTTGATCTAAAAATTGTTGTCTATTGTATTCTATTAGATTTTTCCCTGTTGAAGACTAACGATAATTTGTTGTATATTATCTTAGTCATAATATTCTTTACTGGGCTAGTTGAGCTCACCCTTTTCCTTTTTGTTCCATTTTCTTCTCAGGAGGTGAGAACATAGCAGGATCGAGTCGGGGTATGGAGTGATGGTTCTAGGAAGATGTTTTAGCCGTCCTCACTAGTTCTGTAAAATAGTGTATGAATAATTAATGAGGACTTATTTGGGTGTGTATATTGTCTAGAAGACAATATTTGTATTCAAACTCACAGTTGTATTGTCGTATTCTACACGACATCTGTATTGTCAAAGTTGTAGTTTGCTTTCTATACCATGTATTTTGGCGACTCAGAATGGGTGTTGTATACCTATTTTG
This sequence comes from Panax ginseng, assembly GCA_020205605.1. Classification (NCBI taxonomy): domain Eukaryota; kingdom Viridiplantae; phylum Streptophyta; class Magnoliopsida; order Apiales; family Araliaceae; genus Panax; species Panax ginseng. Next base: position 1,060,112 of record CM035147.1, read on the forward strand.
GGGGCGTCACACTTATTATGTACATTAGGTACCTTCATGTCTTACTATTGGTTTACATTTAATTTAGAATCAAAACCTAACTTGGTCACTTTTTTCTACTTTGTCATTATTTGCACATGACATTTTTTTATATATAGTGGCATGCACTGTGGTATCACTCTCAGGAGTTTTGACGGACTCAGTATTTGTGTATGAGTCCTTGCACTAATTCTCGCGTTGTGGCATGAGTCTCCAGACATTTCTGGTTTCTCTCGGCCATACTTGGCGCCATGGTGACAAAAAAATACTTTGGGTTGGTATGTGCCATTCCCCCAATACTACTAGATAGTTTTGACAATTAGTTTTTCCAACGAACTTCCCGTCTTCATAACTTATTCGTTTTACATCCGAATTGGCTCATTCGAAAGCCCACAACTCACAAATTACATACTTTAGGTGTTCATATAAGAATTTTACATTTTCGAATCCGTTAACTCGAAATTCACCTTTTGGTTCATTTTGAGCTTTCGTTTATCGTTTTCGAGCGTTCAATACTCATTTTCTTCGTTATAAGTCAGAATTCAACGATTCTTGCGTCCACGACTCTTAAATACCTTATCTCACGTGTTGGCATTGAAAACCAACATTTTCAAGTCACACAACAACTTTTGACCATTAATCCGAGATTTTTACGATTTCGACGTTTAACGTCTATTTTCGCAAAATTCGCCATAACTTTGTTATTCTTGTTCTATAAGCCAATCAAATGGAACACTCTATTGATTCATCATCTACATCCTAACCAAACAATATGCACCTACCCTAGCCATGATGGTTTTCAAATCGTCCAATCACAACAAAGTTAACGTTCATCACTTTTTACGGTTTTAACGTACGTAAACACTTACGATTTCTACTCAATCATGACTTATCAATGTTTTTAATATTAATAGTCATCCTTATTCCTCCTCACTAAACATGCTCCACCAATCTACGATTCTTCTACGAGAAAGAAATCGAAAAAGATGAAGATTAAGGTTTACGAACTATTACCTTTGTCGTTCTTTGCGTTTTTGGTAAACGTCTTATGTTTTGCTTGGAAGTAAGTTGATTACTTGTTTCTAGCTTTTCTCTCTCTCAATATGTATTGTGCAATCTTTTCAAAATACCAAATGACTAACCCTAGCTTTGTATTTATAGGAAATCAAATGGAGGGAAAAATGGTCAAAAAGGCCACCTCCTTACTATTCCACCTCCTCAACAACTTAGCACCAAGTAATCACTTTACTTGGTGGCCAAGTGGCCGGCCCACATGACCATGGGTCTTCCCATGGGTTGCCCCCATGGTTTTACCCATCCCGTGACCCGTCGGTTCGATCCGCGGTTTGACTTCTTGGATTGGGCTTGGCATATCTTAACATTGGGCCTTAACTTGGCTTGATTCCATACTTTATTGGGCTTGCTATTAATCCAAGTACCATTGGATTATACAAAATTCTTAACTCAAAATCCTATAATAACTTCTCGTATTCTACGCGTATAACTCATATATTCTCTTCGTTTAGTATTCATACTATATTCCTATTATATGTCGTACCATTATTCATACTATACTCGTACATCATACGTATAATAACCGAAATGGTTATACACCTTACACTTCCCTTTCGGAAATCATTTTCACCAACCCTTAGGTTTTAAGTCCATAAAGCAAAATTTCGTTTTGCATATAATCGAAATATTATTGAATATTCTATTATATCATCATATTCTATCATTACGCGTTTCTCGGAATTTTAAACCTAATCTCCGAGCGAAATTGGATGAATAGTGTTTTTACAGAAAAATTCTCGAAAAACATTCATTTTCGTCTTGATAATTCAAAACAATTAATCATAGCACATAACCAGAATACAAACCACATCCACATATTCTAGGTCACAGAACTACCTTCAAATGTCTTACTCACATAATTAATCAATTAAATCCATTTAATCCACATAATCAAATAAAATTTAATTCCTTCAAAATCCAAAATTCTAAAGCGTTACAATTTTGATTACATTTTTTTTAGTATACAATTGGCGTTATTTTGTCCAATGTTAAATAAAATAAAATATAATAATATTTATTACTACCCCTATCTTGTAAAAAGATGTTTCTTTTAATATATTTTTTTATTTTTTTGAGTAACAACATTTGTCATTTTCTTTGTAAATAATTATGCTTAAGTACGACTTATGTTTAGTTTAATATATGAGAAAATAATTAATATAATTTTTAATATGTTTTATATGAATAATAAGATTAGTTTTGTAATAATAAGTTTGTTTTATGTAAATTTTAATATTTGAAAAAATATTTATAATTTTATTGCATTAATTTATAATTTGTATGGGTATTAAAAGTTTACTTTTAATTACAAAAAATATATTTTAATATATATCACGTAAATTTTAATATTTGAGAAATTTAATTAGCAAAAATTGTATGATTTAATTTTCACGATAAAATGAATATTTATTATTTTTGACATTTATGTTATTTATTGCACAAGTTCATAATTTAATTAATTAGATTAAGTAAAGTAAAAATTATAATATACAAATTTATATTTAGTAGATAAATTAAATATTATAACTTGAAGGGTGTATTAAACATTATATTAAAAAAAAATTGGATATTAGTTGGTCAACCACACTAGAAGAGTAACGTAGTGAATGTTACATATTATGTACTAGAGGAGTATTGATTGTTACTTCAAAAATTAGAGGGGTGCTGAGCGTTATTATGTTTATTTATAGGAGATGTGAGTGTATTTTACTCACATCTTAATATATTAAGAGACATAAATATTTTTTTAAAATAACTTATACTAAGGGATCGAGGGAATACTCACTAACATCTGTTGGCTAGAGCATTGGCTAGAGCATGCAGTCTCACATGTCCAACCTCGCTCTATCTCTTCACCAAACAGACAAACTATCTACATATCAATCCAAACACATACAAACTAATAATGTAAAATTCTAATTAATGGGAAAAAATATTCATAATTTAATTTATATACCCATTTTTATACATCAAGATTATTAGCATAGGACTACCAAAAGGAAGGTTAATTTCTTCTAATTGTAGCCTTCATATTCTTTCCCCTTCATTTATTTTGATGAAAAGTAAAAAGGATAGAATTCTAGTTCAAGAGGCTAAGAGTCTTTAAGGATTTGATTGTGTCCGAGGGGACTTGTTGAGGGTTTGGGAGAGAGTGAACAAACTTGCAATTGGGACAAGAGGGAGATGATTTAGAGAGTATTACAAGTAGATGACAATTCAAACAAGCCAAAGCAACCATGTTTGTGCTGCTGCTGCTTGATAACTGTTGCTTCTCGTAAGATTCTTGTAGCTGCATTTCTGTCGATGAGCCGCTTGCTGAGATGTTGAGCTCAAGGTCTAGCTTTTGATCCTTTGGCCAGTTCCAACTCTTTCTCAATGTTTTTCTCTTGAGATAATACATTTTCCCTGACTTCAAAAGCAAACAAAGTAAAAACATTACCTACAAACGAACATGACTTCAAGAGCTAGATTTATTGTACTATTATTGGTATGAAGTAGGTTTATTAGGATTAATGCTGGTTATCTACACTTGTATTACCTGAGGGATGCCCCTTGTACAGTTATAAACGTGATTATTTTGTGGTATTAAATTATCATCATTTACCCGAAAATAAAAATAAAAAATGAGATTAAGTTATTTCTGCACATTTTGAAAATTAAGAATATTGATATATAGGTATCACTGTTGGAAATAAATTTTTAATACTACTCCCTCCGATTGTTACTGTTAAAGTCAAGATCTTCTGCTACGTCCCAATCACGTAAGACGTCCCGATCCTGCACAGTAAACACAATCAACACACAAAGCTTGATAATTTGGAATGAGTCGGAGGATAACTCGGCGTGAGAGTAAATCTGAGCGGTCACAAGGGTTAACAATGGAGGATGAAAATGTCTAGCGTCTAGAGAGAGATAAAAATGTATACGTACCTTTTGTTAGAAGACTCCCTTGCTAGGTTATACTTTCATGCTCGATTTTTTGTGCCACCAACCCTAATCTGACACAGCTCCCCACTCTTCTATGGTCTCAGCCGGATGCATGCGGGTTGTCACCTTTTTCCTACTGTACCTGCCGCCGGCTGAATAAAATCCCATCCACATTAATGATCTGCAGACTTTTGGTCAACTGCTCTCTTTTTTCATTATTACAAGTCAAAGGCTTAGATATAAAAAGCTTTAATGGATCAATTCTTAGACCCAGCCCATCATTATGAGGATATGATAAAGATAACATAAATATTAAGCCCAATGACTATAAAATTCAATAACAAAGATCTAATAGGTTAATTAAATGGATAGGCCCAATCCGTCCGGCCTAATAGAGGAAATATCATGACCCAACATTGCCCCCTAGTTTTTTATTAAATAGGATATTTAATAGAAAACTATAAGCGGTCCACGATATTATGAGATCCAACAGGATTGAAATGGGCCCAAAGTATGACTTACCAAGGTCCAACTGATGAAGGATGGGAACAACAAGGATCTTTGGAAAGGCGGATCAAGACCAGGAAATCTAAGGGAGGCCCAATCATTAAATATCTAAAGCTCAATCCGGACGCAACCCTTTCAAATTCGTAATCATGATCGCCAATTTAATGTACGCCCTCGACTCATGTGTGGTAAATCGGTATAAAGATAAACTTTATCAAATATGACAGTTTTACCTGCCAATTTGAATTTCTGGACTCTCAAACTCCCTTCTTCCTTCCATAGCTTCCCTCACCGTCTCTACAAAATACGATCGATGACAACCCCAAACACCAGTCAAAATTCTCCCATACGAGCAACCCCCCTCACTACAGTTCCAACTAACCCCAGTCCCCGTAAAGAAACTTCGAGGTCCAACCCCCAATCTGTCATTCCAGATAAAAAGAAAATGCCTCCTAAACCTCGACTTGCTCCTTTTGAATTCTTCAGGAGTAAAGAATTTTTTCCCCATGCCAATACTCCGTCAACGAACGCGTACCTAGGCGAATAATAAAGCAGCGAAGGAACAGCGCTAGGAAAAAACCGAGTCCTCCACAACTGATTGTGTAAGAGTTGGGGGTTCAGGCCAAGTGACAGAACTCTCTATGAGTTGGGCAACATAAAAGATCCTATTCGAAAATGGATGTGGGGATGGTATAGCTGTCCGGATACCATTCACTATCAACCCATTCTGCGTACGGTGGCTGGTAATTAGCAAGGGCCTGAGCATGCTGCTCCACTATTTCAGATAGTATTTATGGTTCTACCTTTTTCTTAGCAACAGGCTTTGATGGGAAAAGCGCCGGGTACGGGAAAGAAAGGAGTCACACAAATAGGTGGTGACTTCCTCTACTCGCTTCGGAGAAGTTGTTGCTTGCTGCTTGCTGTCTACTTCGCGAGCCTTCACTACCCAGTTCCATCTGCCCTTTGATTCTCTGGCCGAGTTGGAATTGCATTTGAAGGGGGTAGACTAGTCAAAGTCGCAGAAAAACTCATACCTTGCCTTAAGCCTATAGTAAGGGTGAACGTTCAATTTGATAGGGACCCCCATCGGTGGAAACCAGGAGAGGCTTATCGCCCTGCGGGTACATGGCTTTTTTAAAGCGCTTTGGTTTTTAAGGCTTATATCCCTAACAGACGCTTTACGCCCAATCATTCTGGATAACGCTTGCATCCTCTGTATTACCGTGACTGCTGGCACAGAGTTAGCCGATGCTTATTAAGAATTATATTAATAATAATTTTATTAGAATATAATATAAACCTTCACGCGCGAAGCGCTACGCTCCTGCTTACGAAAGACTACTTTCATCTGGTAAGAGTTCCTAGGCCTGAGGAAAAAATGTATCAAAGGCCTGAAGGGTGGACGGCTGTCCAAGTGACAATTCTCGAGAAAGGAGTTAGGTTCCCTCTACACCCGTTTCTGGTGACCATTCTAGGGTTTGTCGGCGTTGGATTCGCCCAATTAACGCCAAATTCTTATATTCATATTCTGGCCTTCATTGCATTTTGTCATGAAGCCGGAATCGAACCCGCTCTTAACTTCTTTTTTACTGTTTATAAAATCGGTCAATTTCGTGAAAGAGGGTTCAAAGTCATAAGTAAGCAGGCATCGAGAATAGGAGAAAAATTTGAAAGACGTTCGTTGGTGAACACTCCTTCGAGCAATAGGGGTGGCTTTGAAAAAATGGTTTTACGTCGAGGACACGAAATTTCTTCCTTCGAACTGCATGCGACCAGGTGAGAAGACTTCTGGCGATTTTGGAGACATTTAGAAATGCGAGGTCGAAATGATAGGTCTATTTGACAATTTCCCGAAGGAAGAGTGGAAACACGGACTTCTATCTAAACAAGCGTGGTTATACGACCACAAATGTAAGTATGGATTTACTTTATCAATATTTTGAAAATTGCTGTAGTATGGATTTTGATGTAGAAGCGTTAATCTTCCGCATGAGAACTTTGATCAAACCATCGTCTTCGGAGGTGAAGGAGTTGGAGGATTTCCTAGCTGGAAAGTCCGTAGAAGTCACTGCCGAATCCTCCCAGCAGGAAATCCCGTTCGAAGATAATGTAGTCGGAAAGTCTATAAAGGTTGGTGCTGAACCTTCACAACCGGAAGCTTCTTCTAAATTCCAACCACCTACTGAGACACCTCCTACCGAAGCACCTCAAATCAATGTCGAATCTCGAACCATTGAGCCCGAAACTGAAGAACCCATTTTACCAGAAATACAACTCAAACAACGTCGAAGAAAGAGTGTCGCTCGAAAGCCCAAACGAATTTCTATACCATCAGATTCTGAAGGTTTTTCTGAATCTGAATCAAATGTCAATCCGATACCCCCACCTATCGCCGAATCGGTACCGCCAACTGCTGACTTACCACCACCAATCACTGACCAAACACCGCCAGTCGCTGACCCAACACCACCAGCTGCTGACCCAACGCCACCAGCTGTTAACCCAGCGCCACCAGTTGCCAAATCTACAACAGTTTGAAGGAGCCTACTTGATCTTCCTGCAAGCGATCGCAGACAGACCCTTCGAATCAAGAATCTAAAGACCAAGTTACTCCTTTGACTGCCGAAGACCTGAGGGTGCCTTCTTCGAGTGTTCTCTCCCCAATGATCTCAATGGAGACTCGAACTACTAATGAAGAAGAGCGAACTGAACCCGTTGCGACTCCATCTCGGAAGAGGAAACCGCCATCTGACAGTCATCCAAGTTCAACACCTGTACATTCCTCAGTTCCCGATCCTGTTCCAGCTCAATCATCTTCCACAGAAAACGTATATATGGATCCTTCTCCTATTCGCAACCAACCAAAGCCTTCCCCCCCAAGGCCTTCATCACAAAAATTCCATAACGAGGCTACTGGAATGCCGACCTTGTGGCCTCGGTATAATGCCAATTTTCCCTTCCACCTCTTTGACACCTTCGTTCGGGAAAATGACGATCATCGATTTAATGATCATACAAACGGGAATTTTCTTGACGAAGGCATGAGTTATTTGGCAAAAGTAAGTGACATTTTTCTTGGTTAAATATTTCCTTTCTTGTTTAAATATCTGAAATTGACTGGATACTGTTGAATATGTACAGGCAAATGCAGTCTTCGGGCGTTTACGTCCTAGACACATAAATGCCGAGTCTGATGAAGAGACCATGAAAAGGGAGATCAACATGTTGAAGGCCACATTGGCTCGGGAAAGAGAGGAACACGAATCCGCTTTTCGTGCCAATGAAAGTCTCCAGAGGGAATTGGCCCAAAATAGAGATGATCTGAGGGAAACTCACGAAGCGTTGGTCTCGGTGGGGGGGAAAGGCGAAGACAACAAAAGCCGGTGAGCATAAATTGGCCAACATGAATGTCCACCGCCGTAGCGGTGAAGCTACGAAGATTAAGAATGAAGAGATCGTTCTAAAGACATCGAGACTGGGCGACAACTTAGCGAAGTTCAAATAAAGGCTCGGGATGATAGGAAGGCCCACAGGGCTAAGCGCCGTAAACTTCGTAGTAAGATTAAGGTACTTCGGAAACGGGATCCCCCCATGACCGAAGAATTTCTCAAGCAGATTCAGCAGGACTATCGGACTTCTGATGAACTCGGTGCAGAGATTATGAAAGTATACTACGAAGGATTCGAAGACTGCCGAGGTCAATGCAAGGAAAAGCTGGTGGCAGCCCAATTAGATCCGGCCTTGCTCAATTTTGAAAATGATGTATAAATAGGATCTTATTGCTTCTGATCTTTAGAATTTTGTGCAAAAATTTTGTAAAGAAATTTAAGTGGACTTGTTTAAGTGTTTAATGAAATTTTAATTTTCTTTACTATGACTTTTGTTTACTTCGTTTCTTGTCAATAATTCAGCATTAATGATCTTGAATGAACTTAGCTTAACTACAAATCAGATAAGGCGTATAGCAGTTAAGTTAAGAAATGAAATGCACTGAATGAACTGAACCGAACTTAACACTTGCATAAAATAAAGTAATGTATACTTATCATTTCCGAAGTGTGAGACAGATCATGTGTGAGGTGAATTCGGCTGATCCTCTTTGTACCATCAAGATCTTGTTTACCACTCGGGGTAGAACAAGTATATAAGGACATTTGTTTACCACTTGGGGTAGAACAATTTTATAAGGGCCATGGAATTTGTGTACCACACGGGGTAACAAATTCATAAGGGCACTCCTGACAATAAGGCTGCCATCGAATGGCCAGCGAGTCCTACCATACTTCCTTACTTCGGTGCCCATTTACCACTCGGGGTAAATCAAAATTAAAAAGGACCATGGAATTTGTCTCTGCATGCGAGGTATAACAAAACCATAAGGACACTCTTACCGAAGAGGCTACCATCGAATGGTCAGCGAGTCCACCCCGTCCTCCTTACTTCGGTGCCCATTGATTTACTACCCTTGGTAAAAACAATATTAAAAGGATCATAGGATTTGACTACCACACAGGGTAACAAATAAATGGGCTGCCATCGAATGGCCAGCAAGTCCTACCATACCTCCTTACACCATTGTGAACTTAAGACAAATAGGAAGAAGATCAGTTGTGAAAAAAGACTTTTTATTGATGGTGAGCAATCATGTACAGACTTCCGGTAAACTGACTCGATCTCTATTGAAAGTATTTTCGGAGTCTACCGGTGTGCCAAGTGTTCTTAATCTTGGATCCATCTAATGCCTTCAATCGGTAAGTTCCTGACTTTGGTACTTCGATTACTTCATAAGGTCCTTCCCAATTCGGCATCAGCTTCCCCACGTTCTGCGGCATAGATGCTTCAGCTTCTCTGAGGACGAAGTCCCCTACTTCGAATCTACGGAGCTTTACCCCTTTGTTGTAATGCTTGGCAACTCTCCTCTGGTAGGTTGCTAACTTGATCAAAGCCACTTCTCTGACTTCTTCTAACAGATCCAAGTTGGCCTTTAGTCCTTCGTCATTGTAGATCTCTCTGAACTGACTGACGCGAAGACTTGGAGATCCAATCTTGATTGGGACCAAGGCATCAGTACCATAGGCCAATCTGAAAGGTGAATCTCCTGTCGTAGTCCTCGATGTAGTTCGGTAAGCCCACAATACACTGAGCAGCTCTTCCAGCCATCTTCCTTTCGCTTCATCCAATCTGCGCTTGATCCCATTCAACAGCGTTCTATTAGTCACCTCAACCTGTCCATTTGACTGTGGATGAGCCACCGAAGTCTTCCTGTGTTGGATCCCCAATTCTTTCAAAAATCCTTGAATTTTGATCCCTTTAATCTGGCGTCCGTTGTCTGATATCACCACTTTAGGAATTCCGAAGCGGAACACTACAGATTCTTTTATGAACTTCAAACATTCTTGTTCTGTTATCAACCGAAGTGGCTTCGCCTCTACCCATTTGGTCATGTAATCAATAACAACTATGACAAAACTGACCTGTCCTTTATCTTTCGGCAATGGACCCAGTATATCAACCCCCCAGACAGCAAAGGGTATAGGAGATAGAATCGAGTATAGCTTTTCTGGTGGCTGATGTGGGATTGGACTGTTGAGCTGGCATTTCTCACACTTCTTTACATACTCCGTAGCTTCCTTAAAGATCGTTGGCCAGTAATATCCCTGCCGAAGAACTTTGTATGCCAGTGACTTAGCAGCCATGTGATCACCGCAAATGCCCTCGTGGACTTCCCGAAGAGCATACTCAGCTTCAGACGGAACCAAACACTTTAATAATGGTGACAAAAATGCCCTTCGATAAAGATCCCCATCAATAAGAATGAAGTTGGCACTCTTGTACTTGATCTTCTTTGCTAGCATCTGGTCCGAAGGAAGGATGCCATCTGCCAAATATTCGATATAGGGAGTCATCCAGCAGTCAGATCGTTTGATATACATCACCGCTTCATGCTGGATACTCGGCTGCTGCAAAACCTCCAAATAAACGGACCCATTAAAAACAACAACATCCGTAGTGGCTAACTTTGACAATGCATCGGCGATAGAATTGTTGTTGCGTTCTACGCCTTGAAACTCATAGGAAGTAAAGTACTGAAGTCGATCTTTCAACTCTGCTAAATACTTGACCATTCTCGCCCCCCGAGCTTCATAATCTCCAGATAACTGCTTGACGACCGGTGAGAATCATCAGTAAATAATCGAACCGCACCTCTAGACTCTTCGCGGTAGAACCCCCGCTAGCACTGCTTCATATTCGGCCTCGTTGTTAGTTGCTTTCAATCCAAATCTGATAGCTTGCTGAACCCTGAACCCCTCCGGGCTTGTCAAGATAATCCCTGTGCCACTGACATTCGTGGTAGAGGATCCATCAAAGATCAAAGTGTCCACGAATTCGACCATCTTTGAAGAAGCGCAATCGCTGATTGTTGGGCGTCTCGGCTTCAAAGATCTCGACATCTGAGAACGAACACTCCACCACAAAATCGGCCAAGGCTTGACCTTTAATAGCAGTTCTGGGATGATATTCGATGAAGAATTAGGATAATTCCATGGTCCATGCTACTAATCTTCCCGAGACTTCTGGCTTGCTCATCACCTTCTTCAATGGTTGATCCGTGTAGACCACCAGGAGCCGACCTTAAAAATATTGCCGAAACTTTCGACTAGCAATTATTAAAGCAAAGGTAAATTTTTCTATATTGGGGTACCTGGTTTTAGCATCTCTTAGGACATGGCTGACATAATAGATCGGACGCTTCTTTCCACTGACCTCCCGAACCAACACCGCTCCGACTGCCAATGAACTGGCCGCCAGATATAAGTATAAGGTCTCAGCCGGAACATGTTTCATCAATAAAGGAGGCGAAGAAAGATATGTCTTTATGCTTTGGAAAGCATCTTCACATTCCGGAGTCTACTGAAAGGTCTTCGCTTTTTTTGGTCCTTTCAACGTGTCGAAGAAAGGCAGACACCTCTCTGCTGATTTGGACATAAACCTCCTCAACGCTGCAATCCTACCAGTCAGACGTTGAACGTCTTTGAAAGACTGAGAAGTCTTCATGTATAGGATGGCCTGTATTTTTTCCGGACTGGCTTCAATGCCCCTTTGACTGACTAGATAACCCAAGAACTTCCCGGCACCGAGTCCGAAGGTACATTTGGTGGGGTTGAGCCTCAATTTGTGATGGCGGATTGTTTGAAAGCATTCCTCTAGGTCATCCAGATGCTTCTGAACAATCATGCTTTTCACAATCATGTCATCTACATATACTTCCATATTCTTTCCCAACTGCTTGTGGAAGATAAAGTTCATCATTCTCTGGTAAATGGCCCCAGCATTTATCAGGCCGAAGGTCATCTTCTTATAGGCGTACACCGAACGGTGTGTGATGAATGTTGTCTTTGGAATATCTTCCTTGTACATAGATATTTGATGATAACCTAAAAAAGCATCCATAAAGCTTAGTAGTGCATATCCCGAAGTTGCATCAATAAGTTGATCAATATGGAGTAAAGGATAGAAGTCTTTCGGGCATGCTTTGTTCAGGTCGGTGTAGTCGATGCAGACTCGCCATTTCCCATTCTGCTTCTGCACCAACACTACATTTGCCATCCATTCTGGATAGTCGATTTCGAAAATGAAGTTTAATGGCTATCGACTTTGCAATTTCCTCATCGATGATCTTTTGACGTTCGGGTGCAAAGATCCGCCTTTTCTGCCGAACTGGCTTCTTCGATGGATCTACATCTAAACGATGCTCGACGATTCTTCTATTGATCCCAGGCATATCTTGTGGTTCCCATGCAAAGATGTCTGCAGAGCATCGAAGAAGTTCCATGATATTTATACGGAGAGGTTCTGGCAAACCCAAACCAATCTTCACTGTCTTATCCTTCTTTAACAGGACCAACTCAATCTCCTCTATCTCCCCTGCGGGAATAACTGATGGCTCCGAACTACTTTCTATGAAGGGCTCGATCTCGATTGCCATAGTTTGCTTATGCTTGCTGACCCCAACTCCCGAGGAAATGACAGCGTTCTGATAACAGCGTCGGGCCAGATCCAAATCCCCCGCCACCTCTCCTACTCCATGTGCCGTAGGGAACTTGATCTTAAAATGAGGAATGGAAGTCACTGCTTGGAGAGCAGCCAAAGTAGGTCTTCCTAAAATGGCATTGTAGGCCGAATCTACATGCACAACATAGAACTTGCATGTTATTTCTACCTGCTGTGGAGCGGTACCAAAGATGACTGGCAGCTCAATAGTTCCGACCACTCGTGAGGGGTCATTCTTGAAGCCATCTGAGAGGAGCCTCCTGTCCAACCTCCATCTTCCGCCCATCAAGATGCATCCTTTAGTAAGCATGGGCATATAGAATATCCACTGAAGACCCATTGTCTATCATCATACGCTTCACGTCTACTGAACCCACTTGCGCAGTGATCACCAGTGCTCCTTCATGGGGTTCGATGGGCTCCGAAGGATAATCTGCATCGGTAAAGGATATAACAGTTCCCGAAAAAGGTCTATCAATCTTCGGAGGAGCACCCGCCATAGACATGACTGAATCCAGATACCCCCTCCTCTTCTTTCCTACCAACTTTCCCGATGTCCCCCCTGTTATTACGTCGATGACATATCTTGGTGGCTGATTCGGGGCAGGCTGTACGAGAGGATTTGTTTGAACCATCTGAACCGTGCGGTCGACATTCTGTTGCTCCGGTTGATCTCTCCCGGCCACATATTGAATCAACAAACCACTTTGAACCTTCCTCTCCACAAAATCTTTCAAATTGCAGCATTCATTGGTATCGTGACCCGTAGCTTGATGATAGCCACAATACTTCCGAGTGTTGCCTTGCCCTGGCTTGAAGTTATCACGAGGCAGCTCGAAGAACGGTTGGCCCCTGATCTGATCTAGAATTACTGATCTATCTGTGTTCAGCTTGGTATACACCTTATTCACCTTCTGGGCGGATGGGCGATTCCATCCTTGTCGCCAAGTGTTACTGAATTTTTTAGAGCTGCCTTCCGATCGATCATTGTACCCCCCCTTTCTTCTGCTCGACATCGGCTTTAGGAGCATCCACCTCCTTATTTTGGTCCGAGGAAGATCGTTTTAGACTGTTCATAGCCTCCTCCACTATGATATAACCTTCCGCTTTATCAAAGGCTTCTGCAAAACTCTTCGGATGATGAAACATCAGCTTCTTCACTAACTTCTCGGACTTTACTAGGTCCAAACCATTTTAAAACAACCCCACAGCTTGGAGATCGTTCAAATCGGATACCTGACCAACGGCTTCTCGGAACCTCTTTACATACTGACCCAACGACTCATTGGTGTATTGTCTGACCTGTGCCAGAGAACCCTTCCCTCTTCTTCGGTTACTCCCAAAGCGAGCGTGGAACTTGTCGCAGAGCTCGGACCATGATGAGATTGAATCTGCAGGCAGAGTCCCCATCCACTGCCTGGCATCCTTTCTTAACGTCGTAACAAATGTGTGACATTTAGCAGCATCAGTAAAATTGTAGTAATCCATCAGCCGGTCAAATGCTTGGCTATGGTCATAAGGATCCCCCGATCCATCATAACTTTCCATGTGAGGCAACTTCTTGGTGGTGTCTGCCTTCTCCTTAAGAATATCCGAAGAAAATTGGGATGCTTTCTTTCCCGGAGTATCCTTCACCTGTTGGACCTCAGCTAACTGTTTCCAGAACTCCTTCAATTCTTTTACCAGATACTCCACTCCTTCTGGTTGTGATGACACTTCTTTCTTTGATGACTCCTTCCTCTTTTGAGTAGATCGGTCTTTAACCACAATACCCCCAATTTTCAAAGGACTTTTATGATGACGGTCTCCAGAGCGGAGTGCCTTAGGTGTACTTTCTGGTGTACTACCCCTAGATCTCCTTCGTCTCTGGGTCCGGTGACTGTGGTGAGAATGTGCAATAACGAGCGCCCTCTTTGTATTCTCGGGAGTATGTTCTCTGGATCGGCTTCTTTGTTCACCTCGGCCCTGCTCCCTAGAACCGACATGATAGTGCGCTCCCTTTGATTTTCGAGGAGTAGGGCTTCTCGATCTTCTTCTTTCTCGATGTTGGCCTTGGGTTTCACGTCCTGAATGAGCGGGTTCCTTCCCACTTCGATGCCCACGCTCTTGAATAGAAACGAATCTGGACGCTTCATCTCTCAACTCTTCCATCCAAGAGACATCCGCTTTCACCTATATCCTGCGCTTTTGCTTCGTAAGTGCCTCCATGGCCCTATCTGCTTTCTTCCGCCATCTTAACTTGAAATGGAGGCCTTTTCATCTTGGTCGTCTCGGTATTGAGTTCTAGGCGACCCTGATCAAGTTTTTTCTCTGTAGTGAAAATCATTCTTCTCTTAACATTACCGACGGCCCTCGAACGAGAACCTTCAGACGCACGTTTGGAAGCCGTCTTTGGCATGTGTAGATCATTAGCGAGGACCAACTTAGGTCCTTAGCAGATACTCGCGGTGTAGATGAACTTACAGCCATCGACTGTCCTTCGGGCGAAGGTGTTCTACTCTTCACCATAGATTCTGACGTAGAACAACTAAGGTTTGTGATTGAAAAATATCAAGGACACTAGAACACATCCCTCCTTCTAGCGCCAATGTTAACGCAAGATCTTTGCTCACGTCCCAATCACGTAAGACGCGTCCAAATCCTGCACAGTAAACACGACAATCACCAAAAGCTTGACGGCTTGACCGTCGGGGGATAGCTCCGGCGTGAGAGTCAGTATAGGCGATCACAAGGTTAACAATGAAGGAAATAATATCTAGTGCTTGAGAGAAAAAATGAATTCAGTTACCTTTTTCCTATGTGATGCATTTGCTAACATATACTCCAAAGTCCGGTTTCCCGTGCCACCCACTATCGTCTAACACAGTCCCCCACTCATGGTCATCTCAGCCGAATGCATGCAGCTCACCCACTACATCTTGTCACTGTTTGCCACCGCCGACCGACTATGAATCCCATCCACATTAATGTTTGACAGAGATAACGATCAGTTTGTCATATTCTTTCATCATTCAAATTCAAAGATGTAGATATTTAAATATGTAATGGGTCGGTCCAAAGAATTTACATTTAAATCTTACAAGATCCATTCAATGTAATCCTTCGAGTTGGCCCAATACATAAAATATCATGATCCAAGGAGGGGCCCATTCGATATCTTACCCGGCCCAATACCTAAAGTATTATGGCCCAACAGTGAGTATCAACTCAGCAAAAGATTTAAATTTTGCAATGATTTGGATATTAATACTCCCTCCATTCCTAAATAAGTGACGTTTTAGAGGGTTTCATACTTATTAAGAAAGTCATTAATTACTCCAATTCTTTCATTAAAATTGATATATATTACCATAATTATTCTTGCATTAATTAAGAAAATATGTATAAAGTTACTTAGATAAATGAGATAGAAAAACTCCTAAAAACGTTACGAGGGAGTAACAAATTACGGGATGCTTTTGTTTTCAATGGTTTTGATAGCAAAGTAATGCTCAAAGTAAAAGAACAAGTATAAATATATGGTAGTTTAATTGAAAGACTATGGGTAGTATGTTGTATTTGTTAAGGTTTTTTCAAAAAGTTTCTATTTATTTTTATTGGAATGCAATTTTTTATGGCTCCATCCAAATCTTTTGGATTTGCCACTTTTATATTACTCGTGTTTTAATAAAATTTACTTTTGCCGATAAAAAAAAAAGGATAAAAAGAGGCAAAAATATCTTAACAAAAAATTAGACAAACGTCAATTTAAAAATAATTGAAACTATATACCAACTATTAAAAAAATATTTCACTTTGATAATTAAAAGTCTATTTTAAAACTTGCCACCAACTTGAA
Source organism: Panax ginseng (assembly GCA_020205605.1). NCBI lineage: Eukaryota > Viridiplantae > Streptophyta > Magnoliopsida > Apiales > Araliaceae > Panax > Panax ginseng. The sequence continues at coordinate 1,076,529 of CM035147.1, forward strand.
AGAATAGGTCTTTAATTAAGCTAGGATCCACAATGCTTGTAGAAGTCGTAGTTTGATGGGAGCAATAAATTATCTTAGCAAGTTGGCAGTAGCCACAATGCTGACTTGTAAAGCTAGCAGCACGAGATCCATAACTAGAGTACTAGAGTGTATATATACCCCAATTATATCTAACTATTCTTGGATCTAATATTATTGCATGTATAAAGTTCTCGAATAGTATGAAGTTTATTTTAAGATAAATTGGTCGATTGGTAATAGAAAGATCGTCTGTGAGCAAAATTTTATGTGTATCAGTATTCTATTAACCAATTGACCAACTTATCAAAAAAATATTTTTATGCTAACCGGATCCATAAAGCCCAACTAGGTATTGAGGAACTACTACTACTAGTCTACTACTAGTTCCTCCTTGAAATCATCACTGCAGTGAAGAAAAAGGCTATAGTAAAGAATTCTGCTTTGGAAACTGGACAGATCTCTCTCCCCTTCGTATGTCAGCTTGATTTCTTATATTTTGGCGGATCTTCATTGCAAGCATTTCAAAATGAAGATTATGTAAACATAAGTTATACTATATTTTATATAATAAAGAATTGTAATAATATAATAATTGTATGAATATTATTTAAAATACAATATATATTTTTTGTATAAAGTAAAACTTAATTTTGTAGAGTGTCCATCAACTGCTGATATTAAACTCCCTGAAAATAAAATCCCTTTCTCGCATATCACACATGGATTATCTTTTCCTTTTTCTGGTTTTTCCCCACAAATGGAAATGGATGTCATTTTTTAAAAACTACTAATAGAAAAAGACTAATATTTTTGGGTCTCATTGTCAGTGCTATGTAGTGGGTAGACATGTTGCAATATCTTAATTAATTACTAATTATATTAAAACTTGTGTCATATACTCTCTTTAATACAATACATTTTTATTAAAATGTTATTTGTAATTAAGACTCTCATTTAAATTGTTCGTAACTTATCAAAAAACTAATTTGATTTAATTATCGTATTTTTGGACAAGTGATACAAATATTAAAAATTTTAAATTAATATATTAATGGAGCTATTCTAATTAGAGTAATTGAGTATGTTACTAGTTTAGTTTTTAGTGTTTAACAATAAAAATATTATTTGAATTCTTAGTTTCATATTATGATTTTTATATGTTAAATTTTCTTGAGTATATGTAAAAATTGGGATGTTTATGATTTTTGTGGCGCCCCAAATTCGGGTATCTCTCAACTTGAGCGCGAGATGGTGCTACTACTACGATACTACAATGCATACTGATCATTTTCATTGAGATAACAATAAAATGAGTGTACTTACTATGTTCTTATTACAATAGTAATAAATCATTTCCAGGTTCATAAACCGAATACATTCTTTGTTATTTATAAGCATAGTACATAGAAATACTCTAGTCTATTACAGGATAATAAATATACATCTTAGTCTTGCCTTTATCTCTCTTAGAACTCTCAGTTCATTCGGCTTTAACTGCAATCATATAATTCAAGCAAGAAGTGAGCATAACTAGCTCAGCAAGTCTAACAAAGGATCATATGAATATCACATCGAGAATTATATGATTATCTTCCATAACTGAACAAATAGCTATGAATCACCATGAAGCATTGACTAGTACTTCTCATAACAACAATTCCAAAGTATATATATAATAACTTAGGAATTCTGAACCGGTCAAAAGACCATGAACATACTCTTTTCGTTTTCATTCTTGAAAAGGACATCCGGCACTAAGGCCATCCATTCGGCATTACTTACGAGCACTTCTAGGTGATCGACTATAGTACTCTATGTTGATCGACGATTTCTTAGATAAAGCGTATTTCGTTTAACATTTGACAACCTCGCGTGCCCATCGAATAATCGATAAAAATACTTTTGTTTGTTCATAGACAAACTTACCTTTACATCCGTACCAAATACTTAGCATAGGATAGCGTTAAGAGTTCTATATCGAAAGACTTGTAAACAAATCAATCGATTATTTAAGACTAGTCTAAATTTGAAGTTAAAAGCAGACATCGACTCTTTCTTTTAAAACCATTCATGCATTTCAAAACATGAATCATAGAAAACTTCGCTAACACGGAGGTTAGCCAAGCGTTAAAACTTTCCTTGGCGTCCTCGAATATACTATTCAACAATTTTCAATCTTTACAGGATCTACATGATATATTCACATAGCACACTGTAATTAGCTACCAAACAAACTTACTTTATTTATTTTAACCAACTTCTTTCTCTTCTATGTCTTACTTGAATTTATTTCATTAATAAAGTCAATTTGACTTACTATGCTTCGTTACGGCTCGTTAACGTTCTTACGTTATTAACCGACATTCGATCATTATTGGTGACGTAACAACTTTGAACCTCATTCACGGTTTACTTACTTATACTCTTGTGTTCTTCATTTAATTCTTGGTTAAACCATACTAAATCTTCTAACATTATCACTTATAAGTGATTTAAAGTTAACCTTATTGTAAGACCCCAACTTATTATAAATAAAATTGAATTTTCCTTTATTCATTATTCTAAATTAATAAGGGTTAATTTGATATAATTCTTTGGTTATGGGTGAAATGTGCAAAGTTTACAAAATAAGCAAGTGGTTATAAAATATTCATTATTGTTAGGGAATATTAGTTTGGTCGTGGAATATTCTTTTTGTCGGGAATCTCAAATGCAGTAGCCTATGATCATTAGTGGGCCCCATAACGGAAAAGCGGTTGGATGAAGGAAAGCGACAAAGATTGAGTTTTATAAATAACGGCGTAAATTATTACAGATTAACAACTTTGTTGGGTTACGGTGGTTAAAATCTGATGTCGCGTGGTTTGCGGTAGCATTGCGGTATTACCAGTATTATTGAATTATTGATCCTTACGTGAAGAAGGCTTTACTCAATAATTATTACGATGAATTCTTATTCAATATTATATTTTATTGATTCAATAATTCTTTGCGTTGATATTTTTGTATTCTTTGTTGTTTGATAATTGTCATTACACGATATTTTCCATTATCAAATCAATAATTCATATTATTTGAATAATATTATCGAGATAAGATTATTGGCAATGTCTAGAAAGTTACATCTAAGGAGAGGTTTGGTCACCTAATTGCCTTGTAGATGGAGAAATCCTTATTGGAAAGCCCTCTCTTTTCAGAAGCGGCACTGGTTGTCGATCTTGTGATTACGTAATATTATTTTAAATAAGTAATTATTGATTATTATGATAAAGAAAATATTTATTTTATGTGGATATAGATGGAGAAAATTTTAATGTGACAATTATTTGAAAATTAATATTTTATCTTTTTACGATAAAATAATTCATTTAAATATATTATTTTAATAATATATTAACGGTGATATTTTATAATGAATGTGGGATATATGAGTATATGAGGAGGTAGAGTATTTTGTGGCATTAAATGTTTAACATATGTTTTGTGTGTCGGTGAGACACAATTCTTGATAGAAAATTTATTATAGTATCGTAAAATCGCTTGGTTGTGGATTTGGTCAATTTACATTTGGAATTTGGAAAAACTTTCTTACGCAAAGTTGTAGAGAATGGAATTTCCCATGGAAAGTCATGAGTTTCAATTTTTATGATAAACGAGCTATTTTCTACGAATTATTGAAGTTTCAAAAGATAAAATAATTTTTATTAAATAATGGGTGGGACCCACTCTTGTTTGAACATGTGAATTTCTTTGGAAATTGGGTCAAGGTTGGTTTGGTGGTTGAATTAGTCTTTAGGCATGCGTAGAGAAATTGGTAAAGAAATAATATATTTTATTAATTTAGTCTCTTTCAGGCGTTCTAACATTTTTCTATAAATAGAGGCTAAGTTATAATTGAAAATCACACGAAACAAAGTTTTTTCTCTCTCTCTCTATATTATCGAAAGCGTATTCTTGTGAGCATACTTTGAGTGTTGCTATCTGGTGCGAGTTTTTTTATCGACTATATCTGAAATTCGATTGAAATACGGTTATTTTGAGGTAAGGGTATTATTTTCTTCTTAAATGATATTTTTTCTTCAATATCATTATCTTAGAAGTATTGGTGAACTTTTTATCAAATTTGGAACTTGTTGTATCGGGGTTACTATTCACGTATCACGGCACTATTCACGTATATGACCTTTATTCACGAATCGACCTTTATTCACCAAAAAATAAAAAATTTTCTTTTGTCCAAAATATCTATTACGGATACTAGCTTTGATTGTCTCCATGTTTTGATCATTCTTGAATTTTACACCAATATGATTATTTTCAAGTATTTTTGGACATGGGTAAAACAAAGTACGAATCCTTAATCCTTAATCCTTGTCATTTTGTTTCCTTTGGATTCGTTTAAAAAAAATGTTTTCATCATCCTCGGTCCTAAATGGTGATATAATTGAATATCTTTGGCACGTAGTGCAAAGATGAGCGATTAATGATGAATATCTTTGGCACTGTAGTGCGAAGATGAACATGTGTTGAGATGAACATGACTATTTGGTGATCTGAATGAATATCTTTGGCTGTAGTGCAAAGAAGATGATTAAAGATGTATATTGATTGTTATTACGAGGATAAACTATTGATGATGGACTTTTAAACCTTAGAAGGCGGTAGAATTCTTTCTACGTGACTCTTCTAATGGATTGTTGTTTCCGCTGCATTTGTTGATCTAAAAATTGTTGTCTATTGTATTCTATTAGATTTTTCCTGTTGAAGACTAACGATAATTTGTTGTATATTATCTTAGTCATAATATTCTTTTACTGGGCTAGTTGAGCTCACCCTTTTCCTTTTTGTTCCATTTTCTTCTCAGGAGGTGAGAACATAGCAGGATCGAGTCGGGGTATGGAGTGATGGTTCTAGGAAGATGTTTTAGCCGTCCTCACTAGTTCTGTAAAATAGTGTATGAATAATTAATGAGGACTTATTTGGGTGTGTATATTGTCTAGAAGACAATATTTGTATTCAAACTCTCAGTTGTATTGTAAGTATTCTACTACACATACATATTATCAAAGTTGTAGTTTGCTTTCTATACCATGTATTTTGGCGACTTTCGGAATGGGTGTTGTATACCTATTTTGGGGGCGTCACACTTATTATGTACATTAGGTACCTTCATGTCTTACTATTGGTTTACATTTAATTTAGAATCAAAACCTAACTTGGTCAACTTTTTCTCACACTTTGCATCATTACTTGTTGACATTTCCTTTTATATAAGTGGTATGTGACATCACTCTCAGAGGGTTTTGACCGAGACTTGGCTGACATTGCATGAGTCCTTGCACTAATTCTCGCGTTGTGGCATGAGTCTCCAGACATTTCTGGTTTCTCTCGGCCATACTTGGCGCCACGGCGTGACAAAAAATACAACTTTGGGTTGGTATTGTATTTCACCCCTACAATGCACTAGATAGTTTTGACAATTAGTTTTTCCAACGAACTTCCCGTCTTCATAACTTATTCGTTTTACATCCGAATTGGCTCATTCGAAAGCCCACAACTCACAAATTACATACTTTAGGTGTTCATATAAGAATTTTACATTTTCGAATCCGTTAACTCGAAATTCACCTTTTGGTTCATTTTGAGCTTTTCGTTTATCGTTTTCGGCGTTCAATACTCATTTTCTTCGTTATAAGTCGAGAATTCAGCGATTCTTGCGTCCACGACTCTTAAATACCTTATCTCACGTGTTGGCATTGAAAACCAACATTTTCAAGTCACACAACAACTTTTGACCATTAATCCAGAGATTTTTACGATTTCGACGTTTAACGTCTATTTTACATAAAATTCGCCGTAACTTTGTTATTCTTGTTCTATAAGCCCAATCAAATGGAACACTCTATTGATTCATCATCTACATCCTAACCAAACAATATGCACCTACCCTAGCCATGATGGTTTTCAAATCGTCCAATCACAACAAAGTTAACGTTCATCACTTTTTACGGTTTTTAACGCACGTAAACACTTACGATTTCTACTCAATCATGACTTATCAATGTTTTTAATATTAATAGTCATCCTTATTCCTCCTCACTAAACATGCTCCACCAATCTCTGATTCTTCTACGAGAAAGAAATCGAAAAGATGAAGATTAAGGTTCTGAACTATTACCTTTATCGTTTTTGTTTTTTTGGTAAGCGTCTTATGTTTTGCTTGGAAGTAAGTTGATTACTTGTTTCTAGCTTTTTCTCTCTCAATATGTATTGTGCTGATCTTTTCAAAATACCAAATGACTAACCCTAGCTTTGTATTTATAGGAAATCAAATGGAGGGAAAAATGGTCAAAAAGGCCACCTCCTTACTATTCCACCTCCTCAACAACTTAGCACCAAGTAATCACTTTACTTGGTGGCCAAGTGGCCGGCCCACATGACCATGGGTCTTCCCATGGGTTGCCCCCATGGTTTTACCATCCCGTGACCCGTCGGTTCGATCCGCGGTTTGACTTCTTGGATTGGGCTTGGCATATCTTAACATTGGGCCTTAACTTGGCTTGATTCCATACTTTATTGGGCTTGCTATTAATCCAAGTACCATTGGATTATACAAAATTCTTAACTCAAAATCCTATAATAACTTCTCGTATTCTACGCGTATAAATCATATATTCTCTTCGTTTAGTATTCATACTATATTCCTATTATATGTCGTACCATTATTCATACTATACTCGTACATCATACGTATAATAACCGAAATGGTTATACACCTTACACTTCCCTTTCGGAAATCATTTTCACCAACCCTTAGGTTTTAAGTCCGCAAGCAAAAATTTCGTTTACCATAACTGAAATATTATTGAATATTCTATTATATCATCATATTCTATCATTACGCGTTTCTCGGAATTTTAAACCTAATCTCCGAGCGAAATTGGATGAATAGTGTTTTTACAGAAAAATTCTCGAAAAACATTCATTTTCGTCTTGATAATTCAAAACAATTAATCATAGCACATAACCAGAATACAAACCACATCCACATATTCTAGGTCACAGAACTACCTTCAAATGTCTTACTCACATAATTAATCAATTAAATCCATTTAATCCACATAATCAAATAAAAATTTAATTCCTTCAAAATCCAAAATTCTCGAGCGTTACAATTTTGATTACATTTTTTTAGTATACAATTGGCGTTATTTTTGTCCAATGTTAAATAAAATAAAATATAATAATATTTATTACTACCCCTATCTTGTAAAAAGATGTTTCTTTTAATATATTTTTTTTATTTTTTTTGAGTAACAACATTTGTCATTTTTACTGTAAATAATTATGCTTAAGTACGACTTATGTTTAGTTTAATATATGAGAAAAATAATTAATATAATTTTTAATATGTTTTTATATGAATAATAAGATTAGTTTTGTAATAATAAGTTTGTTTTATGTAAATTTTAATATTTGAAAAAAATATTTATAATTTTATTGCATTAATTTATAATTTGTATGGGTATTAAAAGTTTACTTTTAATTACAAAAAAATATATTTTAATATATATCACGTAAATTTTAATATTTGAGAAATTTAATTAGCAAAAATTGTATGATTTAATTTTCACGATAAAATGAATATTTATTATTTTTGACATTTATGTTATTTATTGCACAAGTTCATAATTTAATTAATTAGATTAAGTAAAGTAAAAATTATAATATACAAATTTATATTTAGTAGATAAATTAAATATTATAACTTGAAGGGTGTATTAAACATTATATTAAAAAAAATTGGATATTAGTTGGTCAACCACACTAGGGGTACGTAGTGAATGTTACATATTATAGACTAGAGGAGTATTGATTGTTACTTCAAAAATTAGAGGGGTGCTGAGCGTTATTATGTTTATTTATAGGAGATGTGAGTGTATTTTACTCACATCTTAATATATTAAGAGACATAAATATTTTTTTAAAATAACTTATACTAAGGGATCGAGGGAATACTCACTAACATCTGTTGGCTAGAGCATTGGCTAGAGCATGCAGTCTCACATGTCCAACCTCGCTCTATCTCTTCACCAAACAGACAAACTATCTACATATCAATCCAAACACATACAAACTAATAATGTAAAATTCTAATTAATGGGAAAAATATTCATAATTTAATTTATATACCCATTTTATACATCAAGATTATTAGCATAGGACTACCAAAAGGAAGGTTAATTTCTTCTAATTGTAGCCTTCATATTCTTTCCCTTCATTTATTTTGATGAAAAGTAAAAAGGATAGAATTCTAGTTCAAGAGGCTAAGAGTCTTTAAGGTTTGATTGTGTCCGAGGGACTTGTTGAGGGTTTGGGAGAGAGTGAACAAACTTGCAATTGGGACAAGAGGGAGATGATTTAGAGAGTATTACAAGTAGATGACAATTCAAACAAGCCAAAGCAACCATGTTTGTGCTGCTGCTGCTTGATAACTGTTGCTTCTCGTAAGATTCTTGTAGCTGCATTTCTGTCGATGAGCCGCTTGCTGAGATGTTGAGCTCAAGGTCTAGCTTTTGATCCTTTGGCCAGTTCCAACTCTTTCTCAATGTTTTTCTGTTGAGATAATACATTTTCCCTGACTTCAAAAGCAAACAAAGTAAAAACATTACCTACAAACGAACATGACTTCAAGAGCTAGATTTATTGTACTATTATTGGTATGAAGTAGGTTTATTAGGATTAATGCTGGTTATCCACAAAGCTTGGCCAATTTGGGACCGGCCCGGAGGATAACTCCGGCGTGAGAGAAGAAAGTCTGATGGTCACTGAGGTTAACAATGGAGGATGAAAATGTCTAAGCGTCTAGAGAGAGATAAAAATGTATCGTACCTTTTGTTAGAAGACTCCTTGCTAGGTTATACTCATGCTCGATTTTTTGTGCCTGACCCTAATCGACCTGACGACTCCCCCCACTCTCTATGGTCTCGGTGGGATGCATGCGGGTTGTCACCTTTTTTTTTCTCTTGTACTGCCGTAAATTTGGATAAAATCCATCCACATTAATGATCTGCGGACTTTTGGTCATTTGCTCTCTTTTTCATCATTACAAGTCGAAGGCTTAGATATAAAAAGCTTTAATGGATCAATTCTTAGACCCGACCCATCATTATGAGGATATGATAAAGGTAACATAAATATTAAATGATGACTATAAAACTTCGATAACAAAGATCGATAGGTTAATTAAATGGATAGGCCCAATCAAAAGTCAAAGCCCGATAGAGGAAATATCATGATGACGACATTTTGCCCCTAGTTTTTTATTAAATAGGATATTTAATAGAAAACTATAAGCGATCCACGATATTATGAGATCAGCAGAGTTGAAATGGGCCCAAAGTATGACTTACGAGGTCCAGTGATGAAGGATGGGAACAACGAGGATCTTTGGAAAGCGGATCGAGGCCAGGAAATCTAAGGGAGGCCAATCATTAAATATCTAAAGCTCAATCGGGATATGACCCTTTCAAATTCGTAATCATATTGCGCCAATTTAATGTGCGCCCTCATTCTTATGTGTGGCAAGTCGATTATAAAGATAAACTTTACCAAATATAGCGGTTTTACACCTTGATTTGAATTTTCGGACTCTCAAACTCCTTAACTTCCTTCCATAGCTTCCTCGCGTCTCTGCAAAATCGATCGATGTGACCCCAAACACGGTCAAAATTCTCCCATCTGAATGACCCCCTCACTCTGATTTCAACTAACCCCTTGAGTCCCGTAAAAGAAACTTGAGGTCGACCCCGATCATCATTCGGATAAAAAGAAAATGCCTCTAAACCTCGACTTGCTCCTTACGAATTCTTGAGGAGTAAAAATTTTTTCCCCATGCGATACTCGTCGTCGGCAGTCGTTGAAAGGAATTATGGAAGATTCGAAGGAGTGTCATATTAGGAAAAACCTGTGGGGATGGTATAGTCGTGGGATACCATATCAACCCATTCCGCACGGTGGGACACTTTGCTCCACTATTTCAGATAGTATTTATGGTTCTACCTTTTTTAGCATGAGGGCTTTGATGGGAAAAAAATGTATCGGAAAGAAAGGATCAAAAGGCTAAAGGGTGGGCGGTATTGCAGTGACAATTCTCGAGTGCGAGGAAAAAAGGAGTTTAAAGGTTCCATCTACTGATTCTCGAGAAAGGAAAGGAGTTACCGTGACCATTTCGGTGACCATTTTAGGGTTTGTTGGCGTTGGATTAGTGATTAACGTCAAATTCTTATATTCATATTACGGCCTTCATTGCATTTTGTCATGAAATAGCGGAATCGAATTTCCATTCTTGACTTCTTTTTTTTCTTGTTTATAAAATCGGTCGATCTCGCGAAAGAGGGTTAAAAGTCATAAAGTAGCGAGGAATCGAGAATAGGAGAAAAATTTGAAAGGCGTTATTTGGTGAACACTCCTTGATAATAGGGGTGGCATGAAAAATGGTTTTTCGTCGAGGGACTGAAATTTCTTCTTCTGAACTGGGCCCTTAGGTGAGAAGACTTCTGGCGATTTTGGAGACATTTAGAAGAAGCGAGGTTGAAATGATAGGTCATTTGACAATTTCGAAGGAAGAGTGGAAACACGGACTTATCTAAACAAAGCGTGGTTATCGACCACAAATGTAAGTATGGATTTACTTTATCAATATTTTGAAAATTCTTTGTAGTATGGATTTTGATGTAGAAGAAGCATTAATCTTACTGCGGTAACTTTGATCGAACCATCGTCTTGAGGTGAAGGAGTTGGAGGATTTCTATTTGGAAAGTCAAGTAGAAGTCATTCTTAGAATCCTCGGCGAGGAAATCCCGTCAGAAGATAATGTAGTCGGAAAGTCTACAAAGGTTGGTCTTTGAACCTTCTGATCGGAAGCTTCTTCTAAATTCCAACCACTATTGAGACACCTCCTGAAGCACCTCAAATCAATGTCGAATCTCGAACCATTGAGCGAAATTGAAGAGCCCATTTTTGCGAAATCTGACTCGAACCACGTCGTCGAAGAAAATTAGTCGCTCGAAAGCCCAAGCAATTTCTATACCATCAGATTAGAAGGTTTTACGAATCTGAATCAAATGTCAATCGATACCCCCACTATCGTAGAATCGGTCTGCTATTCTTGACTTACCACCACCGATCTTGACGAAACCGCCTTGGTGTTGACCTGACACCACCATTTCTTGACCCAGCGCCATTTATTAACCCAGCGCCACCGGTTGCCAAATCTCTGCAGTTGAAGGAGCCTGCTTGATCTTCCTCTGAGCGATCGTGAGCAGGCCCTTGAATCGAAGCTAAAGACCAAGTTACTCCTTTTTGTGCAAGAAGACACGAGGGTGCCTTCTTGAGTGTTCTCTCCCCGATGATCGATGGAGACTCGAACTACTAATGAAGAAGAAAGCGAAGCCCCGAACCCGCTGCGACTCCATCTCGAAAGAGAAGCGACCATCAGCGGTCGTCCAAGTTCACACACTGTACATTCCTCGGTTCGATCTGTTCGGCTCGATCATCTTCCACAAAAAAGCGTATATATGGATCCTTCTCTGACCGTGACCAACGAGGCCTTCCCCCAAGGCCTTCATCACAAAAAATTCCATGGCGAGGCTCTTTGGAATGCAGACCTTGTGGCCTCGGTATAATGCCAATTTTCCTTCCACCTCTTTGATGCCTTCGTTAGGGAAAATGGCGATCATCGATTTAATGATCATCTGACGGAAATTTTCTTGTGAAGGCATGAGTTATTTAGCAAAAGTAAGTGACACTTTTCTTGGTTAAATATTTCCTTTCTTGTTTAAATATCTAAAATTATTTGGATCTTTGTTCGAATATATGCGAGCAAATCACGGTCTTGAGCGTTCGTCTGAACACATAAATCTTAAGTCGATGAAGAGACCATGAAAAGGAGATCAACATGTTGAAGGCCACATTGGCTCGGGAAAAGAGAGAAGCGAATCGCTTTTTCGTGCGATGAAGGTCTCGAGAGGAATTGGCCCAAAATAGAGATGATGAGGGAAACTCACGAAGTGTTGGTCTCGGTCGGGGAAGAACTAAAAACTGACAAAAGCGATTGAGCATAAATTGGTGACATGAATGTCCCGCCGTTCTGCGGTGAAGCTCGAAGAATAAGAATGAAGAGATCGTTCTGACACATCGAGACTGGCGGCCTGACTTAGCGAAGTTCATCTAAAGGCTCGGGATGATAGGAAGGCCCACAGGGCTAAGCGTAGTAAACCGTAGTAAGATTAAGGTACTTGAGAGCAGGATCCCCATAATAGAAGAATTGCTCAAGCGATTCGGCGGGACTATCGGACTTACGATGAACTTCGGTCTGAGAGATTATGAAAGTATCTCTGAAGGATTCAAAAAGGCTAGAGGTCGATCTGAGGAAAAGTTGGTGGCGACCCGATTAGATCCGGCCTTGCTCGATTTTGAAAATGATGTATAAATAGGATCTTATTGCTACGATCTTTAGAATTTTGTGCAAAAATTTTGTAAAGAAATTTAAGTGGACTTGTTTAAGTGTTTAATGAAATTTTAATTTTCTTTACTATGACTTTTGTTTGCCGTTTCTTGTCGATAATTGACATTAATGATCTTGAATGAACTTAGCTTAACTTCAAATCGGATAAAGTATAGCAGTTAAGTTAAGAAATGAAATGCCTTGAATGAACTAAGCCAAGAACTTAACACTTGCATAAAATAAAGTAATGTATACTTATCGTTTAGAAGTGTGAAGCAGATCATGTGTGAGGTGAATTTAATTTGATCCTCTTTGTACCATCAAGATCTTGTTTACCACTCGGGGTAGAACAAGTATATAAGGACATTTGTTTACCACTCGGGGTAGAACAATTTTATAAGGGCCATGGAATTTGTCTACCACACGGGGTAACAAATTCATAAGAACACTCGACAATAAAATTTTGCCATCGAATGGCGGTGAGTCTACCATACTTCCTTACTTCGGTGCCCATTTACCACTCGGGGTAAATCAAAATTAAAAAGGACCATGGAATTTGTCTACCGCGCAGGGTATAACAAAACCATAAGGACACTCCTACCGAAGAGGCTACCATCGAATGGTCAGCGAGTCCACCGAATCCTCCTTACTTGGTGCCCATTGATTTACCACCCTTGGTAAAAACAATATTAAAGGATCATAGGATTTGACTACCTGCGGGGTAACAAATAAATGAAATTTGCCATCGAATGGCGGTGAGTCCTACCATACCTCCTTACACCATTGTGAACTTAGGACAAATAGGAAGAAGATCAGTTGTGAAAAAGTGACTTTTTATTGATGGTGAGCAATCGTATACGGACTTTTGGTAAACTGACTCGATCTCTCTTGAAAGTATTTTGAGTCTGGCGTGCAAGTGTTCTTAATCTCGGATCCATCAATGCCTTGATCGGTAAGTTCACGACTTTGGTACTTGATTACTTCATAAGGTCCTTTGATTGACATCGAACTTCCCCACGTTCTGTGGCGTAGATGCTTGACTTCTTTGAGGGCGAAGTCCCCAGCCCGAATCTCAGAGCTTTACCCCTTTGTTGTAATGCTTGGCAACTCTCCTACGGTAAAATTTCTTAACTTGATCAAAGCCACTTCTCGATTTCTTCTAACGAGATCCAAGTTGGCCTTTAGTCCGCCGTCATTGTAGATCTCTCTGGCGGTGTGCGAAGACTTGGAGATCGATCTCATTTGGGACAAGGCATCGATTACCATAGGCCAATCGAAGGTGAATCTCTGTCGTAGTCCTCGGTGTAGTTCGGTAAGCCCTGATACCTTTGGCGAGCTCTTCCGGCCATCTTTTCCTTTCGCTGCCCGTCAATCTGCGCTTGATCCGATTCGGTGACGTTACATTAGTCACCTCAACTGTCCATTTGGTGTGGATGAGCCACAGAAGTCTTCTGTGTTGGATCCCTGATTCTTTCAAAAATCCTTGAATTTTGATCCTGATGGCGTCCAGGTTATGCGATATCACCACTTTAGGAATTAGAAGCGGAACACTTCTGATTCTTTTATGAACTTCAAACATTCTTGTTACATTATCATCAAAGCAAAGTGGCCGCCTCTACCCATTTGGTCGTATAATCAATAGCAACTATAAAAAGCCGACTGTCCTTTAGCTTTCGACAGCGGACCCGATATATCAACCCCAGACGACAAAGGGTATAGGAGATAGAATCGAGTATAGCTCTTCTGGTGGCTGATGTGGGATGAATTTATTGGTGGCATTTCTCACACTTCTTTACATACTCAGTAGCTTCCTTAAAGATCGTTGGCGATAATATCCTGTAGAAGAACTTTGTATGCGGTGACTTAGCGACCGTATGATCTTTGCAAATGCCCTCGTGGACTTCTGAAGAAGCATACCCGACAGAACGGAACAAACACTTTAATAATGGTGGCGAAAATGCCCTTCGATAAAGATCCCCATCGATAAAAGCGAAGTTGGCACTCTTGTACTTGATCTTCTTTGCTAGCATACAGTGCAGAAGGAAGGGCGCCATCGCAAATATTCGATGTAGAAGTCATCCGGTGATCGGATCGTTTGATATACATCAAGCTTCATCTTTGGATACTAAAATTCTTTGCAAAACCTCGAATAAGCGGACCCATTAAAAAGCAATGACATCAAGTAGTGGCTAACTTTGACAATGCATCGGCGATAGAATTGTTGTTGCGTTCTACGCCTTGAAACTCATAGGAAGTAAAAAATCTTGAAGTCGATCTTTCAACTCTGCTAAATACTTGACCATTCTCGCCCCAGAGCTTTATAATCTCGATAAGCGCTTGGCGACCGGTGAGAATCTTGTAAATAATCAACTTACGCACCTCTAGACTCTTCGCCAATAGAGACCCCCCGCTAGCAACTTCTTCGTATTCGGCCTCGTTGTTGGTTGCTTTGAATCCAAATCGATAGCTTCTTTGAACCACGAACCCTTACGGGCTTGTCGAAGATAATCCTGCGCCTTTGACATCAGTGGTAGAGGATCCATCGACATCTGATGTCCATGAATTACGACCATCTTTGAAGAAGCTGCAGCCCTTTCATTTGGGCGTCTCGGCTCAAGCAGCTCGACATCTTGCCCGGAACGAACACTCCACCACAAAAATCGGCGAGCTTGACCTTTAATAGCGATTACGGGATGATATTCGATGAAGAATTGGGATAATTCCATGGTCCATCTTCTTTAATCTTCCGAGACTTACGGCTTGCTCATCACCTTCTTGATGGTTGATCGTGTAGACCACGGGGCCATGAGCCTTGAAAATATTATTGCGAAGCTTTTTCATTAGCAATTATTAAAGTAAAAGGCAAATTTTTCTATATTAGAATTTTTGGTTTGACATCTCTTAGGACATGGATGACATAATAGGCCAGGATATTTGCTTTCCTTTGACCTCCGAACCAACAACAGCTCATTGCCAATGACAGGCGGCGCGGATATAAGTATAAGGTCTCGGTAGGAACAGGTTTCATCGATAAAGGAGGCGAAGAAAGATATGTCTTTATGCCTTGGAAAGCATCTTCACACTCAGAAGTCTTTGAAAGGTCTTCGCATTTTTGGTCCTTTCAGCGTGTCGAAGAAAGCGGGCACCTCTCTGCTGATTTGGACATAAACCTCCTCAGCTTTTTGCAATCCTACCGATTCGGACGTTGAGCGTCTTTGAAAGGCGAGGAGTCTTCGTATCTAGGATGGCTTTGTATTTTTTTTCGGATGGCTTGATGCCCTTTGGTGACTAGATAACCCGAGAACTTCCGACCGCAGAGTCAGAAGGTACATTTGGTGGGGTTGAGCCTCGATTTGTGATGGCGGATTTGTTTGAAAGCATTCCTCAGGTCGTCCGGATGCTTACGAACAATCATGCTTTTCACAATCATGTCATCTACATATACTTCCATATTCTTTCCATTTGCTTGTGGAAGATAAAGTTCATCATTCTACGGTAAGTGGCCTCGGCATTTATCGGTAGAAGGTCATCTTCTTATAGGCGTGCCGAGCGATTGTGTGATGAATGTTGTCTTTGGAATATCTTCCTTGCATAGATATTTGATGATAAACTAAAAAGCATCCATAAAGCTTAGTAGTGCATATCCGAAGTTGCATCGATAAGTTGATCGATATGGGGTAAAGGATAGAAGTCTTTCGGGCATGCTTTTGTTGGTCGGTGTAAGTCGATCTGAGACTCGCCATTTCCGATTCATACACGCTTTTGACACTACATTTGCCATCCACTACGGATAGTCGATTTGAAAATGAAGTCGGTGATTTATCGACTTTTCAATTTCCTCATCGATGATCTTTTTGGCGTTCGGGTGCAAAGATCGCGCGCACCTCTTGAGGCGGCTTCTTCGATGGATCTACGTCTAAGCGATGCTCGGCGATTCTTCTGCTGATCGGGCATATCTTGTGGTTCCCATGTAAAGATGTCTGCGTAGCATCGAAGAAGTTTCATGAGATTTGTCAGGAGAGGTTACGTGCAAACCCAAACCAATCTTCACTTTGTCTTATCCTTCTTTCCGGGACGACTCGATCTCCTCTATCTCCCTGCGGGAATAGCGATGATGGCTCGAACTACTTTACATGAAGGGCTCGATCTCGATTGCCATAGTTTGCTTATGCTTCTTGACCCTGACTCAGAAATGGCGACGTTAAGATACTTGACGTCGGGCGGATCAAATCCATACCTCTCTACTCCATGTCTTGGTGAGGAACTTGATCTTAAAATGAGGAATGGAAGTCTTTGCTGCTTGGAAGCGACCAAAGTAGGTCTTCTAAAATGGCATTGTAAGTAGAATCTACATACCTGTGACATAGAACTTGCATGTTATTTCTACTCTGCTTGTGGGGCGGTACCAAAGATATTTGGCATTTCGATAGTTAAAGCCACTCTGGCCAAGGGTCATTCTTTGAAGCCATCTGAGAGGAGCCTCTGTCGACCTCCATCTTCCGCCCATCAAGATGCATCCTTTAGTAAGCATGGGCATATAGAATATCCATCGAAGACCGTTGTCATCATCATCGCTTCACGTCTCAAGAACCCCTTGCTTGATGATCACGGTGCTCCTTCGTGGGGTTCGATGGGCTCGAAGGATAATCTGCATCGGTAAAGGATATATGAGTTCCCGAAAAAGGTCTATCGATCTTGAGGAGCACACACCACGGACATGGTGAATCGGATACCCCCTCCTCTTCTTTCCTACCAACTTTCCGATGTCCCCCCATTATTACGTCGATGACATGTCTTGGTGGTGATTAAGGGCGGTTTGTCTGGGAGGATTTGTTTGAGCCAATGCGAGCAAGTGCGATGTCGGCATTACATTGCTCGGTTGATCTCTCCGGCCACATATTGAATTAGCAAACCACTTTGAACCTTCCTCTCCACAAAATCTTTCAAATTGCAGCATTCATTGGTATCGTGACCCGTAGCTTGATGATAGCCACAATACTTCCGAGTGTTGCCTTGCCCTGGCTTGAAGTTATCATGAGGCGGCTCGAAGAACGGTTGGCCCCTGATCTGATCTAGAATTATTGATCTATCTGTGTTCAGCTTGGTATACACCTTATTCACCTTCTGGGCAGATGGGCGATTACCTCCTTGTCGCCAAGTGTTACTGAATTTTTTAGAGCTGCCTTCCGATCGATCATTGTACCCCCCCTTTCTTCTGCTCGACATCGGCTTTAGGAGCATTCGCCTCCTTATTTCGGTCCAAGGAAGATCGTTTCAGACTGTTCATAGCCTCCTCCACTACGATATAACCTTCCGCTTTATCAAAAGCTTCTGCTAAACTCTTCGGATGATGAAACATCGACTTCTTCACTAACTTCTCGGACTTTACTAGGTCAAACCATTACGAAACAACCCCACGACTTGGAGATCGTTCAAATCGGATGCGACCAGCGGCTTCTCGGAACCTCTTTACATACTGACCCAACGACTCATTGGTGTATTGTCTGACCTGTGCCAGAGAACCCGTGGGCTTCCCTCTTCTTTGGTTACTCCCAAGCGGCGTGGAACTTGTCATGAGCTTCGGACCATGATGAGATTGAATCTGAGGCGAGTCCCCATCCTTTGCTGGCATCCTTTCTTAGCGTCGTGTAAGCGTGTGACATTTAGCGACATCGGTAAAATCGTAGTAATCCATCGGTAGGTCGAATGCTTGGCTATGGTCATAAGGATCCCCGATCCATCATAACTTTCCATGTGAGGCAACTTCTTGGTGGTGTGCGCCTTCTCTTAAGAATATCCAGAAGAAAATGGGGATGCTTTCTTTCCGGAGTATCCTTCACTGTTGGACCTCATTAGCTTTTTGGAACTCCTTGATTCTTTTACGAGATCTCCACTCCTTACGGTTGTGATGACACTTCTTTCTCTCGATGACTCCTTCCTCTTTTGAGTAGATCGGTCTTTAACCACAATACCCCCAATTTTGAAGGACTTTTATGATGGCCGGTCTCAGGCGGAGTGCCTTAGGTGGACTTTTACGGTGTCGACCCTAGATCTGCTTCGTCTGCAGGTCAGGTATTTGTGGTGAGAATGTGCGATATGGCGCCCTCTTTGTATTCTCGGGAGTATGTTCTCTGGATCGGCCTCTTTGTTCACCTCGGCCTGCTCCCTAGAGGCAAGCATGATAGTGCGCTCCTTTGATTTTCGAGAGTAGGGCTTCTCGATCTTCTTCTTTCTCGATGTTGGCCTTGAGTTTCACGTCTGAATGGCGGGTTCCTTCCACTTGATGCCCACGCTCTTCGGACGAGAGCGTCTTTGGGCGCTTCATCTCTCAACTCTTCCATCAAGAGACATACGCTTTCGGCTATATCTACCTTTGCTTCGTAAGTGCCTCCATGGCCCTATCTGTTTCTTCTGCCATCTTAACCAGTCGGGAGGCCTTTTCATCTTGGTCGTCTCGGTATTGAGTTCTAGGCGAGGTGCCTTCTACTCGTTTTCGACCATGACTAGATCCTTTCTCCGTCGTGAAAATTAGCTTCCTCTTAGCTTTGCTCACAACTTTCTGTCGAGAATCTTCTTGCGAACGTTTGGACGATGTGTCTTTGGCATGAACACTTAATGTAGGTCCCAAACGATCCTTCTGAGACACTCTTGGTGTAAATCTCTTGAGCGATTATCGGTACATCCTTGGTGTAGGTGTTCTACTCTTCCCATGATCGCGGCGTGAAACAATAGGAATGTGTGATTGAAAAATACTCGAGGACACTAGAACTTCGGCCCTCCTTACAGCGCGATATTAGCGCCAAGATCTTCTGCTACGTCCCGATCACGTAAGGCGTCCGATCTGCAAAGTAAACACGATCAACACACAAAGCTTGGTAATTTGGACCGTCGGGGATAACTTTCGGCGTGAGAAGTAAATCTGAGGTGGTCTGAGAGGTTAACAATGGAGGATGAAAATGTCTAAGCGTCTAGAGAGAGATAAAAATGTATCGTACCTTTTGTTAGAAGACTCCCTTGCTAGGTTATACTCTCGTACTCGACTTTTTTTTGTGCCTGACCCTAATCGACCGACTCCCCACTCCTCATGGTCTCGGTAGGATGCATGCGAGGTTGTCACCTTTTTCTCTTTACTGCTACAATGCTGGTTTGGATAAAATCCATCCACATTAATGATCTGAGACTTTTGGTCATTCTTCTCTTTTTTCATCATTACAAATCAAAGGCTTAGATATAAAAAAGCTTTAATGGATCAATTCTTAGACCTGACCCATCATTATGAGGATATGATAAAGGTAACATAAATATTAAGCATGATGACTATAAAACTCAATAACAAAGATCAATAGGTTAATTAAATGGATAGGCCCTTGTTTGTTTTATCTGAATAGAACTTCCTCTTCATAGGAGATTGATTTCAGCCTCAAGAGATGATGAAGAATAATTATTACTCATGCTCTTAGGAGCCAAAGAAAGCTCAGGAAGATCAATTCCTTCTTGCATAAACTTTTTCATCTCTCTTCTCTTTACTAAAGCATTAACTTACAGTAGAAGAATAAGATATAGAAAAACCTAATTGATAAAACAGAAAAAGAGAGATATAACGAAGAAGGACAAATAATCAATATATATTCTTATTATTTTTGTAGATTTGCAGAGTCATGCAAGAAGGTGTGTCTACTTAAGAAGGGTACTTAAATTGCCTTCATCAAACACCATTAATGATCGAGCAGGCAGGCCAAAGCATTAAAGGTGGCAAGTAGAGATCAATTTAATGCTTGCTCAAAATCCAAAACTCACACATAGCATTTAAATCCGTTCTTCATATATCCATCACACTAATATCAAATACTCTTTCCGTTCTTTTTATTTGTTTTTTTAATAAAAAAATAAGATTATGTTCATTTTTATTTGTAGCTTGTACATTTTAGAAAAAAGAAGAATATATCTATGTACACATTTAAAGTGTACATCTAAAGACACATAATCCTAAAATAATAGTAAATGAAGAGAAAGAAATTATTGTAAAAAGAGGAGACAAATATTTTATTATCATTTCACTCGAATGTGTCTTTAAAATACTATTTGAGTATGTACATAGATATATTCAAAAAAATTTAATCACTCAATTTCCTTATTATCCTTAAATATTCTATCCGTTCCAAAATTAGAGATACAATTTAATTTTTGAGGTCAAACAAAGACATATTAAACTTTAAATTGATACACAAATTTTGAAGTTTAATATGTTGTTGTTTGACCTCAAAAATCAATTTTTATTTCTAATTTTGGAACAGAGTGATTATCAAATACTACCTTATTTCTGTTTCATCTTTCTAATAGATTTTTGGAGGATAGTTTTAAGAATTTATATCCAATTTTATCAGTTAGACAAAATATTAATTATATTTTTTTAATTTTTGTGTTCTTTTCAAAAATCGTTGAATTAATTAAATCGGATGGAGATTTGGTTAAATATATACTTTTCTGATTCATTACTACTTCTTGACTCAGCATTAACTATATCTTATAATGGCCATATATACTGCTACGCTTGCCAAGGGTTCTTTGACATTGTAATGGGATATTATTGCTCTCGTTTAATTAATTGTTATGGTTGTAAGGTTCGTTCAGAAATATCACATATATCACGCCAGTTTAGGATTGAACATTGATTTTTCTTTAGGAAAGGTTGTACTATACTAGCCTATGGTCAATTGAGTTGATAAAGAAAACATTAATGCTCATATTTTAGATGAAATTCTTGGTAGCTTCAATATACTTCATCCCTCCCTTAATATATGTTTCATCCCTCCCTTAATATATGTGGTTTTAGATAATTTTATTTTTTCTAATTATTTATTATTTTATATAATTTAGAAGAATTAACTACATTCTTTTCAAAATTACGCGTCATGAAAAAATGTTACAGAAGAGATAGAGTATGGGATAAGTATGGTAATTATAAAAATTTAAAGATATTATAGACAATTGATATTATATTTAATGTTATATGTTAACGTCAAGATCTGTCCACACACCTTAATCACCAAAAGCATGTCAAACCCGCACAGAAACGAAATCACACCAAAAACTAGACGGCTTGGTACGCCGGAAGATAGTTCGAGTGTGAGAATAAGTACAGATTGAATAATGTTTAACAATGGAGGCTTAATGCTCTAGTGCTTAAAATAATAATAAGTGTGTATTTACCTTAGAATTATAGTAAAATTAATCTTGTATTTATGGTGTTTTTACCACCTCCATAGAGTCTTTCCCCCGTATAAAATTAGAAATCCTTATTAGATATATTTCTTTAATGGGATCAAATATACTTCCCTTAAGGAAAGGAAGTCGCTTCGTAACCTGACACTTTCCTTAGCGATTAGTAACTAAATATAATTAGAAATCTTTAATTTCTTAAATTACTCAACCACCAAAAAGGTTCCTACATATGTTAAAATAACTTCATATGGACTTTGGCTCACCATATAATTTGAGCCCTAATAATCACGCCGTAACATTACCTCCCAGTCTTCGGTTGAATGAAACATTTAATTGAATAATATACCAAAATAAAGCCCAATAATTAACAATAAATGTCATCAAACCCAACATCTTTAGAATATCGCACAACACATAATGTACTGACCCATCAGCCCCTTCCTACACTCATTATTATGATGGCCCATTAATGAGCTGTTCCTCGATACTCGTGCTAATTCAAAAAGACAATCCATTAAAAAATCTACTTTCTCAAGTAAAACAAAATTACTCTATTCTCTTAAAATCTCAGAACCTTTCCCTTCACCTGCAAAATCCAATTTCCGACAAAAAATCCTCTAACCACCGAGAAACCCCAATGACTTCATCAAACACCCCCATCTCCTCCACTATACCAATGCAAATCACCCTTCTTTCTTCTATTCCACCACTCCCACCGGTAATCCCAACACCACTACTACTGCCAGCTACCACCGCCATCACCAGCACCCCTTGTTCTGCCCCCATAGCCACCAAGGCAGATTCAGAATTTCAAAAAATGCTCCATGAATATTCCAACTAATCCAAATTCCCCCATGCCAACACTCCATTTCAAATTACTAAGACCGATCTCGCCACCATCAGAGAGCACTACCACATTCCATCCACCCACCAGCTAAAAGCCCCATCACCTATGATCGGATGTATCAGCGCCCCGATGGTTGGACCGCCATGCCCATCACTCTCTTAGAAAAAGGGGTTTGAATACCTCTTCATACCTTCATCATCATTCTCTTAGAGTTTATCGACATCGACTTCACCCTGCTGGTGCCGATTTCCTACATCAACATAATCGCTTTCATATCTCTCTGTCATGAGATCGACTTCCTCCTTGCCCTTGTTCCAACTGACCAGATCACGAGAACCTGGCTTCAAAACTCGTTTACCACTAAAACCCATCCAAAAAATTGAGAAACGATCCATAATGAACATCTCTTCAAGCAACAAAGGGTGGCACAAAGACTGGTTCTTCGTCAAAGGCCTAGAAACCCATAAAATCCTTAATTGGGCTTTTTACGGACGTCCGAACGTCTCCATCGGGGAGACCCCTACACAACGAGTTCGGGAACTAACAAAATTGATAGAGAAGCTGTCAATGAGGGAATGGATCTACACTCTTCTGACCAAACAAGCCTGGCTCTTCGACCACAAATGTAAGTTCTGAAACCCTTCATTCTAGTCATATCCTTTAATAATCAAGTATAATGACTGGTTTCTCTGAATACAGTATCTCTCATCAGACTAACATCCAGCCGAAAGATAAGATCTCGAAGACTTCCTCACCGACCCAACCTCCGAAAAACCTGAGACCCCAACAACCACCGAAGAGAACCCTCAAACATCCGACATCCCAACAATTACTGAAACAACACCACTAGAAGTTATATCTGAAGAGCCATCATCCTCCAAAACTAAAAAAAGAGCCATTAAAAAAGCATCGAGGCCAAGAATAATCCCAACTCCCCTCTTTAAAGAAAGCCTTTTTGATATCCCACAATCTGAAAGGACCAAAATCCTAGAGAGGTGCCAAAATAATCCCCCTTATTTCTGAAGCTCTAAAAGTCCCTTCGTCCGAAGTTCCTATCACTAAAAATGAAAATACTCTAACCATCGAAGTCATCCCAACCAAAACATCCGAACCGAACCCAAACCAAAGTAAGAAAAGGAAAGAATGTAAGACCCCGAATTTTATGAAATAAAAGTTCAATTTTTCTATTTTGGTAAATAGTTAAATTGATAAAAGTTTAAAGTTAAGGATGATATTTGAAAATTTTGCAAAGTAAGCAAGTTTTTATAAAATATTCGTTGTGTCGGGGAATATTCGATTGGTCAGGGAATATTCGTTTTAATAGGGAATATTCGTACGAAGGCACAATCATTGGTGGACCCCACAACGGAGGTACTGTTGTAGTTAGAAAATGACTAAAATATTTTTAAAAATAACGACAAAAGTTTTACCGTTAAACCGTTGAACTTCCCAGTAGTAAAAGTACAAGAATGTCTGCTGCGTGGTTGCATAGTAGCACAATCGTATTGATTATTGATGCTTACGTGAGAAGTCACTCAGTTATACTCAATTATTGCTATAGTAATTGCTGCATAATATCTCTAATATTATTGATTCAATTATTGTCACAATATCATCTGCATAATATTTTATATTTTTAAATCAATCTTTGAGACGACAAAGTTATTCATATTATTATTTGCAATATTGACAATGTCTAGAAAGTTTTGTTAAGGAGAGGTTTGGTCACCTAATTACGCGTCAATAAGGAGAAATCCTTATCGAAAATCCCCCTCTTTCCTGGGAATGACCTGGTTGTTAAATATTGTGAGTTATAATATTAATGATGAATAAGTTTGTGTTGATTAAAGATGAAATTGATATTTTCATTGTGTCGGGATTATTAGTGTTAGTGGAAATCGACATCTATTTCGATAATAATGGATGTCTGGAGGTTATATTGACCAATCATGTAATTAATCGGATAAATGAGCAATTAATTGCTATTGATTCACATTCTTATAACTATTTGTTCACATGTGT
The DNA here is from genome assembly GCA_020205605.1 of Panax ginseng. Lineage (NCBI taxonomy): Eukaryota > Viridiplantae > Streptophyta > Magnoliopsida > Apiales > Araliaceae > Panax > Panax ginseng. The sequence goes on from CM035147.1 coordinate 1,101,149, forward strand.
GTACTATTGATTCACATGCATGTACTAATAGGGGAGGTGGTGCAAGATTGATAATATTTGTATGACTAAATTAAAAATGGAGGTATAGATGAATGTACTATACTGTAATTATTTTTTTCACATGTATAGAACTATTGAGTCACATGATTGTACTATTGATTCACATGATATACTATTAGGGGAGGTAGTGCAAGTTTGAAATACTTGCAGGATTAAATTAAAAATAAAAGAAAAGATGAAGGTATTATACTGTAATATTTCAAACCCCAAAACGTGAAATTATCGAAACTATATTTTCCTATAAATAGAAGTTCATTCTTCCTTCATTTTCACCAATTCACTAAGACTCACAAGAGCAATTATAGAGAGAGAAGCTATAGAGAGATAGAAGAAGAGAAGTCTGCTACTTCACTATTCTAGTATTCAGTCTTCTTCTGAGGAAAGGGATATTATTTGTTGTATTCGTAAGGGGTATTATTTATTTCATATTCTGAAGAGATATTATTTTTTGTATTCGTATGAATATTATTTTCGTTCAATATTCGTAAGGAATATTATCTTCGTTCAATATTCGTTGGAATATTATTTTCGTTCAACAGTCGTAAGGGGTATTATTTATTTTGTATTCGTAAGGGATATTATTTTTGTTCAATATTCGTATAAAATATTATTTTCTTCCATACTCTGTAGTATGTAAGTAATATTATTTCGTTTTGTATCCCTAGTTCTACACTCATTTTGTTGAAGTATTGCTTATATACTCCGTGAAATTAGTAGAATATCCTTGATATTTGCGCTTCATCCAATATCTTTTCATAGAAATATTATTCTGAGCTTTCTTGATAATTATTGATCTTTTATTTACGAGTTACTATTTATGAGTTACTATTCACCTGGTTACTATTCACTCAAATATTATTCACTTGGGTATTCGGGGCACTTTTTGTGTCGGAGTACTATGCACAAGTTACTATTCACCCGGTTACTATTCGCTCGAATATTATTCATTCAGGTATTTGGGGTACTTTTCATGTCGGGGTACTATTCACGAGGTACTATTCCTGAAGTACTATTCACATGGTACTATTCACGGGGTACTATTCACCCGGAAGATATATTTCTTTTCTATCCAAATTATTTTTGATACATGAATATTATTCTTAAATTTTACTCCACAAAGCAGTATCATGTTGACAATTTGGATATTTTTAAAGTCTGGATAAATTTAAAGTCTTTAATATTTATCCTTGATTTCGTTTGATTAATGCTTATATCATTGTCATCATCCTCATGCTTATATTGTGATGAAAGTTATCTTTAGCTTACGTGTATAGACGAACGGTTGGTTATTGGTTTTAAAATTATATGCCTTTGGTCCGTAGTGCAAAGAAGAACAGTTGATTGATATCTTTGGTCGTAGTGCAAAGATGAACTGTTGATTGATAGCTTTGGCCTATAGTGCAAAGATGGACATGTGTATGACATAATCATAACCACTGGTGATACTAACGAATATCCTTGGCCGTAGTGCATGGATAATTTGATGATGAGATTGGCAGGATCATGACCATTAGTTAACAGTTGAATGTCTTTGGTAGAAAGTGTAATCGACATGCAATTGATTGGTATGATCATGACCATTGGTTTTATAGTTGAACATTTTTGGCCCGTAGTGCAAAGATAGACAACTGATTGGTATGATCATTGTTATTACATTTGAATATCTTTAGCCTTTGGGGTAAGGATATTGAGTGAACGTTTTATTAAGCCATTGTGGCAAGGAATTACTGTTGATTCATATAAACATGAATTGTGAATTTAACTAAAATCTTTGGTGATTTAGGTGAAGACATGTTATGAAAGTTCTCTTTATCTTGGGTATAATAAAGAACTGTTAATGGGTATTACAACGATAATATTTATGATATTTTTAAATCATAGAAGATAGTAGATATCATGCTCTACTTGACTATTCTAATGGATTTCTCATTCCGCTGCAATTATTGATCTAAAACTTGTTGTCTATTGTATTATATCAGTTGTTATACTGTTGAAGGCTAACGATAATTTATTCTATATTATCTTAGTCAAAATATTACTTACTGGGCTAGTTGAGCTCACCCTTTTCTTTCACTGTTCTCTTCAGGAAATGAGAATATAGCTGTGACTAGTCAGGGAATGGAGTGACGGTCCATATGGTTGTTTTAGTAGTCCTCACTATTCTATGAAACAGTGTGATAATAAATGTAATGAGGACTTCATTTGAGTTTGAATACTGTCTATGAGACAATATTCGTGTAAAAACTCTAAGCTATGTTGTTGTCGTATTGTATAAAAGAAGTTTGTTTTTGATTTATGTACCGTGTATTTGGCGACTCAGAATGGGTGATGTATACCTATTTTGGGGGCATCACAGTTGGTATCAAAGCTTAGAGATATGATCCCTGGCTGAGATGTGAGACTAGAACTAGGAGGGGAGTGACGGGTAATTCCTTCACTAGTATGACCTACCTAAGTTTATTTGTTATTTAATTGGTCGGTTAGAGTATATGGATAATATTTGGCATGTCAATTAACTCTTGTTTTGAAACAATATTCTAGAATGATATCTAAAATATAGGAGATGAGCAATATGATACATAGGAAATAATCGGGAAGGTACAATCCAAAAAGAAAGCAAGGTATTCTAATCTTTTCGAACTACCAGGTATGTAAATTTCGAGGGTAAAATTTCATAAGGAGGGAGGATTGTAAGACCCCGAATTTTATGAAAAAAAAGTATTCAATTTTTCTATTTTGATAAATAGTTAAATTGATAAAAGTTTAAAGTTAAGGATGATATTTGAAAATTTTGCAAAGTAAGCAAGTTGTTATAAAATATTCGTTGTGTCGGGGAATATTCGTTTTAACAGGAAATATTCGTACGAAGGCACAATCATTGGTGGACCCCACAACGGAGGTACTATCGTAGTTAGAAAACGATTGAAATATTTTTAAAAATAACGGTGAAAGTTTTATTGTTAAACTGTTGAACTACCCGGTAGTAAAAGTAAAGTAATACGCGTGGTTGCATAGTAGCACACGATATTGATTATTGATGCTTACGTGAGAAGTCACTCAGTTATACTCAATTATTACTACAGTAATTGCTGCATAATATCTCTCACATTATTGATTCAATTATTGTTACATTATCATCTGCATAATATTTTATATTTTTAAATCAATAATTGAGACGACAAAGTTATTCATATTATTATTTGTAATATTGACAATGTCTAGAAAATTCTGTCAAGGAGAGGGTTGGTCACCTAACTGCGCGCCAATAGGGAGAAATCCTTATCGAAAAGCCCCGTCTTTCCTGGGAATGATCTGGTTGTTAAATATTGTGAGTTATAATATTAATGATGAATAAGTTCGTGTTGATTAAAGATGAAATTCATATTTCCATTGTGTTGGGATTATTAGTGTTAGTAGAAATCGACATCTATTTTGATAATAATGGATGTTTGGAGGTTATATTGACCAATCGGGTAATTAATCGGATAAATAAGCAATTAATTGCTATTAATTCACATGCGTATAACTATTTGTTCACATGTGTGTACTACTGATTCACATGCATGTACTATTTGGGGAGGTGGTGCAAGGTTGATAATACTTGCATGACTAAATTAAAAATGGAGGTATAGATGAAGGTACTATACTGTAATTATTTTATTCACGTGTATAGAACTATTGAGTCACATGATTGTACTATTGATTCACATGATATACTATTAGGGGAGGTGGTGTAAGTTTGATAATACTTGCAAAATTAAATTAAAAATGAAGGAAAAGATGAAGGTATTATACTATAATATTTTGAACCCCAAAACGTGAAATTATCGAAACTATATTTTCTTATAAATAGAAGTTCATTCTTCCTTCATTTTCACCAATTCACTAAGACTCGCAAGAGCAATTATAGAGAGAGAAGCTATAGAGAGATAGAAGAAGAGAAGTCTGCTAATTCACTATTCCAGTATCCAGTCTTCTGCTGAGGTAAGGGATATTATTTGTTGTATTCGTAAGGGGTATTATTTATTTCATATTCTGAATAGATATTATTTTTTGTATTCGTATGAATATTATTTTCGTTCAATATTCGTAAGGAATATTATCTTCGTTCAATATTCGTTGGAATATTATTTTCGTTCAACAGTCGTAAGGGGTATTATTTATTTCGTATTCGTAAGGGATATTATTTTGTTAAATATTCGTATGAAATATTATTTTCTTCCATACTCTGTAGTATGTAAGTAATATTATTTCGTTTTGTATCCCTAGTTCTACACTCATTTTGTTGAAGTATTGCTTATATACTCCGTGAAATTAGTAGAATATCCTTGATATTTGCGCTTCATCCAGTATCTTTTCATAGAAATATTATTCTGAGCTTTCTTGATAATTATTGATCTTTTCATGCTGGAATACTATTCATGAGTTACTATTCACGAGTTACTATTTATGAGTTACTATTCACCCGATTACTATTCACTCAAATATTATTCACTCGGGTATTCGGGGCACTTTTCGTGCCGGAGTACTATGCACGAGTTACTATTCACCCGGTTACTATTCACTCGAATATTATTCATTCAGGTATTTGGGGTACTTTTCATGTCGGGGTACTATTCACGAGGTACTATTTCTGAAGTACTATTCACATGGTACTATTCACGGGGTACTATTCACTAAAAGATATATATTTTTTTCATCCAAATTATTTTTGATACATGAATATTATTCTTGAATTTTACTCCACAAAGCAGTATCATGTTGACAATTTGGATATTTTTAAACTCTGGATAAATTTAAAGTCTTTAATATTTATCCTTGATTTCGTTTGATTAATGCTTATATCATTGTCATCATCCTCATGCCTATATTGTGATGAAAGTTATCTTTAGCTTACGTGTATAGACGAACGATTGATTATTGGTTTTACAATTGTATGTCTTTGGTCCGTAGTGCAAAGAAGAACAGTTGATTGATATCTTTGGTCGTAGTGCAAAGATGAACTGTTGATTGATAGCTTTGGCCTGAAGTGTAAACATGGACATGTGTATGACATGATCATGACCACTGGTGATACTAATGAATATCCTTGGCCATAGTGCATGGATAATTTGATGATGAGATTGGCAGGATCATGACCATTAGTTAACAGTTGAATATCTTTGGCCGTAGTGCACTAACATGCAATTGATTGGTATGATCATGACCATTGGTTTTATAGTTGAACATTTTTGGCCCGTAGTGCAAAGATAGACAACTGATTGGTATGATCATTTTTATTACATTTGAATATCTTTAGCCTTTGGGGTAATGATATTGAGTGAACATTTTTTTAAGCCTTTGTGGCAAGGAATTACTGTTGATTCACATAGTTATAAACATGAATTGTGAATTTAACTAAAATCTTTGGTGGTTTAGGTGAAGACATGTGATGAAAGTTCTCTTTATCTTGGGTATAATAAAGAACTGTTAATGGGTATTACAGCGATAATATTTATGATAAATTTTTTAAATCATAGAAGATAGTAGATATCATGCTCTACTTGACTCTTCTAATGGATTTCTCGTTCCGCTGAAGTTATTGATCTAAAACTTGTTTCTATTGTATTATATCAGTTGTTATACTGTTGAAGGCTAACGATAATTTATTCTACATTATCTTAGTCATAATATTTCTTACTGGGGTAGTTGAGCTCACCCTTTTCTTTCACTGTTCTCTTCAGGAAATGAGAATATAGCTGTGACTAGTCAGGGAATGGAGTGACGGTCCATATGGTTGTTTTAGTAGTCCTCACTATTCTATGAAACAGTGTGATAATAAATGTAATGAGGACTTCATTTGAGTTTGAATATTGTCTATGAGACAATATTTGTGTAAAAACTCTAAGCTATGTTGTTGTCGTATTGTATAAAAGAAGTTTGTTTTTGATTTATGTACCGTGTATTTGGCGACTCAGAATGGGTGATGTATACCTATTTTGGGGGCATCACAGTTGGTATCAAAGCTTAGGGATATGATCCCTGGCTGAGGTGTGAGACTAGAACTAGGAGGGGAGTGACGGGTAATTCGTTTGCTAGTATGACCTACCTAAGTTTATTTGTTATTTAATTGGTCGGTTAGAGTATAGGGATAATATTTGGCATGTCAATTAACCCTTGTTTTGAAACAATATTCTAGAATGATATCTAAAATATAGGAGATGAGCAATATGATACATAGGAAATAATCGGGAAGGTACAATCCAAAAAAGAAAGCAAGGTATTCTAATCTCTTCGAACTACCAGGTACGTAAATTTTGAGGGCAAAATTTCATAAAGAGGGAAGATTGTAAGACCCCGAATTTTATGAAATAAAAGTATTCAATTTTTCTATTTTGGTAAATAGTTAAATTGATAAAAGTTTAAAGTTAAGGATTATATTTGAAAATTTTGCAAAGTAAGCAAGTTATAAAATATTCGTTGTGTCGGGGAATATTCGTTTTAACAGGGAATATTCGTACGAAGGCACAATCATTGGTGGACCCCACAACGGAGGTACTGTCGTAGTTAGAAAAGGACTGAAATATTTTTAAAAATAACGGCGAAAGTTTTACCGCTAAACTATTGAACTACCCGGTAGTAAAAGTAAAGTAATACGTGTGGTTGCATAGTAGCACACGATATTGATTATTGATGCTTACGTGAGAAGTCACTCAGTTATACTCAATTATTACTACAGTAATTGCTGCATAATATCTCTCATATCATTGATTCAATTATTGTCACATTATCATCTGCATAATATTTTATATTTTTAAATCAATAATTGAGACAACAAAGTTATTCATATTATTATTTGCAATATTGACAATGTCTAGAAATTTCTGTCAATGAGAGGTTTGGTCACCTAATTGCGCGCCAATAGAGAGAAATCCTTATCGAAAAGCCCCCTCTTTCCTGGGAATGATCTAGTTGTTAAATATTGTGAGTTATAATATTAATGATGAATAAGTTCGCGTTGATTAAAGATAAAATTGATATTTCCATTGTGTTGTGATTATTAGTGTTAGTAGAAATCGATATCTATTTTGATAATAATGGATGTTTGGAGGTTATATTGACCAATCGGGTAATTAATCGGATAAATAAGCAATTAATTGCTATTAATTCACATGCGTATAACTATTTGTTCACATGTGTGTACTATTGATTCACATGCATGTACTATTTGGGGAGGTGTTGCAAGGTTGATAATACTTGCATGACTAAATTAAAAATGGAAGTATAGATGAAGGTACTATATTGTAATTATTTTTTTCACATGTATAGAACTATTGAGTCACATGATTGTACTATTGATTCACATGATATACTATTACGGGAGGTAGTGCAAGTTTGATAATACTTGCAGGACTAAATTAAAAATTAAGGAAAAGATGAAGGTATTATACTGTAATATTTCGAGCCCCAAAACGTGCAATTATCGAAACTATATTTTCCTATAAATAGAAGTTCATTCTTCCTTCATTCTCACCAATTCACTAAAACTCACAAGAGAAATTATAGAAAGAGAAGCTATAGAGAGATAAAAGAAGAGAAGTCTGCTACTTCACTATTCCAGTATCTAGTCTTCTTCTGAGGTAAGAGATATTATTTGTTGTATTCGTAAGGAGTATTATTTATTTCATAATTTGAAGAGATATTATTTTTCGTATTCGTATGAATATTATTTTCGTTCAATATTCGTAAGAAATATTATCTTCGTTCAATATTTGTTGGAATATTATTTTCGTTCAACAGTCGTAAGGGGTATTATTTCTTTCGTATTCGTAAGGGATATTATTTTTGTTCAATATTCGTATGAAATATTATTTTCTTCCATACTCTGTAATATGTAAGTAATATTATTTCGTTTTGTATCCCTAGTTCTATACTCATTTTGTTGAAGTATTGCTTATATACTCCGTGAAATTAGTTGAATATCCTTGATATTTGCGCTTCATCCAGTATCTTTTCATAGAAATATTATTCTGAGCTTTCTTGATAATTATTGATCTTTTCATGTCGGAATACTATTTATGAGTTACTATTCACCCAGTTACTATTCACTCAAATATTATTCACTCAGATATTCGGGGCACTTTTCGTGCCAGAGTACTATTCACAAGTTATTATTCACCCGGTTACTATTCACTCGAATATTATTCATTCGTGTATTTGGGGCACTTTTCATGCCGGGGTAGTATTCACCCGAAAGATATATTTCTTTTTTGTCTAAATTATTTTTGATACCTGAATATTATTCTTGAATTTTACTCCACAAAGAAGTATCATGTTGACAATTTGGATATTTTTAAACTCTGGATAAATTTAAAGTCTTTAATATTTATCCTTGATTTCGTTTGATTAATGTTTATATCATTGTCATCATCCTCATGCTTATATTGTGATGAAAGTTATCTTTGGCTTACGTGCATAGACGAACAGTTAGTTATTGGTTTTACAGTTGTATGTCTTTGGCCCGTAGTGTAAAGAAGAATAGTTGATTGATATCTTTGGTCGTAGTGCAAAGATGAACTGTTGATTGATAGCTTTGGCCTATAGTGCAAAGATGGACATGTGTATGACATAATCATGACCACTGGTGATACTAACGAATATCCTTGGCCGTAGTGCATGGATAATTTGATGATGAGATTGGCAGGATCATGACCATTAGTTAACAGTTGAATGTCTTTGCCCGTAGTGCACTGACATGCAATTGATTGGTATGATCATGACCATTGGTTTTATAGTTGAACATTTTTGGCCCGTAGTGCAAAGATAGACAACTGATTGGTATGATCATTGTTATTACATTTGAATATCTTTAGCCTTTGGGGTAAGGATATTGAGTGAACGTTTTATTAAGCCATTGTGGCAAGGAATTACTGTTGATTCATATAAACATGAATTGTGAATTTAACTAAAATCTTTGGTGATTTAGGTGAAGACATGTTATGAAAGTTCTCTTTATCTTGGGTATAATAAAGAACTGTTAATGGGTATTACAACGATAATATTTATGATATTTTTAAATCATAGAAGATAGTAGATATCATGCTCTACTTGACTATTCTAATGGATTTCTCATTCCGCTGCAATTATTGATCTAAAACTTGTTGTCTATTGTATTATATCAGTTGTTATACTGTTGAAGGCTAACGATAATTTATTCTATATTATCTTAGTCAAAATATTACTTACTGGGCTAGTTGAGCTCACCCTTTTCTTTCACCTTTGTTCTCTCGTGAAATGAGAATATAAATGTGACTAGTCGTGGAATGGAGTGACTCATCCATATGGTTGTTTTAGTAGTCCTCACTATTCTATGAAACAATGTGATAATAAATGTAATGAGGACTTCATTTGAGTTTGAATACCGCCTATGAGACAATATTCGTGTAAAAACTCTAAGCTATGTTGTTGTCGTATTGTATAAAAAGAAGTTTTGTTTTTGATTTATGTACCGTGTATTTGGCGACTTCGAATGGGTGATGTATACCTATTTTGGGGGCATCAAGGTTGGTATCAAAGCTTAGGGATATGATCCCCGGCCGAGGTGTGAGACTAGAACTAGGAGGGGAGTGACGGGTAATTCGTTCGCTAGTATGACCTACCTAAGTTTATTTGTTATTTAGTTGGTCGGTTAGAGTATAGGGATAATATTTGGCATGTCAATTAACCCTTGTTTTGAAACTATATTTTAGAATGATATCTGAAATACAGGAGATGAGCAATATGATACATAGGAAATAATCGGAAGGTACAATCCAAAAAGAAAGCAAGGTATTCAATCTCTTGAACTACATTGTGCACGTAAATTTCGAGGGCGAAATTTCATAAGGAGGAAGATCAGAAGACCGAATTTTATGAAATAAAAGTATTCAATTTTTTTATTTTTGTAAATAGTTAAATTGATAAAATTTTAAAGTTAATGATGATATTTGAAAATTTTGTAAAGTAAGCAAGTTATAAAATATTCGTTGTGTCGGGGAATATTCGTTTTAACAGGGAATATTCGTGCGAAGGCACAATCATTGGTGGACCCTACAACTGAATCTTTGTCAGAGTTAGAAAATGACTGAAATATTTTTAAAAATAACGGCGAAAGTTTTACCGTTAAACTGTTGAACTACCCGGTAGTAAAAGTAAAGTAATACGCGTGGTTTCATAGTAGCACACGATATTGATTATTGATGCTTACGTGAGAAGTCACTCAGTTATACTCAATTATTACTACAGTAATTGCTGCATAATATCTCTCATATTATTGATTCAATTATTATCATATTATCTGTGACACCCCCAAAATAGGTATACAACACCCATTCTGAGTCGCCAAAATACATGGTATAGAAAGCAAACTACAACTTTGACAATACAGATGTCGTGTAGAATACGACAATACAACTGTGAGTTTGAATACAAATATTGTCTTCTAGACAATATACACACCCAAATAAGTCCTCATTAATTATTCATACACTATTTTACAGAAATAGTGAGGACAGCTAAAACATCTTCCTAGAAACATCACTCCATACTCCGACTCGATCCTCGCTATGTTCTCACCTCCCGAGAAGAAAAATGGAACAAAAAGGAAAAGGGTGAGCTCAACTAGCCCAAAGAAAGAATATTATGACTAAGATAATATACAACAAATTATCGTTAGTCTTCAACAGGAAAAATCTAATAGAATACAATAGACAACAAGTTTTAGATCAACAAATGCAATGAAGCAAAAGAATCCATTTAAGAGTCACGTAGAGAAAGAATTCTACCGCCTTCTAAGGTTTAAAAGTCCATCATCAATATTTTATCCCTGTAATAACAATCAATATTCATCTTTGCACCACAGCCAAAGATATTCATTTAAATCACCAAATTGGTCATGTTCATCTCAACACCGCTCATCTTTGCACTACTGTGCCAAAGATATTCATCGATTAATCGCTCATCTTTGCACTACATGTGCCAAAGATATTCATTTATATCATCATTTAAGATCGAGGATGATGAAAATATTTTAAAGAAACGAATCCAAATGAAACAAAATGACAAGGATTAAGGATTAAGAATCAGACTGCTGTTTTACCCATGTCCAAAAATACTCGAAAATAATCATAGTGGTGTAAAATTCAAGAATGATCAAAACATGGATACAATCAAAGCTAGTATCCGAATAGATATTTTGGACTAAAAGAAAATTTTCATTTTTCGATGAATAGGTCGATTCGTGAATAGTACCGTATACGTGAATAATGCCAGATACGTGAATAGAAACTCCCATACACTAAAAGTTCCAAATTTGATTAAAAGTTCAGTCAATACTTCGGCATAACGATATTGAAGAAATAATATCATTACTTAAATAAATAATATCCTTACCTCAAAATAACCGTATTACGATTGAATTTCTAAGATAAGGTCGATGTAAACTCGCACCAGTATAGCAATACTCAAAGTATACTCACAAGAATACGCCTCGATAATATAGAGAGAGAAAGAGAGAAAACTTTGTTTCTGGTGTGATTTTCAATTCTAACTTAGCCCTCTATTTATAGGAAAATGCTAGAACGCCAAAGGAGACTAAATTAATAAACTATTAATATTTACCAAATATTCAAGCCCACCACCAAGGAATCTGATTTTAGCCACCAACCACATGTTAAAGATGCTCACCAACCTTTGAAAAACATTTTTCTTGAAAATAATAATTAAAACTTTCAAAAATCAATTATTTCGGAACTCCGGAACTTCAATGATTCACAATAAATATCCCTTTTATCAGAAAATTCAAATCTCGCGGCTTTTTATAGGAATTTCAATTCTCTACAACTTTGCAGAAGAAAATTTTTCCAAATTCCAAACAGAAATTATCCAAAATCCACAAACGAGTGATTTTACAGTCTATAATCAATTTTCGGTCAAGAATTGTGTCCACCGACACACAAAACATATGTTAAACATTTAATGCCACAAAAATACTCTTCCTCCTCATATACTCATATATCCCACATTCATTATAAAAATATCACCGTTAATATATTATTAAAATAATATATTTAAATGAATTATTTTATCGTAAAAAAGATAAAATATTAATTTTCAACAATTGTCACATTAAAAAATTTTCTCCATCTATATCCACATAAAATAAATATTTTCTTTATCATAATAATCAATAATTAATTATTTTAAAATAATATTACGAGGATCACAAGATCGACAACCGTGCCGCTCGAGAAGAGGGGCTTTCAATAAGGATTTCTCTCTTCTTTGGCCGCAATTAGGTGACCAAACCTCTCCTTAGATGTAACTTTCTAGACATTGCCAATAATGTTATCTCGATAATATTATTCAAATAATATGAATTATTGATTTGGTAATGGAAAATATCGTAATGACAATTATTGAAACAACAAATGATACAAAATATCAACGCAAAGAATTATTGAATCAATAAAATATTATATTGAGCAAGAATTCATCGTAATAATTATTGAGTAGTGCCTTCACGTAAGGATCAATAATTCAACAATACCGTGTAATACCGTCTTGCCATCGCTGCAACCACGCATATTATCAGATTTTAACCACCGTGTAACCCAACAAAGATTGTTAATTCTGTAATAATTTACGCCGTTATTTATAAAACTCAATCTTTGTCGTTTTCTTTCATCCAACCGTTTTTCCGTTATGGGGCCCACCAATGACTGCGCCGTCGTATGGAGATTCCCGACAAAAAGAATATTCCACGACCAAACAAATATTCCCCGACAATAATGAATATTTTATAACCACTTGCTTATTTTGTAAACTTTGCACATTTCACCCATAACCAAAGAATTATATCAAATTAACCCTTATTAATTTAGAATAATGAATAAAGGAAAATTCAATTTTATTTATAATAAGTTGGGGTCTTACATTATCATCTGCATAATATTTTATATTTTTAAATCAATAATTGCGACGACAAAGTTATTCATATTATTATTTGCAATATTGACAATGTCTAGAAAATTCTGCCAAGGAGAGGTTTGGTCACCTAATTGCGTGCCAATAGAGAGAAATCCTTATCGAAAAGCCCCCTCTTTCCTGGGAATGATCTGGTTGTTAAATATTGTGAGTTATAATATTAATGATGAATATGTTCGCGTTGATTAAAGATGAAATTGATATTTCCATTGTGTTGGGATTATTAGTGTTAGTAGAAATCGACATCTATTTTAATAATAATGGATGTTTGGAGGTTATATTGACCAATCGGGTAATTAATCGGATAAATAAGCAATTAATTGCTATTAATTCACATGCGTATAACTATTTGTTCACATGTGTGTACTATTGATTCACATGCATGTACTATTTGGGGAGGTGTTGCAAGGTTGATAATACTTGCATGACTAAATTAAAAATGGAGGTATAGATGAATGTACTATACTGTAATTATTTTTTTCACATGTATAGAACTATTAAGTCACATGATTGTACTATTGATTCACATGATATACTATTAGGGGAGGTGGTGCAAGTTTGATAATACTTGCAGGACTAAATTAAAAATTAAGGAAAAGATGAAGGTATTATACTGTAATATTTCGAGCCCCAAAACGTGCAATTATCGAAACTATATTTTCCTATAAATAGAAGTTCATTCTTCCTTCATTCTCACCAATTCACTAAGACTCACAAGAGAAATTATAGAGAGAGAAGCTATAGAGAGAGAAGCTATAGAGAGATAGAAGCAGAGAAGTCTGCTACTTCACTATTCCAGTATCCAGTCTTCTTCTGAGGTAAGGGATATTATTTGTTGTATTCGTAAGGAGTATTATTTATTTCATAATTTGAAGAGATATTATTTTTCGTATTCGTATGAATATTATTTTCGTTCAATATTCGTAAGGAATATTATCTTCGTTCAATATTCGTTTGAATATTATTTTCATTCAACAGTCGTAAGGGGTATTATTTCTTTCGTATTCGTAAGGGATATTATTTGTGTTCAATATTCGTATGAAATATTATTTTCTTCCATACTCTATAGTATGTAAGTAATATTATTTCGTTTTGTATCCCTAGTTCTACACTCATTTTGTTGAAGTATTGCTTATATACTCCGTGAAATTAGTAGAATATCTTTGATATTTGCGCTTCATCCTGTATCTTTTCATATAAATATTATTCTGAGCTTTCTTGATAATTATTGATCTTTTCATGTTAGAGTACTATTCATGAGTTACTATTTATGAGTTACTATTCACCCGGTTACTATTCGCTCAAATATTATTCACTTGGGTATTTGGGGCACTTTTTATGCCGGAGTACTATTCACGAGTTACTATTCATGGGTTACTATTCACCCGATTACTATTCATTTGAATATTATTCATTCGGGTATTTGGGGCACGTTTTCTAACCATACTTGTGCCTAACCTCCAATTAACATCCTCATGCTACTGCTATATCCGGGTACCTTATCCAACGATATAAAGAAATTGAAGAGGAAGAAAAGGCTACCCGATGATAAAATGAGGTATTGAAGGCTGCCTTAGCCAAAGAAAAAAGCCATCACGACAATACTTTCTTCTACTGTGAAGGCCTCCAAGCCGGCATCACTAAACTGAAAGAAGATCTGGCGGCATTTGAGGCACGCCAAAAGACCGCATACACGAAATATGACGAAGTGATAAATGAGAATGCAGAGTTGAAGTAAACAATCCAAACCCTCAACCACCATGTTAGTTCCCAGTAGGCACATAATAGATCTAGAAGGGGGGGGGGGGGGTTGAATAGATCCTTTTAATTTCAAATACTTTTCTCATTTATTTTGTATTGCTAATGATTTAGCATATGACAAACATAAGAATCTTTTCAAGCACAATGGAATAAGTAAAAGATCCGCTTCATTGATATATTCATAATCATACATACATTGTTCTTAGAGTTAGTTCAGTGGTAAAAAGTTAATATATACATAGCAGTTATAGCAGTTAAGTACATAATGTAAATGACATTAAGTAAAATACACAAGGGATTTTAAGTGGTTCAGAGACTCAAGCTCCTAATCCACTCTTCTGCTTTCAACTAGTAGGATTTCCACTAAGGAAAGGCAGCACCCTGAATCACTAAGATTCCTTCAAGACCAGCAACCTTGGAACTTCAGTTCACTAAGAACTCTTCAAGGCCAGCAGCCTTGGAACTTCTCTATTTCCCTAGGAACTCTTCAAGCCCAGCAGGCTTGGAACTTCATTTAGTCCCTCTGGACAAGGACCCCTCAGGCCATGGCTTCTTGTTGTTGATGTTGTTGTTATTATTGTTGGTGGTTGTGCTGAGCTGCTAAGATGTCTTTTAAGCTCTTCATCTCTGAATGCATAGCAGCTTGACGTGATCATCCTTGAGGTGCAGTTGAGTGTTGAATGATGCTCAGCTTCTTTAGATACTCAACCACTTTTGATGATCCATTGTTGAACTATAGTGAAGATCATTTTCCTTGATACTTGATGGCTGTACATGATGAGTTTCTAAGATGACTGTAGGCTCTCCTGTTAGGTACTTAGAAACTTTCTCATGCTTGACATCATGATGACGTTGGTGATCTTCTTCCTTAATACTTGATGCCTTCTCATGATGGACTAACTAAGATGACTGTAAGCTCTTCTCTCTGGTACTTAGAGTCTTCCTATGATAGACCTCAAGATGACATTGATGCTCTTCTTTCTTTTGGCAGTTCATAACACTCTTCTTGTAGTAGAACTCTCACTTCTACTTCTTAATCTGTTTATCTCTAAGTATTCTTGGTGGATCGTAGAGTGAGCTTTCAGACCTTCATTGATTACTCACTATTTTACGTTATTTTGATCAGTCCACCATCTTTCCAACCTCAGAAACTCCAGCAACCTCTGATCTTTGAAGCTCTTGTTGATTTATACTCCTTTGTAATCTTCCCATTGGAATGTAGCCGTTGGTAGCTATTTGAATTGCTTCGCAGATCTCAAGTTGTTTGAGGTAGACTGCAGATGTTACATGACATGACTTTCTGACACTACAGTCTACTATTTCACCTACCCTGTCAGAGATATCATTTTGATGTCTCGGGCAGGTAGTTGACTTTATTTCCTCCTGATTTCTCGATCAGAGGTTTTCCTTTTACATCGATGCTCTCAATAAGCTCTGTTCGAATATCAATCTTCAGATTGAACCGTTGTCAATGCTTCAATCTTCGGTTGACCGAACTATACGATTCTGATGCATATCTTCTTGGACCTGATCGTAGTGTCTTGTTGAAATTTTTCTCATTGACAAGTAGAGACAACACTACGATCCTGAAGAGTGTTGGTTGGATCATCAATGTAGAACACCTCTTCCTTATTTTGTGCAGTGCTTCAAAACTTCTGTTTTCTTCGAATGCTCTCAGATACTGATGGCTTAACTCCTTGTTCCGGCCCTTCTAACACTACAAGAAAAAGGCCTAACAGTGACCATTACAATCAGCGATCGCATATCCGGTCGTTGATAATAATAATAGCGACCGTTATCTGCAAACGTACATTAATCTAGTCGCTATTTAACTTCAGCGACCGTATGCGGTCGCTGAGAAGTCGCTAGGATAAATTTGCCTCGTAAAATTTGGCATGAAATATTGGCGCCAAGGTTTTGTGCGACCACTTAATATTAGCGACCGCATGCCGTCGCTAATAAGTCAACGTCATTAAAAATTAGCGACCGCGTCGCGATCATGCCGATGATATCAACGATCAAACTTAATGTTAATAGCTTTGATCATTAATTTCGACACAGAGATGAAGGAAAAAAAAGAGGGCGTAATAGAGATAATAGGGAGAAGGGGAGGAGAAGAAGAGAAGAGAGAGGATTCGCCATCGCCGCCGCCGCCTCGCCGCCGCCGCCATATCCAATAATATCATACTATTGAAGATATCATTTAATTTGAGTAATTTAAGGGTTCTTCTACAACATTTATATTGTGTTTGTGGTCTGTTTAATTGAAGGGTAGCATAAATTTACCCTATTATCTGTTTATGCAATATTGATCCATTTATTGGGTGTTTCATCTGTAAAATGCTACTACTACATTTAGAAGCACAATAATAGGTTATGTATTTGCTGCTACTAAATTGATATGGGCAGTAACATGTGCAAGATCAATCGCATACCCTGTTAGGAAAACTTGAATAGGAATGGCAGTGACTGATCCAAACAACAGTTTGAGCTCCTTCAATATTTCTAATGTCCTGCAAAGTGAAAAGAAAGTATGAAATACATATTCAGTGCATCACAATGTTGTGTCTGATTTTGTTCAAGTATGCCATCCATACAAGGGTTTATAAGATTTCACAGATTCATAAAGATATCAACGCTGTGGTAACGATTTACAAGTTTAAATATGTTTACAATCATGGAAAATATATCACATTTTACTTAGTAATATTGTGCTATTTTTTTGTATAGAGTCTCGATCTCAAGGTCACCCTATCCATTTTCTTTGGATGTATACGTGGCCCCGTGATGGTTCCGCCTCGATGCTATCCAGATAGCGGTAATAAGTTTTAACAACTTGATCTTGTTTATCAATGCTTACATAATTTTTTTAAATATTTAATTGTTAACATGATGACATGATACTTATAAGCGTTTATTGAATGAGTATTTATCCGAAGACACTCCACGCCCCGCCTATTGATCAAGAGTTGTGGGAGAGGCGTACCTTGTGAAGAAGAACTACATTAAAGGTCAAGGAGAACGACGATGCCCATCCTTCAGTGGCTCAGGCAGCTCTGCTACCCAGTCTTCACAGTTATTGAGTCATCAAGCTGTTCATACTCTGGCTGACTGTGTGAGAGCTATATGTCAAGATTGAGATCTTCTGAAGATACTAGGCGGGCATCTGGGGGCTCTGAGTCCCGAGGAGTTAATCAAATAAAGAATGGCAGCAGCAAGAATGAGGACAACATGGGGATGACGACTAGGTATAAAATCAATTTGTTGTATATATTGTCATAATATATACCAAAGATCAACATAGTTCTTGTATTTGTAACTTGTTTTTATTATTTTGTTAATTACAGGGTGATCAAGGAGGCGATGATGCTTTACGTACCTGCTTTAGTGTTGTTTTGTAGTTATTTGATAAGCTTGTACTTGTATATTCATTCTTTGAATGTCTGTATGTTACTTAAAAAATATTAGATTTGTTTATATTTATTAAATTCATATTGGTTTTTAAAGGTTTATATAGTTTATATACTAGTTTGGTGTATGTGTCGGTGGATGATGGATGTTTATATTGTTGTGTATGCTGTTTATATTGTTGTGTATGTGTGTTGGGATAAAGCAGGTACAAAACAGGTACAAGTTTTTTGGGAATTCTGCAAAATAGCAAAAATCTGGTTCTTAGTTTTTTCAGATCAGCGACCGCTGCGGTCGCTGATAGTTATTAGTGACGGCTAAACATTTGAGGCTATCAGCGACCGCATGCAGTCGCTACCACGTGGACCATGTCAGCTTTGGTTCTGGACCATGCTGACTCAGCTTAGCGACCGAATTTGTCATTTCGATCGCTCATATCGGTCGCAGATAGATTGGTCGCTAGTAGTGGTCGCTGATATGCATCCCAACGACCAGATTTTGTGCGACGACTATCGTTGACGCACAGACGGTTCTTCGATGACGATGGTCGATAAACCTTTTTCTTGTAGTGTGAAGAGCAAGACACTTCAGATTTGTGGCGTGTCTAGCTCACTTTCTCCTTGTGATCTCCCGTTCACTTATCATCAATGGTCTGACCCAATGCTTAATCACTTTAACCTTGTTCTTTATAGGCTGACCAGTATCTTTGTGTACACTCCATCAGTTTCTTCTTTGTTTGGCAAACACTACGATCCTTGTTAATCCAAAGATTGTTGTCTTCTGTTCACTTGACATCTACTGCTCTTGCTGACTTTCCTTAGTCAGTTACTTTGATTGAAGTCTTCTTCTAATCAACTTGGGGAAGACTTCAACTTGAATGGCTTCACAACTCAATCTAGATCCTGATTGGGTTGGTGCTTAGATCTTCTTTTAGCTTGCATGTTATTCGTTGAGTTCTCTCTGGTTTCCTTCAGGTTGGATGAAACTTTGCAGCTTAGACCAGAGGCTTCATACTTTGGACATTCTGGGAGTGCTCATTTGTTGAGAATCATGTTTGCTCTACGATTCTGTCTTGGCGTTGTGAGCACATATGTTGAGGTCTTAATTCTGCACTCTACGATTCAGCTTCGGTTGTGCAGACACTACAACTCCGAGATCAGATCCTGACACTCTACGATTTCTGTCGTTGTGCTTCGGCTGTGTACATGTTTTCTGAAGGTAGTCCTCCACTGCCATGGGATAAAGAAAATGCTTACACCGTGAATTTGTTGGCATTTTATGAGTGTGCACTTATATGTATCGTGTTTCTACTTTAATTTTTATGAGATGGTGTTGCTTAGTTATTTTCTCAAAAAGGAGATACAGTTATAGTTCCTGATAATGTGCTTCAAAAGCAAAAAACAACTTGCCCTTACCACTTAAAAAATCTCAAGTTATCAATAAATATGTCTTTCCAATGTCTGCTGCAACATGTTGAATTCTTGGTAAATAAATCTATGATGTTTGTGATTATAGCTAGCATCTTTGGGGCATATACTGTATGGAAATTTGTCATCTCAGGAAAAGTTTTTCCACATTGATTAATAGCCTCAACTTTTCCATAATTGTTGTCCTTTCTATATAGAAATCTAAATATTGTTATTTAAGATTATGTGATGCTTGTGGTTGTTGAATGTGACTGAATTCTGACTTGAGGTCAACATATAATAATAATCTACAAGTCTTGTAACAGAAAATATGTTTACAACTATTCTTACTGAAATTAATTCATGAAATGGCCGATTAAGATTCCAATTTTTTCTTGTAACAGAGCAATCATATAGTCACACTGAATGTTCTTTTTCTATTTGGATTTGTAGCAAATGTGTAAGACCCCAATTTTTTTTTAAATAAAGAATAATTTTTCTTGAAATATATTTTTGAATATTATGGTGTGGATATGATATAATGTTATAGTTGTGGATAATATTTGAAATTTTTTGCAAAGTAAGCAAGTTGATATAAAATATATTCATTGTATTCGATCGGAATATTCGATTTAACAGGAATATTAAATACGACAAAGACAATCATTAGTGGACCCCACAATGGAAGTATTGTCGTAGTTAGAAAACTACGTAAATATCTTTTATAAAAAATATGTAAAGTTTTATCGTTAATCGTTGAACTACCCTATGGTAAAAGTAAAAAGAATACGCTGTGGTTGCATAGCAAGTAGACTACAGTATTGATTATTGATGCTTACGTAAGAAGCTTACTCGGTTTACTCAATTATTGCTATGAATTGTAGCATAAGTATCTCACGTTATTTGATTCAATTATTGTCACAGTATCATCTGCATAATATTTTATAATATTAAATCAACAATTGAGACAACAAAGTTATTCATATTATTATTTGCAATATTGATAATGTCTAGAAGTTCTATCAAGGAGAGGTTTGGTCACCTAATTGTGCGCCAATAAGGAGAAATCCTTATCGGAAAGCCCCCTCTTTCCTGGGAACGACCTGGTTGTTAAATATTGTGAGTTATAATATTAGTGATGAGTAATTGTTGAAGTATTAAGAATGTGTTTATTGAAGATAAATGAATTACAAAAGTTAGAGGGGAATAATACAAACTTGGAAAGCTTTAGGGGTACTAAAGTGTAATAAGTTAAATCAATCTGGACCATTGGTGGTGGTTTTAATAGTAAACCAATCCGGACCATTGATGGTGGTTTTAATAGTTAATCAATTTGGACCATTGATGGTGGTTTTAATAGTAATCAATCTGGACCGTCGGTGGTGGTTTTAAAAGTAATCAATCTGGACCGTCGGTTATGGTTTTAATAGTAATCAATCTAGACCATTCGTTCTAATAATAAATCAATCTGGACCGTTCATGAATTAGTTACTATTTAGTCCATTCTCCTATAAATAGAAGATTAATTCTTCTTTCATTATCACCAATTCATTGAGATTCACAAGAGACACTATAGAGAGAGAAACTATAGAGAGCAAGAAGAAGAGTATTCCGCTACTTCACTTTTGCAGTATCCAACTTTCTACTAAGGTAAGGGGTATTATTTCTTTTGTATTTATAAGGAATACTACTTTTTGTATTCATCCTTTAATATGTCAGAATAACCTATCTACGCGGATTACGTACCGTATAACGGGTGAAAATCCATTTGCAGTTTCGTATGTTATTTCTTTTCATATTCTTAAATCTAAACTTACTATGGTAAGTATTGCTTCTATAATCCCTGAAATTAGTGGGATATCTTTGAAGTTTTACGCTTCATCCAGTATCATTTCATTGGAATATTGATCTGAACTTTCTTATTAAATATCATTTTTTTCACCCGGGGTACTATTCACGAGTTACTATTCACCCGGTTACTATTCACTATAATATTATTCACTCGGGTATTCGGGACACTTTTCATGCCGAGATACTATTCATGAGTTACTATTCATGGGTTACTATTTACCCGATTACTATTCACTATAATATTATTCACTCGGGTATTTGGGGTACTTTTTATGTCGGGTTACTATTCACGAAGTACTATTCACGGGGTACTATTCAACCGGTTACTATTCACCCAAAAAATTGATTTCTTTTCTGTCCAAAATATTTTTGATACATGGATATTATTCTTGAATTTTACTCCACAAAGCAGTATCATGTTGATAATTTGGACATTATTGAGTACTAGATAAATTAAATTATGAATCTTTAAAATTTATCCTTTGCTTTCATTTAATTAAATGCTTATATCATTGTCATCATCCTCATGCTTATATTGTGATGAAAGTCATCTTTGGCTTACGTGCATAGATGGACTGTTGATTGATATGATTATGACCAGGGATTATTCGGTATAATCATGATCATTGATGATTACATGAATATCCTTGCCCCGTAGTGCAGGGATGATTCGATGATGTGGTTTATTTATTAAGCTGAGTCTCAACGATAAAGTTGATGAAAACCTTTTTAAATCATAGAAGATAGTAGATATCATGCTCTACTTGACTCTTTTAATGGATTGCTTATTCCGCTGCAGTTAAGCTTGTTGTCGATTATATTCTATCAGTTTAACATTATTGAAGTCTAATGATAACTTATTCTGCATTATCTTAGTCATAATATTTCTTACTGGGCTAGTTGAGCTCACCCTTTTACTTCCATTGTTCTCTTCCGGAAATGAGAACGTAGCCGGAACTAGTTGGGGAACGGAGTGATGGCCCGAGATGGTGTTATAGTAGTCCTCACTATTTTATAAAATAGTGTGACAATAAATGTAATGAGGACTCCATTTGAGTTTGGATATTGTCTAGAAGACAATATTCGTGATGGTCCGAGATGGCTGTTTTAGTAATCCTCACTATTTAGTGTGATAATAATTGTAATGAGGATTGAATTTGAGTTTGGATACTGTCTATGAGACAATATTCATGTACAAACTCTCAGCTCTGGTTGTATAATTAAGGTTGGATTTGTATTCTGTACCATGTATTTGGCGACCCAAGATGGGTGATGTATACCTATTTTGGGGGCGTCACAGTTGGTATCAAAGCTTAGGGATATGATCCCTGGCTGAGATGTGAGAAGAGAACTAGGAGGGGAGAGACGGGGAATTCTTTCGCTAGTATGACCTACCTAAGATTATTTGGTATTTAATTGGTCGGTCAGAGTATAGGGATAATATGTGATATGTCAATAACCCTTGTTTTGTGGCAGTGTTTGAAAATGACAACTGAAAATGTTGAGATCAACAATGAAGCACATGAGATCGTTGAGTCACCAACGATCAATACCCAACATAATGTGCCACAGGAAGACAATAATCCTCAGGCAAACAACAACATCGATCAAATGATGAACGATGGGATGTTCAGAAGCTTTATGCAATTCATGCAACATCAGGCGAGAGTGGCTCGTGTCCAAAATACAGGTGGAAACACTGGCAACTCTCGGACGGTCATCGCCGAACAGTTCAAGGAGCTTGGACCACCAGAGTTTATTGGAGAGCCAAAACCACTTAAGGCGGAGACGTGGATAAAGCAGATCACCAAGATATTTGATGTCTTGGGATGCTCCGAGGAGCAAAAGGTTCCCTTTGCCACCTTCATGTTGCGAGGAGAGGCAGATTACTGGTGGGAATCTATAAAGCGTACTCAACCTGCCGCACTAAAAATGTCTTGGGAAAAGTTCCAAGAGCTGTTCAACGATAAGTACTTTTCCAAAAGTATTCGTCACATGAAGGAGGTGGAGTTTATTAAGTTGGAGCAAAACAATATGACTGTGTCACAGTATGAAGCTAAGTTTGCTGAGTTATCTCGGTTTGCGCCCCACTTGGTTGATAATGAGGAGAGAATGACGCGGATGTTTCTAAGAGGTTTGAAACTCGAGATACGTCAATACTTAATTTCTCACAAACTGTGTTTGTATTCAGATGTTGTAAATAAAGCTCAATTATTGGAGTGAGATAATGAGTCAACACAACCTAGAGAGAGCAGCCGACAAGTCGATAATACCAATGGTAGCAGTTATAGAAGTAGTGACAACAAACGTGGAGGGAATCAACATGCTAGAAATGGTAACCACTCCGGTGGTAATCATGGCCAAGATAATAGAAGTGTAAATTTCAAGAATAGGAGATTCAATAATGATGGAAAGACATCAGTACCAGTACCTGTTGTTAAGGAAGGAGAACGACCGCCGGTCGTATGTTACAAATGCGGAGGGGAGGGACACATCAGTTCAAACTGTACGTAGCAGTCCAAAACATGTTACAATTGTGGAAGAGAAGATCACCTAGCCCGATTTTGTCGGGCACCAAAGTCAAGTCCAGCTGGGATGGAGGCATCAAAGGCCGTCCCAGACAAGACAAAACCGATAGTTCAAGGGAGAGCGTTTGTCGTAACCTCCCAAAAAGCGAGGAATCCAAGCGAGGTGATCACGGGTAAGCTAATCATAAACTCTTGCAAGCTTATACCTTATTTGATACCGGTTCTACCCATTCTTTTATTTCTCCTACTTGCGCTCAACGTTTAAATTTGACTCCGAAGAAATTAGACTTTGACTTATCGGTTGAAACTCCATTGGGGGAAACCTTTATTACAGTCACTGTTTATAAGTCTTGTTTGATTCAAATCGGTAATCGCACGTTACCTGTCGATCTTATCTCTTTAAAAATACTTGCATTTGACGTGATTCTAGGGATTGATTGGTTAACTACTCATCATGCTAAAATTGGTTGTTTTCGTAAAGTTGTTAGCTTTCATATTCATAATCAACCTATTATGCGAATTCAAACGACCAAACCATTAAAATCAATCACGGTCATCTCAAGCTATAAAACTATTCGTTTATTGAAAAATGGATGTCAAGCTTTCTTAGCTCATGTCACGGATTTAAACAAAAATATGTCAGTCTTGAATGATGTTTCCACTGTTAATAAATTTTCTGACGTATTCCCTGAAGAACTTCCTAGCCTACCCCCATAGCGTGAAATTTAATTTTGTATCGACCTTGAACCAGGTACAAAACCCATTTCCAAAGCCCTATATCGAATGGCTCCTATTGAACTTCAGAAGTTGAAGAATCAACTGCTGGAATTGTTAGACATCGGTTTCATTCGTCCTAGTACATCTCCTTAGGGTGCTCCTGTTCTCTTCGTAAAGAAGAAAGATGGAAGTATGGGACTTTGTATTGATTATCGGGAGTTGAATCATGTCACCATCAAAAATAGGTACCCGTTGCCACGCATTGATGACCTGTTTGACCGGTTACAAGGCGTCAAATTCTTTTCAAAGATCGATCTTCATTCCGGATATCATCAGTTAAAGATTAAAACCGATGATATCCCAAAGACTGCTTTCAGAACTCGGTACAAGCATTATGAATTCCTAGTCATGTCTTTTGGATTGACTAATGCTCCTGCTGCCTTCATGGATATGATGAACTGAGTATTCAAGGAATATTTGGATCATTTTGTAGTCATCTTTATTGATGAAATCCTCATATATTCCAAAAGCCGTGAAGATCATGAGCAACACTTGAGGCTGATACTCCAAAAGCTTTGTGAAAACAAGTTTTATGCCAAGTTGAAGAAGTGCGAGTTTTGGCTTGAGTAAGTAGCATTCCTTGGGCATGTGATATCAAATCATGGAATATCTGTTGACCTAGCAAAGATTGAAGCAATTCAAAGTTGGGAGCAACCCAAGTCAGTGACCGAAGTACGTAGCTTTCTCGGCTTAGCTGGTTATTATCGGAGATTCGTAGAAGGGTTTTCTCGAATCGCTACTCCATTAACTCAGCTGACTCAAAAAGATACAAAATTTGGTTGGAGCGAAAAATGTGAGAAGAGTTTTAAAGAACTCAAGAGGAGACTTATTTCTGCACTTGTTCTGACAATACCATCTGGTTCGGAGGGATTTGTCATCTACAGTGATGCTTCAGGCAAAGGTTTAAGATGTGTTCTCATGCAACAAGGGAAAGTTATAGCCTATGCATCACGACAACTCAAAGAATATGAGAAAAATTATCCTACTCATGATCTAGAGTTGGCAGCTGTCATTTTTGCGTTTAAGATTTGGAGGCATAACCTGTATGGAGAGAAGGTGGAGATCTATACGGATCATAAAAGCCTCAAATATTTCTTCACTCAAAAGGAACTCAACATGCGGCAAAGACGATGGCTTGAGCTGTTGAAAGATTATGATCATACCATCCAATACCATCCTGGAAAAGAAAATGTAGTAGCTGATGCATTGAGTAAAAGATCATATGCGGGTATGAGTTCGATATTGTCAACGCAAATGCCCATTTTGTATGACTTATAAAGGATGGAGATAGAGTTAAAGACTCCAGGGACCCATGTGATGATGGAGAATATACGAGTATAACCGACTTTAATTGATAAAGTTAAAGTTGCTCAAGCTACGGACTTGAAGCTGATGCGTATGAAGAAGAAAGTACAAGAAGGTGCTATTTCAGAAGCAAGAATTGATGAGGAAGGAATACTTTGAGTCAACTCCAGACTTTGTGTTCCAAATGACCCTGATTTAAAGTATAAGATCACGATGGAGGCGCACAACACACCGTTTGCAATCTATCTTAGGAGTACTAAAATGTATTGTGATCTTCGACATACATTTTGGTGGAGCAATATGAAGAGAGAGATAGCGGGGTTTATCTCAAGGTGTCTAACTTGTCAACGAGTCAAAGCGGAGCATCAAGTGCCAAAAGGTCCATTGCAACCACTTGAAATTCCAGAATGGAAGTGGGAGCACATTACCATGGATTTCGTTATTGGTCTTCCCAAGGTTTCTCAAGGCATAGATGCAATTTGGGTCATTGTTGATAGATTGACCAAGTCTGCTCATTTCTTACCGATACGAGAAACTTATACACTTGAACGTCTTGCTCGTATGTACATAAATGAGATTGTAAGACTGCATGGCAGGCCAATATCCATAGTTTCTGATCGAGACCCAGGATTCACTTCAAGATTTTGGGTTAGTTTGCAAAAAGCTATGGGCACATATTTATGATTTAGTTCGGCGTATCATCCTCAAACGGACGGACAATCAGAGAAGACTATTCATACTCTTGAGCATTTATTAAGACTTTGTGTCCTTGACTTCAAAGGAAGTTGGGACAAGTTCTTACCATTGGTAGAGTTTTCCTACAATAACAGTTATCAAGCAAGTATTGGCATGGCTCCATTTGAGGCATTGTATGGAAGAAAGTGTCATTCTCCGGTATGCTGGGATGAGGTAGGTGAAGAAACATTGTTGGGATCGGAGTTGGTACGTATGACTACGAAAAATATTCAAACGATCCGACAACGTATAAAAACCTCACAAGATCGACAAAAGAGTTATGCTGATCTTCATCAAAAAGACGTGGAATCAATATTGGAGATCATGTGTTGTTACGTGTTGCTCCATGGAAAGGAGTTACAAGATTTGGAAAAAGAGGAAAGCTCAGTCCTCGATTCATTGGCCCATTTGTAATCCTTGATCGAGTAGGAACTGTGGCCTATAGACTCGCCTTACCGCCAAGTATGTCTCGTGTTCATAATATTTTTCACATATCTATGTTACGTAAATATGTGAAAGACCCGAACCACATTATTGAATTAGAATTAGACGAGATAGAGGAAGATTTAACGTATGAAGAGGTAGCTGTTAAAATCTTGGATAAAAAGGATCATATTCTACGCTCCAAGGTTATACCTCAATTCAAAGTTTTGTGGAGAAACCACGATGTGGAGGAAATGACCTGGGAGTTAGAATCTGAAATGAAATCAAGGTATCCTCACCTCTTCGACATATCAGGTACGTAACCTAATTTCGAGGACGAAATTTCATAAGAAGGGGAGGTTGTAAGACCACAATTTTTTTTAAATAAAGAATAATTTTTCTCGAAATATATTTTTGAATATTATGGTGTGGATATGATATAATGTTATAGTTATGTGTAATATTTGGAAAATTTTGCAAAGTAAGCAAGTTGATATAAAATATTCGTTGTGTCGGGGAATATTCGATTGGTCGGGGAATATTCGTTTTAATAGGGAATATTCAAACGTAACAATCATTGGTGGACCCCACAACGGAAGTATTGTCGTAGTTAGAAAACGACAAAAATATCTTTTAATAAAAATAACAGCAAAAGTTTTACCGTTAACTGTTGAACTACTCGGTGGTAAAAGTACAGTAATACGCGTGGTTGCATAGTATCACATGGTATTGATTATTGATGCTTACGTAAGAAGCCACTCAGTTTATTCAATTATTCCTACAATAATTGTTGCATAGTATCTAACGTTATTTGATTCAATTATTGTCACTGTATCATCTGCATAATATTTTATATTATTAAATCAATAATTGAGACAACAAAGTTATTCATATTATTATTTGTAATATTGACAATGTCTAGAAGTTCTGTCAAGGAGAGGTTTGGTCACCTAATTGCGCGCCAATAAGGAGAAATCCTTATCGGAAAGCCCCCTCTTTCCTGGGAACGACCTGGTTGTTAAATATTGTGAGTTATAATATTAGTGATGAGTAATTATTGAAGTATTAAGAATATGTTTATTGAAGATAAGTGAATTACAAAAGTTAGAGGGGAATAATGCAAACTTGGAAAGCTTTAGGGGTACTAAAGTGTAATAAGTTAAATCAATCTGGACCATTGGTGGTGGTTTTAATAGTAAACCAATCTGGATCATTGATGGTGGTTTTAATAGTTAATCAATTTGGACCATGGATGGTGGTTTTAATAGTAATCAATCTGGACCATCGGTGGTGGTTTTAAAAGTAGTCAATCTGGACCGTTGGTGGTGGTTTTAAAAGTAAATCAATATGGACCGTCGGTTGTGGTTTTAATAGTAATCAATCTAGACCATCTGTTCTAATAGTAAATCAATCTGGATCGTTCATGAATTAGTAACTATTTAGTCCATTCTCCTATAAATAGAAGCTTAATTCTTCTTCCATTCTCACCAATTCAATGAGATTCACAAGAGACACTATAGAGAGAAACTATAGAGAGCAAGAAGAAGAGTATTCTGTTACTTCACTTTTGCAGTATCCAACTTTCTACTAAGGTAAGGGTATTATTTCTTTCGTATTTATAAGGAATACTACTTTTCGTATTCATCCTTTAATATGTCAGAATAACCTATCTACGCGGATGACGTACCGTATGACGGGTGAAAATCCATTTGCAGTTTCGTATGTTATTTCTTTTCATATTCTTAAATCTAAACTTACTATGGTAAGTATTGCTTCTATAATCCCTGAAATTAGTGGGATATCCTTGAAGTTTTACGCTTCATCCAGTATCGTTTCATTGGAATATTGATCTGAACTTTCTTATTAAATATCAATTTTTTCACCCGGGGTACTATTCACGAGTTACTATTCACTATAATATTATTCACTCGGGTATTCGGGACACTTTTCATGCCGGGATACTATTCATGAGTTACTATTCATGGGTTACTATTCACCCGATTACTATTCACTATAATATTATTTACTCGGGTATTTGGGGTACTTTTCATGTCGGGTTACTATTCACGAAATACTATTCACATGGTACTATTCAACCGATTACTATTCACCCAAAAAATTGATTTCTTTTTTGTCCAAGATATTTCTGATACATGGATATTATTCTTGAAATTTACTCCACAAAGCAGTATCATGTTGACAATTTGGACATTATTGAGTATTGGATAAATTAAATTATGAATCTTTAAAATTTATCCTTTGCTTTCATTTAATTAAATGCTTATATCATTGTCATCATCCTCATGCTTATATTATAATGAAAGTCATCTTTGGCTTACGTGCATAGATGGACTGTTGATTGATATGATTATGACCAGGGATTATTCGGTATAATCATGATCATTGATGATTACATGAATATCCTTGCCCCGTAGTGTAGGGATGATTTGATGATGTGGTTTATTTATTAAGGTGAGTCTCAGCGATAAAGTTGATGAAAACCTTTTTAAATCATAGAAGATAGTAGATATCATGCTCTACTTGACTCTTCTAATGGATTGCTTATTCCGCTGCAGTTAAACTTGTTGTCGATTATATTCTATCAGTTTAACATTGTTGAAGGCTAATGATAACTTATTCTCCATTATCTTAGTCATAATATTAGTTACTAGGCTAGTGGAGCTCACCCTTTTACTTCCATTGTTGTCTTCAGGAAATGAGAACGTAATCGGAACTAGTCGGGGAACAGAGTGATGGTCAGAGATGGCTGTTTTAGTAATCCTCACTATTTAGTGTGATAATAAATGTAATGAGGATTGAATTTGGATACTGTCTATGAGACAATATTCGTGTAAAAACTCTCCGCTCTAGTTGTATAATTAAGTTTGGATTTGTATTCTGTACCATGTATTTGGCGACCCAAGATGGGTGATGTATACCTATTTTGGGGGCGTCACAAAATGATATTGTGATTGTCTATTTGTCTTTTTCTGCTTATGAGCAATACGGTGTACATTAGTACCATGTAACAACTCTATTGTCTTTGTGTATTGATTTTGGCACTAAGTGCCTCTGGTGACCTATTTGCTTCATTTTCCTGACTTGCTATTATTTTTTAATGTGCAGGAAGACTACTTCTACGACCTGCCTTACAATACTGGGTATCAAATTTCTGTGCTACGTTTACGGAAGACAAGGGACGAAATTATGAAGTGTACTCTCTCTATATATGTAGATATATAATTTGATTAAAGAAGTGTGGTAGCTTTAGATTGTTAATTGTAAAGATAATGAATGATTATGTAGTTGATGATTTTATTAAGTTAATAATATTTTAGTTTTTTGTATTTTTGCCATTATTTGCTATGGGGACATTGAGCTAGCTAGGTACACAAAAAGAATGTCAAATTTTGATTTGGCAACAATATAATTCGTTACCAAAGCATTGAATAAGTTTTAATATAACAACAATTTTTTATACATTTAGCAACAAATTTTCGTTGCTAATGGCATTAAAAAAATAATATTTGGCAACGAAAAATTAACCTAATTACAACGGAGAGGATATTGTTGCTAATACTAAAATAAAATGCAACTATTTTTATCGTTGCA
Source organism: Panax ginseng (assembly GCA_020205605.1). Classification (NCBI taxonomy): domain Eukaryota; kingdom Viridiplantae; phylum Streptophyta; class Magnoliopsida; order Apiales; family Araliaceae; genus Panax; species Panax ginseng. The sequence continues at coordinate 1,132,017 of CM035147.1, forward strand.
AATCATATCAACTTTCGTTGCACATATAAAGAAACGACACCATATAATGTCGTTGCTAATCGGCGACTTTCGTTCTATTGAAAAATAACTTGACAATAAACATTTTGTTCTTTGAAGTCGACAGATAATGTCGTTGCCAAATAATATAATCAAGAACGAAAATCGTTGCTTTAAAAAGTTTACATTCATGAACGAAAAGCAAGCTTAGGCAACAAGTTTCATAATTTCTCGTAACGAAAATGTCGTTGCAAAATGGTGTCAATTGCAACGAAAATGCATGGTCGTTGCAAAAAAAAAAAAGAGTTCATTTCGTTGCCAATTAGTAGGTTTTTGCAACGAAATGGGGTTTTTAGGAACGAAATTTTAATTATTCTACAATAATACATTTTGTTGCTAAAGGATCGATGTCTCTATACGAAAGCTAAATTTCGTTGCAAAAAGTATTACTTTTGGCAACAAAAAAAATACGTTTGTTGCGGAACAATTAGCAATGCTCATTGCACAACGAAAGATGCACCGATAGTAAAGTCGTTGCCAAAACCCTTTTGCAACGAAATTTGGCACCTTTAGCAACAAAAATTGGTTGTTGCTGAAGCCCCATTTTTTGTAGTGTGACCTTTTTGGTTCGTAGAGTAGCTTGGTGAGATAGCAATGGACTCTACATTTTTCTTCATTGACTCAACGATCGTTTTCTGAGAGAAGCTTCAGTAGATGATTTGATACTAATCCTTATCTTGAAGTTGCATGGCTTAACCACTTATGTACCCCAAGACAGTTTGGGCACTGAAGTTCTAAGGTGAGTTTGCAAGATGTCTTTTCAACCTGTATTCGTATTTATCTCCACATGATCTGAGTATTTGAGCAAGTATCCAATTCTTTCGATCTCCTTATGAGCTGGTGTATCCTCTGGGCAGACTGAGATCGTCGAGTCTACTTCTACGATCGTTGAGGTTGCACTACAATCGTTGAGTTCTCTTCAGACTCTATTCTACGATCGTTGACTGTTCTGGTCCTTGAGATGAACTTAACTAAGCAATCTTTCTAGGTTAAGGTAGCTCAAGAAGGGCCAATCTCTTAGAGTGAACTAAGGGTTAGGTTTGTCCCTGAGGCGCTTTCCAAAAACAAAACTTTAGAAGTGATTTGCACTGATATCTCATTTAACCTTTTTTACTGGGGAATTCCTCTACCAACTTTAGATATTTGCATTAGCTATAATCGTGGTGTCCTCTTGCTCTTGCATTACGATTAGATGTTTGATCGTAGGCGCTCCACGATCTTGAATTGGGTGGTTGATAAGGTTATCAGTAGTACATTTTGAGACGTTCCTACTGACTATGGATCTTCATTTGGTTCGTCAGTCACAAAGTTTTGGGACTCTGTAACTGGTATATTGCATTATAATGTATTTTTGATATTTTAGTGCTTCTGCTTTGTTAACAGTTCACTGCTCCCCCATAGTTGATACTGTCTTCTCAAAGAGGTGTGAGTCCTTCTTCTTTATGTGTATCAGAAAACATCCTTGCATATCTCATTATGGCTGAAGTAATTAAATCTTCTTGTATCGTAGAAATGGGTATCTTCTAGGGTGCTCATTATGGCTGAAGTAATTAAATCTTCTTGTATCGTAGAAATGGGTATCTTCATATCTCCTGTAATGAGCTCCTCATGGTTGATGCTAGATAATCCTCTGATGTGAGCTTCCTTGAGGATTCTTCTCATATGAGATGCTTTACATGATTGAGCATATAAGACCATTTTCATCTTAGGTTGAATGACCTGCTTCCATATAAAGATCAGCAGCCATGTGAGCTTCATTCAGATTAGCTCAGCAGGTCTTCAAGGACAGGCTTTGACATATAGGAATTTTATCAGAATCATTTCTGAACAGTCTTAAGCCTTCTGCTGGTTGAATCTTCTTGACTAAAGTTTTCTGCTTCATCATTCCTTAGTGTGGTCAGATAGACCAAGTGCCTGAAGGTTAGATATATTTCTATTTTTGGTACCCATAGTTGAATGGGTCCTGCTAAGTTAGCCTTCAAAATCCCTATTCCTCATATATTAGAATTATCATTATATTGATCACCAACAATCATATTCATGTATGTAACTAATTTAGATATTACATTATGAGATGCATGATGATGAATGTGTGTAAGATTAGCCATTTTAATAAAACACTCTTTTTCTTTGATGGTTTCATCATTTTCTTGGTTATGTTCACATAGTTTAAATATTCACAGAGTGATAATCAACTCTATCACTTATCTGCATCTGGTTGATTCATGGAGGTGATCAGTTTCTACGAATCTTTAAGATACTCTTGTAGAACGGTTCATTCTCTATGTGTTATCAAAAACTTAGAACATATGTTTGAGCATACATACTAACTCATCAGCAAAGATTACTCCACTTAAGATTAGTTAAACCTTGATATGCTTATGACCTATTTCAGACTTCTTTCAAGATGTTATCTTCAACCTAAAGCTTGGATGGAGAGAAAGTTTGTTAGAATTTGAGTTTCCAACCTCATTGTACTTTCGCTCTTCCCCTTTTTAGGTAGAATATGGTCTCTTGATAGAATACTGTTATAGTGCATAAGGTGGTGCAACATGATGTACATATTTATATTATTGAGGAACCGTACCTTTCTACTGTAAGTTTCTTAACAGTCATTTAACTTAGATATACTGAGGTTAGGCATTAATGTGCATAGATTTCTATGTGCTCCTGATAGCTTATTTCTCTAGGTGTCCTTTAATCAATCAGTCATGATCTTGAAGATGCAGGCTAAGAGAATCTTGGTATCTTTAGTTCTTTGACATCCTTGAGTCCACAAAGTTTACATCCAACTGTTAGTTGGCCAAATACTTATTTGAGAAGTTCTTCTTTCTTCTCTGGATAAGCCTTTCTTATCATGTATGGCCTTTTCATCTTTCAGGCTGGTGGATGTTTGACTCTTTGCAATTGATATCTCTTGTGCTTCCTCGCCTGGTCTTCAGACTACTAGATTGACGACGGCCAAGGATTGGTCTTGTTGTCATGACATTTAAGAACATGGACCAATATGAGCAGCTTCAGGTGTTTATACACATTTACCTGTACACAATATTTCTAACATGTGAGCTCATCTGCATTAACAAGTGACTTACTACTAAACTAAGTTTAGAAAAATGTTTGTGCCTAGGATCAGACTGAAAGCGATTAGCTTTAGAATATAGCATGAGAACCTGCTCCGATACCAATTATTAGTTCCCAGTAGGCACATAATAGATCTAGAAGGGGGGGGGGGGTTGAATAGATCCTTTTAATTCCCAATACTTTTCTCGTTTATTTTGTATTGCTAATGATTTAGCATATGAAAAACATAAGAATCTTTTCAAGCACAACAGAATAAGTAAAAGATCCCCTTCATTGATATATTCATAATTATACATACATTGTTCTTAGAGTTAGTTCAGTGGTAAGCAGTTAATACATACATAGCAGTTATAGCAATTAAGTACATAATGTAAATGCCATTAAGTAAAATACAGTAGGGATTTTAAGTGGTTCAAAGACTCAAGCTCCTAATCCACTCTTCTGCTTTCAACTACCAGGATTTCCACTAAGGAAGGGCATCACCCTGAATCACTAAGATTCCTTCAAGATCGGCAGCCTTGGAACTTCAGTTCATTAAGAACTCTTCAAGGCCATCAACCTTGGAACTTCTCTAGTTCCCTAGGAACCCTTCAAGACCAGCAAGCTTGGAACTTCATTTAGTCCCTCCAGACAAGAACCCCTCAGGCCTTGGCTTCTTGTTGTTGTTGATGATGTTGTTGTTGTTGGTGGTGGTGGTGCTTAGCTGCTAAGATGTCTTTTAAGCTCTTCATCTCTGAATGTTTAGCAGCTTGACGTGATCATCCTTGAGGTGCAGTTGAGTGTTGCATGGTGCTAAGCTTCTTCAGATACTCAACCACTTCTGATGATCCCTTGTTTAACTGCAGTGAAGATCATTCTCCTTGATACTTGATGGCTGCACATGATGAGTTTCTAAGATAACTGTAGGTTCTCCTATTAGGTACTTAGAAACTTTCTCATGCTTGACATCATGATGACGTTGGTGATCTTTCTCCTTAATACTTGATGCCTTCTCATGATGGACTTACTAAGATGACCATAAGCTTTTCTCTCTGGTACTTAGAGTCTTCCCATGATAGACATCAAGATGACATTGATGTTTTTATTTCTCTTGGCAGTTCAGAACACTCTTCTTGTAGTAGAACTCTCACTTCTACTTCTTACTCTGTTTATCTCCAAGTGTTCTTGGTGGATCGTAGAGTTAGCTTTCAGACCTTCATTGGTCACTCACTATTTTACGTTATTTTGATCAGTCCACCATCTCTCCAACCTCAGCAACTCTAGCAACCTCTGATCTTTGAAGCTCTTGTTGATTTATACTCCTTCGCAAGCTTCCCGTTGGAATGTAGCCATTGGGAGCTATTTGAATTGTTTTGCAGATCTCGAGTTGTTTGAGGTAGACTGCATATGTGACATGACATGACTTTCTGACACTGCAGTCTACTATTTCATCTACCCTGTCAGAGATGTCACTTTGATGTCTCGGGCAGGTAGTCGACTTTATTTCCTCCTTCTGATTTCTCGATCAGAGGTTGTCTTTTTGCATCGATGCTCTCAATAAGCTCTGTTCGAATATCAATCTTTAGATTGAACCATTGCCAATGCTTCAATCTTCAGTTGACCAAACTCTACGATTCTGATGCATATCTTCTTGGACCTGATTATAGTGTTATGTTGAATGTTTTCTCATTGACAAGTAGAGACAACACTACAATCCTGAAGAGTGTTGGTTGGATCTTCAATGTAGAACACCTCTTCCTTCTTTTGTGCAGTGCTTCAATAATTCTGTTTGCTTTGACTGCTCTCAGATACTGATGGCTTGACTCCTTTTTTTGGCCCCTTCTGAAGAGCAAGACACTTCAGATTTGTGGCATGTCCAGCTCGCTTTCTCCTTGTGATCTCCCGTTCACTTATCATTAATAGACTGACCCAATGCTTAATTACTTTAGCCTTGTTCTTTATAGGCTGACCAGTATCTTTGTGTTCACTCCATCAGTTTCTTCTTTGTTTGGCAAACACTACGATCCTGGTTAATCCCAAGATCGTTGTCTTCTGTTCACTTGACAGCTACTGCTCTTTCTAACTTTCCTTAGTCAGTTACTTTGATTGAAGTCTTCTTCTGATAAACTTGAGGAAGACTTCAACTTGAATGGCTTTACAACTCAATCTGGATCCTGGTTGGGTTGGTGCTTAGATCTTCTATTAGCTTGCATGTCATTCGTTAAGTGCTCTCTGGTTTCCTTCAGGTTAGATGAAACTTTACAGCTTAGACCAGAGGCTTCATACTTTGGATATTCTAGGAGTGCTCATTTGTTGAGAATCGTGTTTGCTCTACGATTTTGTCTTGGCGTTGTGAGCACATCTGTTGAGGTCTTAGTTCTGCACTCTACGATTCAGCTTCGACTGTGCAGACACTATGACTCTGAGATCAGATCTTGACACTCTTCGATTTCTGTCGGTGTGCTTGTTATCTTCATTCGATCTTGCTCGACTACGATATCTGCCTCTGATATGATCAGTAGACTCTACGACTCCGAGTGTAGTCTACGATCTTTGATTTGGCTTCGGCAGATGCTGTAATAACCGTGAATTTTAAGTCACTATATATGTATGTACATTATTGATATTTTAAAACTTTGTGTTATATAGTGATTTAATATGTGACAACATATGTAAAGTGGTGCATGGGTCAATTAACATATATACTATAGTTATGGATATATACATTTATAGATTTCATTAAAAATGAAAGTTTCGTAACCAAATTATACATTAGGTGAGACAATTAAATAACCTAAGGGTTATGGTAATAAGGATTGGTTAGTATTTAATATGTGTACTAACTTAAGTGGATAATCTTGTTATTTCAAGTGACTAATAATTTTACACCTAATTCTAGTAAACCTAATTAGGATATGATCTAAAGTCAAATGTATAAGTAATTAAATTTCATATGATTAGAAATAGAAACCCTAAATAATCAATTTGGGTATCATATATTAAAATTACTAGACTATGTTTATTACATAGCCCAAAACAATTAAGGAGGGAGCCCAAAGGAAATAAAATGCAAACCAATACTTAGCCCACTTGATTAAGGGTATATTAGACTTTTGGTTAATCAAATTTGTGTATTAAAATAAAAGCAAATTGGGAGATATAATGGGCTAGAGGGATCGGTCACTTGAGGCCTTTTAAGGCAACTAATTAAGCTAAACAATGTCCATAATTAGTAACTCTTACACACAAGTACATGTTTGTCAGGCTCTCATTGGTTGCAAATCTATTAAGCACCTTTAATCACATGATTAGGCTAATTGAAGAGATAAGGTGTAGTCTTTTATCCTTGGGACATTAAAAATATAGGGGATAATAGTTATATCACTCACTCATTTGGCTAGACATTCATTTTATCTCAATCTTCTTCTTCTATCTTTTTTCTCCCAAGCTAGCAAACTTCGAGATAGAGAAAAGAGAGAGAGGGTTAGGTTATAGAAAGAGAGGGATAGGTGTGCTAGTTTGTTCATGCATCCTAAGTTCATTACTTACTTTGGTAAATCAAGGAAGGTTGCCACTAAATCAAGGTATAACCTAACCTTCACCTTCTTCTTCTACTTTGTTTTATAGCTTGAGTTTTGTTGGGGTTATGATCAAATACTCAAGATACCCTAGTTCTACATATCATCATATATGGAACTAAGTATCCTGAGTGTTAGATCAAAGGCTTAGAGGAAGAAAATGAGCATATGTTCTCCAAGGGTGAAACTCTTGTCTTTCTTCCACTAAATCTTGTGTAACTCAAGTTTTCCAACTTGGATTTGTGATCTGTCGAAGGGGGGTGCTAGATACATGAGTTATCTAGTAAACCCAAGCGGTAGAACACAAATCTAGCAAGTTTTGAAACCTTTGGGGCTATTTTCCCCAAAACAGTCCACTTTGAATGTTAAGGGTTCAAAACCCTAAAATAGTTACTATTCCCGTTTTTCTTGGGACTGTTTCGAATAGTTACATATCTTTTAAAACTCTGGAAAAAATCACAGAGGTACCTTGAGAAGTTATCTACATGTAGGAAGAAGAACGGACGCGTTTCAATTTATAGGTTGTGCGTAATGGTTATTTCCGTCAAGGACTCCGAAATATTAACCTTCGAATATCGCACTGTTTATACACTGGAAACTTTCGAAATTTGTACAGTAGGTTCATATATGTTATGAAAGTATACCCTGAAAATTTCAGATTTGTCTGAGCAGAACTCAATTTATGAAAAATGAAGCAAGATCCGAGTGTTTTGAGCACTTTAAAATTAGTAAATCATTTTCTAAAATTCCAGAAAAATTTGGGGATCATTGTTGGTGCATATACTGTCCAAATCCAGAAAATGAGAATTTTTGGAATCAGTTAGCTATTTTTCCTAAAAGTGATTAAGTTATGAATAAAAGGAAATAAATAGTTAAATGATGTCTTTAATAAGAAAAATGTGATTTTTATACTTGAATACTCATAATATATTATATAATGACTATCTTAGGGCATTTTGGTAATTTAAAATAAGAATTATTATTTATGACCTTTTATGGATATTAAATAAGAGGTTTAATAAATGGTGAGCAATTAGAATAAATTGTTTATTAATCCAATAAATTGTTATAAATATTATTATGATATTAATATATGATATTGTTAAGTAAATAAAAATCTTAAGATTAAAACTTCTTTAAAATATTATTAAATGGTAAATAATATTTGATTTAAGCATTAATAAATGATTAAAGTATTATTAAATGATTAATAATATTAGTAATGGAATAAGATATTAATAATATTAGTAAATGAATAAAATAATAAAATATTAAGAATAAATATTAAATGATTAAAAGTATTATTAATTTATTAATGATACTAAAGCATAAATAAGATATTATTAAGGTAATAATATTAATGCATGATTAAAATATTATTAAGAGGATTAATAATATTAGTAAGGTATTGAAATATTATTAAGATATTAATAATATTAGTAAGTGAATGAAAGTATTATTAGAGAACTAATAATACTAGGAGGTGAATTAAATATTATCAAGGTTAATAATACTAAGTGAATTAAAGGTAGTTGTTAATTAATAGTAACATTATCTAGGCAGGATAATGTTTATAAGAACTAAATGTAATCTATAATATCTATGTGATTACATAATCTAATGTTATACTATGACTAATTGAAAGACTAACTATAGGTCTCTCAAAGGAAGATAACTTAACTGCATAGTGGATAGGATTTAATTGCGTAGCCGTAATCTACAAACGAGACAAGTTTTCTAACTCAAACTCGAGTTATTATTTTCAAAGCATGTTAGTGAATAATTATTGATGATTATTCACATCTATATTGATTATTTAAATTCGCACTTTGTGCAATTGAATTCCAGTTCTATTATTATTGAACTGTGAATTAAATTAAAGTTCTTTCATTTATGAACTGTTTATGAGATAGATCTATGCTAATTGTATCAGCTAGATCAAGCTTGTTTAAATTTGTTAAATCAAATGTGTTTTAAAAAGCTGTTCTTATTAAATTGATATAATAAGAACTCTTGACTGAGAAAATGACGAATTTGATTAAGGCATGATATCGATGCAGGAATATTAAGTGTTTATGCATAAATCATGAGGTATGAAAGGCTGATCCCCTTGAATACCAAAACTTATTAAGAGGTCCGGTTTAAATAGCGCGAGAACCTTGGCAAATGTTCATGGTTATTTCAAAACCACTCGATTACCGTTATTCAATTATTGAATATATTCAATTGTTGATTATTAATTCATGTTCCTCCACAATCTTATATTATTGTTGAACATTGAAAGCCAAACTTCTTTCTAGTCATGATATATCTCCCTTATATATAAACTTGCTAAGCAAATTAGTTGCTTACCCCCTTGCTATATCATGACATTTATTTCAAATTAAGCAAGAAGGATCCAACACGAAAGACAAAAGGCAAGGGCAAGATCCATGAATAGTTTTAGAATGAAGCGTTAATTATTATTATCGATGGGATTTCTTATGTAAACCCTTTTAATATGAATGGTGTGTTTAAGTTAAGGTTAAGAGGACCTTGGGACCATGTTATGGAACTTTATTATAATGAACAATGTATGTTTATTATTCCGTAATAGTTATAGAATGCTTATGATGAAGATAGATTGTGAGCACCGAATCTGAGGTTAGAGAACACGGATTTGGGGCGTCCACAGAAGTCTTCGAGTCGGCTACGTGAGGCAGTAGTGCCTGCTACGATTACGAACATGACTTCCTCGATGAGACTACGGCTCCGAGGTAGTTCTTCTCGACACACTACGATCCTTCCTCGTCTCTCCTGGCAGTCTACGAACTCTGAGATCTACTATCTTGCAGACTACGATTCTGTCTTGATAGCTCTCGAGTTTTCCTTGACTCTCCTGGCAGACTACAATTTCTGGTGCAGTGCTCGACGATCAGACAAGCCTATCTATTATAATATAAGATCAACCTAACAAGCTTGATCTTTCTATATTTATAGTCCTTGTACATCATTTCTTTTAAGGACTTTATAAAGCTATTTTTGCTTATGTAGGATCAACCTAACACATTTGATCAATTCATTCTAAGCCCTTGTACATATTTTCCTATTATCTATCAAAGGACTTTACATTTTTTCTTGATGCACGCATACTTACATATTCATTCATATATATCATAATCAAATCATATATAAACAGGAATATCATTCACAGGCGTATTCCTGACACACCAGAACCACGATCTGAAGAAAAAGGAGGAAAAGTCCCACCAAATGTGCATCGCCTTGGAAAAAAAATCATAGAATACAAGGCACTGGACCTCTGTTGATCGATTTTGCAATCAATGAATACGTGCAAGTATACACGGTCAACAAGTAATAAAGTGAAAGTAGAGTATCGTTCCCACGAGGAATTATTTAATAAAAATCACCAAGTACTAATTCTTAATCAAACTAATTTTATTTAAACAATCTCAAATCGTGATTTTTCTAATTAATAAAAATAAATTAACTAATTAAACTGAATTGCTTTATGACTGAATTCAGATAAATAAAGATTAAGACTTCAATATTCCCAATTATGAACTATAAATCAATTATCCAATTATCCCAATTATTATGCCTACTGAATTGTTAACAGGAATTCTCAAATGCCAAAAGTTCTTTTCCAAGTGATCAATTGACTTCTATTTAATCCAGATTAATCTTGCTATATTCCTATGCAAAACAATTGAATTAAACTCCTTCAATTCCAATTCCTTATGTGTTACATGCGGTGAACAGATATTTCCATTCAATTCACAAACCTAATTATTCACCATGCAAATAACTAAGTCACATGTTATCATGCCTAGTTCTAACCCTAGAATTCCTCTTTCAATTCCTTCTAGAGTAATAAGGTAATTACTGATCAAATAATTAATCAATAAGCTCAAGATAAGATAAACAATTCACTTTGACATAAATAATTGGAATAAATCAAATAACTAATTTATAGACATAAAAGGTTCAATTGAAATCTTAATAAAGAGTTAGTTCATAATTAATGAATTGAAACCAAGAATCCTGGCCCGAATAGACATTAAAAGATAAAAGTATGATAAGAGAAGAGAATAGAATGCATTGTCGACCAAATCGATGCTCCCTCTTTTCTCTTGCTCTTGATCTTCAGTGTTCTTCAATTTTCTTCAATCTCCAATGGCTAATTAAGAACTAGGGTTTATATTCTAATCTAATGGAGTGTATCTCTAATCTAATCTATGTAATCTCCCTTTATTTTATGTCTTACATCATGTATTTATAGGTTATAAGTCCAATTTTTTGCTTAGGAACAAACCCAATCCTATTTGGAGTCAAAAAAGTGTCAAAATTCGTCCCAAAAAGCGTCCAAGCTTGCCCAACCTCTTCCCCAACGCCCCAGCGCTGCTCACGGTGTTGTGGCACTGCCTTCTAGTGCCCCGGCGCTGGAAATGAACTACAAATGAGCGCCCCGGCGTTGGAACATTTTCTAACATTTTCTGCTCTGACGTCCTTTGGGAAAATGGCCATAACGTCTTCGTCTAAACTCCGATTTTGATGATTCAAGATGTTCCGGAAAGAGGAGACGTATATCTACAACTTTCATTCTTTATATGTTTCGAAATAAGGTCCCGATCAATACTCAAATTGGCTGTGAAGTGACTACTATGTAAATGGCAAGCCGAAAACGCGCATCTAGCCACCCCAAACGTCGATCCAGGTAAATTTTATCTCAATTCTTACAAAACAACATAAAACATGCATGAATAGACATAAACACTTAAAAACATCCAAAAGATTAAGTTCAAATGCACTCAATTATGAGCATAAAACTCACTCATCAAATACCCCCAAACTTAAACATTTGTTTGTCCTCAAGAAAAAATACAAAAGAACTAAAAATAAACAACGTAAATTAACTACATGAATGCATATGCATGATCTACTTCCTAATATACCTACGAACCCAGTAATAAATCAATATGATATATAGCAACAGGCCTCAAAGATACCAATGATACTCAAACAATTTATCCGATCAAATCAAAGTCCATAACTCTAACTAGTTAGTCAATCCAAACCTTTCATCACCCATGTTGTGCGTGTGTGGTTGTTAACCATTCTAACCAACCACAGTTCAAGATAATCACATAACAAACTTTTTAGAAGGAAAATTTTAGTTCTAATTCAATTACTTTTGTGAACATGACAACTCCAGTTAAAACTAAGCAATTACCAAGTCTAAGGGTAAATACAGGATTTATTTATACTTTTATTCAACCACGAGGGCATTTTTGCTTTTTCTCGTGTTTTTTTCATTTTTTTTATTTTTCTCATGGCTGTGCAATGTCTTATTCCTTTGGGCTTTTCAATGCTACCTTAACGAGCTTTCAACCAATGACTCCCAAGCCATTAAGACCTTAGGGCGCTAGGTGTAAAGACAATCCCCTCGGGCTTATTTACTCAAGTAGCAAAGGACACAAAACTAGACAAGCATGTCACGGAGTTTATTCACTTTTTTTTCTTATTTTCATTTTGTATATATATACCCCATAGATTCCCCCAAGCTCAATCTTTTACGTCATTCCAACCTTTACCGCCAGTTCACTAATTTCCTTAAATTTTAACCAAGATTTTCTCTCAGAAACAAATTATGAAACCCTTGAACCAAGTGGATTAAAACAGTTAAACTTTAAGTGCTAACCGGTTACATAAGTTTAAGACAGACTCATATTATCATCATGATTAAAATTAGAACTCATCATAAATTATCAACACTGTTCAAGTTAACATGCAAAACCAATCTTATCATAGGCCGAGCTAAGACCACACCAACCGATAACACAGATTCATGCAAATTTTTTTTTGCTATTATACTACATGAACACATACTAATGCAACACATATATGAATGTGCAAATAACTACCATGTATTATATGCAACCTAAAAAAAACACAACGCTAACACATAAAAAAACGAACTACCATGAAGATAACTAACTATATGCAATACGACCCTAAAATGCCCCCAAACTTAATCTAGACATTATCCTCAATGACTAAAATAGAAAAAATTAAAGCAGAGGACTTCCTTGAAAATATAGCAATCTTCCTCCTTGTCCGCTAAGTTTGGAGAATAGGCTAGGCACATGGAACAAATTGGGCACACACTTGAATTTGACTTGAATAACTTGTAAACCATGATAGAAACAATTTTATTAAATTCTAAATAAATGCAAATTCAAAACTACTAATATAAAACCTAATAAAAACTAAAAATAAAAATTAAACTTGGGTTGCCTCCCAATAAGCGCTTGTTTTATAGTCTCAGCCTGACTTCTTCAATTTTCTATCGAATTCCCCTACGAAAATTGAGGAACCCTCCATCCATCAGAAGCAATGTCTCTTTTGGGAGGTTCCCAATTGTAATGGCCATTGAGTTTAAGTCACCTAGCATGATCTTTTTAGATATGTTCCCCATTAAGAACGTCCAAAAACTAGGTGTTTTCTCCATTATGTCAATGATCAGATTAGGGCATTGAAGCTTAATAAATACAATGGGATCTTCCTCTATCTTCTCCTTTTCATCCCACCATGACTCCACAACTGTACTAGCTCTTATGTCACAAAGAGCTTTACCGACGATATGACTGCCAATTAGGCATGGTTTTGCAAAACTGCCCGAATTCTTGAACTTTGGTAGAGGAGGCACATGGGATATTAATGAAATCGGCTCATCTTCGTTAAATCTTATAGTTAAATCTTCGTCGATCTACTTTTCTTGGTTCCCAGTTGTTTCCTCTCTTTCAACATCTTTAGTTGTCTCTTGCAAATCCTTTCCACTACATAAAGTCACAGCCTTGCAATGCTCATCTCTGCCCAAATTTATCTCTGTATCACTAGAGAGTGTTCCATGTGGACGGATATTCAACGCATGTGCTATCTGCCCTAATTGATTTTCCAGATTCTTTATCGACGCACCTTAACTTTTCACATTCATATCTACTTGATTCAATATCTTGTCTTGTTCCTCGATCTTTTTGTCAGTAGCTCTAATGAAATTTTCCAAGGCTTCCTCCCAACTTGGTTTCCTTTCTGGTTGTTGTTGAGTCTGATTGTTACTCCATGAAAACCCCGGATGATTTCTCCAACCTGGATTATATGCATTTTGATTCGGATACGGTTGGGTAGATCGATTATAGCTCCCTATGAACTGAGCTGATTCCGAATTGATGGCACATTGATCTGTAGCATGACTCTCAGCACATAACTCACAAACCATTGCTAATTGTTATGTGGATAGTGGACTCCATGTTTCCATTGGTCGAGTCATGTTCGTGTATGGCCATTGATACGCAAAGTCATCCATGGTACCTGAAAAGAGAGAAAGAAAAAAAAGAATTGAAAGAGAATTAAAGAAAGAAAAAAACGTTTAAATTAAAACTTCTTTGATAAAAATTAATATTGGCAAAATTATTAAACTAATTCCCCGGCAGCGGCGCCAAAGATTTGTTGATCGATTTCGCAATCAATGAATACGTGCAAGTATACACGGTCAACAAGTAATAAAGTGAAAGTAGAGTATCGTTCCCACGAGGAATTATTTAATAAAAATCACCAAGTACTAATTCTTAATCAAACTAATTTTATTTAAACAATCTCAAATCGTGATTTTTCTAATTAAGAAAACTAAATTAACTAATTAAAAATGAATTGCTTTATGGTGAATTCGGATAAATAAAGATTAAGACTTCAATATCCCCAATTATGAACTATAAATCAATTATCCAATTATCCCAATTATTATGCCTCTTTGAATTGTTAATGTGAATTCTCAAATGTCAAAAGTCCTTTTCAAGTGATCAATTGACTTCTATTTAATCCAGATTAATCTTGTTATATTCCTATGCAAAACAATTGAATTAAACTCCTTCAATTCCAATTCCTTATGTGTTACATGCGGTGAACAGATATTTCCATTCAATTCACAAACCTAATTATTCATCATTCAAATAACTAAGTCACATGTTATTATGCCCAGTTCTAACCCTAGAATTCCTCTTTCAATTCCTTCTAGAGTAACAAGGTAAGTACTGATCAGATAATTAATCAATAAGCTCAAGACAAGATAAACAATTCACTTTGACATAAATAATTGGAATAAATCAAATAACTAATTTATAGACATAAAAGGTTCAATTGAAATCTTAATAAAAGAGTTAGTTCATAATTAATGAATTGAAACCAAGAATCCACAACTGAATAGACATTAAAAGATAAAAGTATGATAAGAGAAGAGAATAGAATCATTGTCGACAAGAATCGATGCTCCCTCTTGCTCTTGCTCTTGATCTTCAGTGTTTTTTAATTTGCTTCAATCTCCAATGGCTAATTAAAACTGGGGTTTATATTCTAATCTAATGGAGTGTATCTCTAATCTAATCTATGTAATCTCCCTTTATTTTATGTCTTACATCATGTATTTATAGGTTACAAGTCTAATTTTTAGCTTAGGAAAAAATCCAATCCTATTTGCAGTCAAAAAAGTGTCAAAATTCGCCCCAAAACACGTCCAAGCTTGCCCAACCTCTTCCCCAAATACCCCAGAGCTGCTCACAACATTGCGACCTTCGCCTTCAGCGCCTCGGTGGCTGAAATGAATCTACTAAATGGGCACCCCGGCGCTAGAACATTTTCTGAAATTTTCTACTCTGACGTCCTTTGGGAAAATGGTCATAACTTCTTCGTCCGAACTCCAATTTTGATGATTCAAGATGTTCCGGAAAGAGGAGACGTAGATATACAACTTTAGTTCTTTAAGTGTTTCGAAATAAGGTCCCGATCAATACTCAAATTGGCTCTGAAGTGACTACTATGTAAATGGCAAGCCGAAAACGCGCATCTGTCCACCCCAAACGTCGATCCAAGTAAATTTTGTCTCAATTCCTACAAAACAACATAAAACATGCATGAATAGATATAAACACTTAAAAACATCCAAAAGATTAAGTTCAAACACACTCAATTATGAGCATAAAACTCACTCATCAACCTCCTTTAACCGAAGAACTACGAAACCAAATTAGAAGACTACCAAAAATCTGAGGAGCTATTGGCTGAAATAATACAAATGTATGCTGACAGATATGAAGTTACCCAAAGCAAAGACAAAGCTTAACTCACTACCCCTAAATTGAACACCTCAATCCTTGATTCTTCGTAAGAGGAATCCGAAGATAAAGATGACCCGCTTCAGTAATTTTTTCTTTTGAATCTTGTAACATAATTATCTCTATCTACTTTTTATTTTAATTAATGAAAGTATCTACCCTTTCCGAAGAACCTCATATATAGCTTCTTACTAACAATAATTGACAAAGCATCCATTTAAAGATCAAACTAGTATGCCAAATAATTAAAGGGTTCGTTCGAAGAACTGAACACTATCAAACAATATTAAAAACATGTTAAAAAACTAAGTACTAAATTAATTAAGAAGTTATTTTCTTTTAGAAGAACTGAATAAGTAACGATGGGACTCTCGTCCTAGAGAAATTAAAATAAGTTATTTGTTAGAAAACTGAATAACCTCTAAGGCAACGTTCATTCCCAGGAACTGAACATTCCTTTTGAAAAATAGGATATTTGTTTGGACGAACTGAATATCCCAACAATAAGAAGGCATTCGTTTAAATAAACTGAATAACCTTATAAGAAGTATTCGTTCCAGGGAACTGAGTACAAGTATAAGAGTCGTTCGTTTTGAGGAACTGAACGTCCTTAAATAGAAAGAACACCCGTTCAGCAGAACTGGATGCACACAAGAAGGCGTTCGTTCAATGAACTGAACAACCTCACGGGAAATATTCATTCTAAGGAACTGAATACTCCTCCAAACACCATTAAAAATGTTCATTCCCAGGAACTGTACAATAAATTAAACACCAATGACAATATTCGTTAAAAAATGGAATACTCATTTTATTAATAATTTTGAAAAAATTACAAAGTTGAATCACCCAGCCATGCCCTACTGATAATATTTTTGAAGCCTGATTGCATGCCAGGTATTCTTAACCTCTGTCCATTCATAGCCCCAAAGTTGATAAGTACCTGACTTTGACACCTCAATCACCTCATAAGGCCCTTCCTAGTTCGACATTAACTACCAGAGATTTTGGGCATAAAAGCCTCCACTTCCCGAAGAACCAGATCCCCAACCTCAAATCTCCTAAGCTTTACCCACTTATTGTAATGTCTGGCCACTCTCCTTTGGTAGGCTACAAGCTTTACCAGGGTCGATTCCCTAACCTCATCTAATAAATCCAGGTTGATATGAAGACCATTGTCCTTATATAGCTCTTTAAACTGACTGACCCGAAGTGAAGTAGAACCAATCTCAATCAGGACTAGAGCATCAGTTCCATAATCCAACCGAAACTGTGAATCACCCGTTGTTGTCATCGGAGTAGTCCAATAAGCCCATAACGCACTAAGTAACTCTTCGGGCCATTTTCCCTTCGCCACATCGAGTCTTCCTATAATCCCGTTCAACAAAGTTCTGTTAGTAACCTCCACTTGGCCATTTGATTGAGGATGAGCCATTGAAGTCTTCAGATGCTGAATTCCAAACTCCTTAAAAAATGCTTCAAACTTTGAACCCACAAATTGCCGGCCATTATCCAAAATCACCACCAAAGGAATGCCGAACTGAAAGACCACAAACTCCTTCAAAATTTTTAAAGATTCCTGCTCGATCCGTGATCTGCCGAAGGGGTTTCGCTCTACCCACTTGGTCATGTAATCAATAGCTACTATCACAAAATTGACCTGGCCCTTCGCCTTTGGCAATGGACTCAAAATATCAATTCCTCATACCGTAAAAGGAATCAGAGACAGAATCGAATACAACTCCTCCGGTGGCTGATGGGTGATAGGGCTGCTAAGTTAACACTTGGGGCATTTTTTTCACATAGTCCATCCATTCTTTGAAAATTGTAGGCCAATAATACCCCTGGCGAAGCACCTTATAAACCAACGCCTTCACAGTAATGTGATTGCCACAAATCCCCTTGTGGGTCTCTAGAAGAACATATTCAGCTTCGGATAGAACCAAACACATCAACAAAGGAGAGTAATAGGCCATTCAATACAAATCCCCATCGATGAGCACAAAATTTGAACTCATATACTTTATCTTTTTCGCCAACATTCGATCCTTTTGTAAAACGCCATTAGCTAAATAATCCAAGTAGAGAGTCATCCAACAGTTCGACCACTGTACGAACATAAATTTAGCATACTATACACTTGGCTGATTCAAAATTTCTAATTAAACTGATCCACTGAATGTATTCACATCTAATGTAGCCAGCCTCACTAGAGCATCGACTATGGTATTGTTAGATTTTTCAACACCTTGAAAGGGAAATGAACTGAAGTACTAGAGTCAATCCTTCACCTAGGCCAAATACTTAACTATCCTTGCCCCTCAGGCCTCGTACTCCCCCAAAATCTGTTTGACGACCAACTGTGAGTCACTAAAGATTACCAATCTCTGTACTTCAAGACTCTTCACCAGCCAAAGCCCTGCCAAAATAGCCTCATATTCCAGCTCATTTTTTGTTTTGTTGAAGCCAAAATGAATTTCCTGTTGTACCTTAAAACCTTTGGGACTTATCAAAATAACCTGCGAACCAGTGACATCCGAAGTAGAGGATCCATCCGTGTATAACGTCCAAGAAATCTGAGCTGGCGGAACATCCAGGATCGTCTAAACTATTCCTACCAACTGACCATCACCTTCATCCAAATTAAAAAATGAACATTCTACTAGAAAGTCGACCAAGGCCAGACCTTTTATTGCTATATGAGGATGATACTCTAAAATAAACTGTGTCAACTCCATAGCCCATGCAGTAAGCCGACCCGAGACGTCTGGCTTGGCCAACACTTTCTTCAAGGGCTGATCCGTGTACACTATTATTAACTGACCCTGGAAGTACTACCGAAGCTTTCGACTAGCTATTATCAATGCATTGGCAAACTTCTCAAGGTTCGGATACCAAGTTTCTGCATCTCAAAGGGCATAATTCACATAATAAATGGGGTGTTAGATACCCCAATCTCTCGAAGCAAAATCACCCCAACCGCTAATGAACTGGCTTCCAAGTACAAGTATAGTGGTTTAAAAGGAACTGGTTTTACGAACAAAGGAACCAAAGACAAATACCTCTTGATTCCCTGGAAAACATCCTTATATTCTGAGTTCTACTAGAAGGTCTTCTCATTCTTCGGCCCTTCCAAAGTATCAAAGAACGGCAAACACCTCTCTGCTGACTTGGACATAAACCTCCTCAAAGCTACCATCCGACCCGTCAGACACTGAACGTCTTTATACAACTAGGGAGACTTTGTGATGCCCCCAAAATAGGTCCACACGACCCATTATGAGTCGCCAGATACCGCACTATAAAAATCAAATATTAACTTCGTTTATACAACTGTTGAACTATCGTGTAGAGTACGACAACAGATAAACTGTGAGTTTTAATATAAATATATATAACTCTGGTGCCTTGACCACAAGACCTTACAATGGTACCTTACATAAAGGTACAGTCAATAATTGTTTTAGAAATTAAAATCTTTGGAAAATACTCAAGGAAACCTTCGTACATGGGAGGCCATGTGTCTAGGTTATGATAGATATCATATGTCCACAGAATTATCCTTGGTTGACCCAAAAGTCCCCAAAGAAAAACAAGAAGATTACTATCATCTTCTTTCCAATGGTGAGTCTTCTCTTGACATATAACTATCTCCGGTGTCTCCAAGAGAAAATTATATTTCAAATAAACTCCAAGATCATATAGGTAGTGCTCGTGGTACATATACTCGATGAAGTGGATGTGCACTGTACATCTTATGATAACACGAGGTTGTATGTCATTAGACATCTTGTATGATAGTGGCAAAACACCCTTCTAAAGTTGGGTTCACCTCACCCTATTCGGTTCACCAAAATTAAATATTAAATGACGTATACAATACGACACACTTATCTAAAGTTCTCAACAAAATTATTTTCATACTATTTAAGGAGAACCTCAACAGCTATAGACCATCGTTCTATTCCCCTGTTATCCCCGCTCGACCCGGCAACACTCTTATTACTTGAAAGGAATTGTGAAGCAAAAAGGGTGATCACAACTAGCCCAATAAAGAATATCATGACTAAAGATAATTTATATCATCAATATCCTTCATCAATAATAAATCAGAGATTTAGAACATATGGTCGATGATAAAACTTTTCAACCATAGTTGCAGCGGAACGAGCAATCCATTAGAAGAGTTAAATAGACCATCAGGTCTATTATCTTCTCCATGTTAAAAGTCCACCAATAATGTTTTATCCCTGTAACATCAATTAACAATTCCTGTCCACAATCATATGAATAACTCGTAATCATAATTGTGATTCTAAATTCCTCTTCGCACCTAGGACGAAGATAATTTTCATCACCCATCTTCACCCCTTACCTTAGAAGAAAACTGGAATAGTGAGGTAGCAGACTTCTCTTCTCATTTCTCTCTATAATTTCTCTCTATAATAATTGCTCTATAGCTTTAGTGAATTGGTGAAAAATAATGAAGGAATGAGATTATATTTATAGGAAAATTTAATTTCAATAATTGCACATTTTGGGGCTCGAAATATTACAGTATAATATCTTTCTCTTTTCCTTTATTTTTAATTTAGTCCTGCAAGTATTATCAAACTTGCACCACCTCCCCTAATAGTAAATCATGTGAATTAATAGTTCATTCATGTGACTCAATAGTATATTCATGTGAAAAAACTAATTACAGTATATTTCCTTCAACTATACCTCCATTTTTAATTTTGTCATACAAGTATTATCAATCTTGCACAAACTCCCCTAATAGTAAATCATATGAATTAATAGTACACACATGTGAATACATAGTTATAAGCATGTGAATTAATAGCAATTAATTGCCCATTTACCCGATTGGTCAATATAACTTTCAGACATCAATTACTATCGAAACAAATGTCGATTTCCACTAACACTAATAATCCCAACACAATGGAACTATCAATTTCATCTTTAATCATTACGAAATTATTCATCATTAATATTATAACTCACAATATTTAACAACCAGGTCGTTCCTAGGAAAGAGGGGGCTTTCCGATAAGTATTTCTCCTTATTGGCACGCAATTAGGTGACCAAACCTCTCCTTGACAGAACATCTAGACATTGTCAATATTGCAAATAATAATATGAATAACTTTGATGTCTCAATTATTGATTTAATAATATAACATATTATGCAGATGATTCTGCGATAATAATTGAATCAATAATATGAGAGATATGATGCAGCAATTATTGTAGCAATAATTGAGTATAAGTGAGTGACTTCTTACGTAAGCATCAATAATTAATACCATGTGCTACTATGCAACCACGCGTATTACTGTACTTTTACTACCAGGTAGTTCAACAGTTTTAACGGTAATACTTTCGTGAATTATTTTATAAAAGATAATTACATGGGTTTCTTACTACGACAATACTTCCATTATTGGGTCCACCAATGATTGTGCCATCGTACGGATATTCCCCGACCAAACAAATATTTTATAACAACTTGCATACTTTGCAAAATTTTCACATATCACCCTTAACTTTAACCCTTTCTAAATTTAACCATTTAATAAATAAAATAATAATTATAAGAAAATTGAATACTTTCATTTCATAATTTTGGGATCTCATAGACTTCATATCCAAAATAGCCTTTATCTTCTCTGGGTTCACCTCTATTCCCTTCTATTCCTCTTTATTCCCCTCTTGCTGATTAGATAACCCAAAAATTTCCCTACTCCCAAGCCGAAGATACACTTCGTTAGATTCAACCTTTGCTTGTAATGCCTAACGGTCTGGAAGTAATCCTCCAAATCATCTATATGTCCCCAAACTGACATGCTCTTAACTATCATATCATCGACGTAAACCTCCATGCTCTGACCCAACTATTTTTAGAACACATAATGTATCATCCTCTGATACGTGGCTCTCGCATTCAGTAATCCAAATGTCATCTTTTTGTAAGCATAAACCGATCGATGAGTGATGAATGTTGTCTTCGGGATATCCTCCTTATGCATTAAAATTCGACGGTGCCCTAAAAAACATCCATAAAACTGAGTGTGGCATACCCCGAAGTAGCGTCAATCAGTTGGTCAATGTGCGGAAGTGGATAAAAGTCCTGCCAACAAGCTTTATTCAAATCTTTGTACTCGATGCAAACCTGTCACTTTCCACTCTGCTTCTGAACCAACACTACATTTTCCATCCACTCTAGGTAGTCAATCTCGAAGATGAAGTCCACTGCCAAAAGCTTTGCTATCTCCTCGTCTATTATCTTCTATTTTTTTCGGGGTGAAGATCCTTCTCTTCTGCCTAATTGGCTTCTTTGCTAGACGTGTAGCCTGTGCACATCCACCTTTTGATGAACAACAAGCATGTCACTGGTGACCCATGAAAAAATATATGCATAACACTGAAGTAATTCCACCGGGCTTGCCCAAAAAGGTTCCTTCAGTCCCGACTCGATCCTAACGGTATTATCCTTATTTCCTGGAATCAACTCAACTTCTTATGTCTCTTCGTCAGGCATGACAAGAAGTTTTTTACTACCCTCGGTAAATGGCTCGATCTCTATCGCCATTATCTGTTTCTACTTGCTGACCCCCACACCCGAAGAGATCAGTGAATTCTTATAACACCTTCTCGCTAAGTAAAGATCCCCAGCCACTTCACTAACTCCGCTCGACGTAGGAAACTTGATTTTGAAGTGAGGAATCAAAGTAACCGCTTGAAGAGCTGTTAAGGCTGACCTCCCAAAAATAACATTATACGTTGAATCCACATGCACTACTAAAATTCAAGGAGGCACACTTAGAGGGGGGGGGGGGGGGTTGAATAAGTGTGGGAACAAATGATGTAAAACTTTTGCAACTTAAATTACTTTCTTTTAATATGCAAGATGCTGAATATAATATTTATGCTTACCGGATTATCAATACAAGATGCTAGATTAAATATCTATGCTTGTAGAATGATCAGTGTAGAATGCAGGATGCTGGATAGAAAATTTATACTTACCAGATTATTAGTGTATGAATGCAGGCTACTGGATTGCTTACTAGAATATTAGATTATGAATTCAGGATGCTGGATTGAATTTGTTAAGCTAACAGGATTATAAGTTTACTTAAATCTAGTTAAGCTCAATTAACTTAGTGATATCGAATAACACAATAGGCAATCACACAAACACAAGGATTTTTTACGTGGTTCAACTACTACCTTCTATAATAGTAGCCTAATCCACGTCCAATACCAATTAGTATTGGAGACTCACTTTTATTACTTTACTTCAATTATAACACAAGTTCCAAACACTTGAGCACTTTTGCTCCTTGTGCACCTATGCACTCTTAAGCACCTATGCTTCTTTGAACTTATTTGTAAAAACTCTTAATCCAAACCGAATTAACAAGAACTTTTAGATAATATCATGTCTATGTAAAAAATCAAATTATAAATAGAGGTCTATGATCAAAGCAGCTAATCACTTAACAATTCAAGACTCTAGTATGTAATGATCAAATGAAAAGAAAGATATTACCAATAAAAAGCTCCAAGGACTAAACACATAAATTCCTCTTACCTAATCAGCTTACTTCTTCAAAATAGTTCGTAACAATTTGAAGCTTGTATGAAGAAGACTCGGTTGAAAATCACTAAGATTGCAAGTATAATTTATATATGATTAATTTTCTATTGCTTCTGTGTTTTTGCTCATTACTAGCCCATTCCCTTTTATAGATGTAATGAGTATATGACCATTGCTAATTTGATCAAATCATGTTTGTTTGCTTAAATTATTCTTGGATCGTTTGATATGTTTTATCTAGACAAAGTGCATGATCAATGCAACTAATCGAGGTTTCTGATTTGATATCCCTATTTAAGTGGCCATCACGTGATATGTCCAGATCCACTAAAAACACCCAACCATATAATTTTGATAAGACGCTGACATATGCATGATACCGAATTAATGGATTGGCTAGATTTATTATAGTATGTAGCAGTGACTAAGCAACTTAATTTATGGGAATACAACATTTCATGTTTAGATTCAATTTTAATCAATTTAATAAGATTCCCATAACGTCATGCAAGCTTTAGAAAATTGACAGTTGTGATGCAGTATCTTGCTAAGGATGGTTTCTATATGAATACCTATTTAAAGATGATTGAGCGTTAATTAAGGTAGTGATTTATTTTAAGCCATATCTTGTTAAATCTTTAATTGACCCTTAAATTATGAAATCATTTCTATGAGTCCCGGATTTAGTATATCATCATAATAAATTTATTAGAGCAATGAATCTGCTAGCAGTATAACGACTCTCCTAACAATTTCAGATCATCAATTAAATCAAGATTTTAAAACTTTTAACACCCGGATTGATTATTTAGAATATTTTAAGCACTTCTATTTTTAAAACCTTTATGCAGTGCAAATGACCTAAAGCCTTGTATTGGAAAGTAAATAATGCAGAGATCTTACATTCATCTCCTAGAACTCAAATAGTCTTCCATCCTTCAAGAACATCAAATCTTTATGATTTCACCCTTAAAGAAACTATCATAGCATCAACCATCCTGAAATTGCATAAAACACATGTTTAGGGATACGATAAAATCATCATCAAAACATTAGGGATGGAGTATGACATAAGTTAAAACTACAAAAATCTACAAATTATTTCTATCTGCCGAGGAGTTGTCCCGAAGACCACTGGTAACTCGATCGTTCCAGCAACTTTAACCGGATCGTTGCTAAAACTATACAGGGGAGGCTCCTGATCGATCTCCATCTTTTTTTCCTTCCAAGTCCATCCTTTGGTAGGCATGATCATACAGTATTTCCACTGATGAGCCATTATCAATCATCACCCACTTCATGTCCATCGAACCTACTTATACAGTTATCACCAAAGCTCATTTGTGGGGTTCGATCGGTTCCAAAGGGAAATCTTAATCTATAAAGGTAATAACCAAGCCCGAGTATGGTCTTTCACGCCTCACAGGCTGATCAGACACAGATATCACAACATCCAAGAATCCTCAACTGACCCACCAGTTATCACATCCACCACCCGTCGCTTCTTCCACGTAACCTTCCAGACCTGCAACATACTAAATCAAGGCTCCATTATGTACATTCTTCTCGATCAAATCCATCAGTCCCCAATAAGTCTTGGTAGAATGTCCATCCGACCCATGGTAATCATAGTACTTATTTATATTCCCCATGTTCGCCTTTATGTTGTCTTTGGCTGGCTTAAAAAAAAAGGCTTGTCCTTCATATGCTCCAGAATAGTAGACCAATCTGCATTGAGCTTGGTATAAACTTTGTTAACCCTCTGATTCAGGAAAGGTCGGCGTCCTCCTCCTGAACCACCATTGTTGTTGTACTTCTTCTGATAGTCATCCGATTTATTGTTGTTATTATTCTTCTCCTTATCTTTCGGCTTTTCTGACGTACTCTGTTTTAGGCTGCTCATCGCCTCTTCCAGCACTATTTAACCTTCTACCTTATCAAATGCTTCATCTAGACTCTTCATATGGTTGAACATCAGCTCCTTCACCAACTTTTTTAACTTTACTAGATCCAAACCATTCTGAAAGAGACCCACAGCCTGAAGGTCATTCAAATCTGCAACCTAACCCATGGCTTCCCGAAACTATTTCATATACTGGCCCAAGGTCTCATTGGAGTATTGTCGGATCTAAGACACTGATCCGGTTGGCTTTCCCATTCTCTTGTTATTACCGAATCGAGCATCAAATTTGTCGCAGAGCTCTATCTACGACGAGACTAAGTTAAGGGCCAATGTCCTCATCCACTGTCTGGTGTCTTTCCTCAAGGTGGTCATGAACATTTGACACTTGGCCATGTCCGAGTAGTTATATTAATCCATCATCCAGTCACAAGCCTAGCTGTTCTTATAAGGGTCTCTCAAACCATCATAACTTTCCATGTGAGGGAGCTTTTTGCCCGGATCAGCTTTTCTCAAATGATTTCTGGAGAGAACATGGATGATTTTCTAGCCGGACTCTCTTTATCTTGTCTGACCTCGGCTAACTGCTTCTGTAATTTCTCAAGTTTTTGGGCTAGCGCATCTACCCCTTCAACCCTAGGATTTATGTCCTGCCTGTTCTGTCTTTCCCGATCAGGAGAGTGATCTGGTTCCCTTCTGTCTGATCTCCTACTATCTTCCGAGCTGGCTACTCTGGAGGGACTCTTATGCCTACTCTTAGTGCGCCAAGAGCTGTACAAATGATGTGTCCTAGACTGGTTCTCGGGTGAACGATCTCCGGATATGCTCATGTCCCGAGAGAGACTCTGAAGCCTGCTCTGGGTCCGCCGAGACTCGTCTGGACAATGTGTCTTGAACCGAACCTCTTGCAACTATCCCCGCCTTCGACTGGAGGCACCATCTTCGTTTCCACTAATTAAGAGCACCATCTGCTGGTCAATTTCCTTTCTTTGCAATAATAAAGCCTTCAGCGCTTCATCAGTCTCGTTCGCCATTCTTGTCAAGATTGATCTCCTTTCGTCGTGTCCAGCGTCATGGGGGCGTGTTCGGGATGGTGCATCCTCGACACTCCCCCCAGGACCTGCATCTCTACGGGCTGTTGAGAACAATCTTCGTCAAGGGCCCTCTTCTTTATCCCTTGATTGAGCCACTGAATTGGCCTAAGACCCTAATTTCTCTGAAACTGATGGTCCCAACCGATCCTTGGCAAAACCCCTTGGTTGATGAGGAAGGGGGTTCACTATAGACTGGTCGCGAGTTGAAACTGTCCTTTTGTTATTCACCATGATTCTAACCGGTACTCCTGTTGTGATTGAAAATTAGCAATATTAGAAAGCCCTCATTCTAGCGCTAATAGTAATGCTAAGATCCATCCACGTGCCTCAATCACCAAAAGCACGTCAAACCCTGCACAGAAACGAAATCACACTAAAAGCTTGACGGCTTGGGCGTCGGTGTTAGGTTTGTAAGATTCATGAACACAATCAAATTGCACAAAGTAAGCGGAAACGTTGTAAAATTGGAGTTTTAAAATTTTACAAACTATATACCCGAATCATCATTTATCGACAATTATTAATTAAACGAAAAGAAGAAGAACAAGAATTATACCCTTGAAGATTCGAGCTTCCTCAAGTACAAGTTCACCTCCAAATCCTTTTCACCGCGTTAAACTTGAATCAGCCAGGTTTGATTCATTCCTTTGATCAACGTTAGCCACCCAAGTGTTTGGCCTCTAGAGGTGATCCACCAAGGAAGAAGAAAGATTCAAGAAGATGGGTGTTTGGCAAACCCCTAGTTTTTTCTATCTCTCATAGAAAATAGAAAAAAGGTGTACACTCTAATAATTAGAATTACGTATCTTAATATCTGATATAAGACTCCTCTTATAAAGATATCAGTTAACCCTTCTAATATAATATTTAGCAAGGTAGCAATGCTACTGATTGATTCATTTTCGACTCTGTTGGAGAAGACAATCATTGCAGAAGGAGGGAGTTAAGCAGTATCAAAGTATAACCATGAGAAGAAGAAGAAAACGAATGAAGGAGATACTAAATGAGGTATTAGTGGAGGCAATAACTTTAATAAGCGTAAGTGGAACGACAACACTCAATAACGAAATAAGTCAAAATAAAGTATGAAGAAAGGAGAACCGTGTACGAATTGCGGTAATAATCATCAGGGAGTCTGCCTGAAGGGAAAAGCTGTATGTAGATATTGTGAAATAGAAATTGTAAAATTCTGTAGATGAATTTAATTAACAATTGTAAACACTCAAAATTTTGTGTTCCTGTTACTAACCCTGCAAGAGGGCAGAATCGTCTTCCAAAGATAACCCTGGAAGTCATCTCAGTTTAAACCCCGGAGACAACCCCGGGAGGTACAATTCCCAATCTTGGAGATAACCCCGAAAGACTCAGTTTCAATCCCGGAGATAACCCCAAGAGATTCAATTCCAACCTCAGAGATAACCTCGAGGGATGCAGTCCAAGTTACAGAGATAACCTAGAAAAAGTCAGTTCAACCCCGGAGACAACCCCGGGAGGTCAAGCACACATCGAAGATAACCCCGAGGACATTTAACATTCATAGCAGCCCAATCTCAGAGATAACCCTGAGCAATGACTGCTACATCTGCGCAAAAGCCGGAGATAACCTCGGTGGGGGAAAAATCATCATTTTTCCACCTCAATGCCACATTCACATCGTCTCAACACATTTCAATCCACACTGCGTACCAAGGTGTCCCACAAGAACCATAGCTCAAATCCCGAGTGATAACTACACAAGACAACACAACGGATAGACTTTCAAGACTTGGAGATCTGGTCATGGACCCATCTTTGAGGCTTTGTACAACCTCTAATCCTATGTCATTGTGTAGCTCTCGACAACAATTTTCTGAAAAGGTATATCACTCCTTTATCGGAAGCTCGAAATGAAAGTTATTAAGGTTCAAGCGAACAGTGTGTAGCCAAAATGTACGTACTTTGAGACAACGAGATCCACATGGCCCAAGGCACCCTGGGCAGTAGTAGGTAGACCCGCGGCTACCGTGGGTAGACCCGCGGTCATCTAGTCTTTAAATATAAGCTCTTGGCAGCTCATTTGAAAAAAAATGAGAAAAAGAGAGAAAACTCTGTCCATTTCAGCCTTTAAACACTGCTAGAGTGCTCTAAACTGAGTGATTCTTCTTTCTAAACACTTGTAAGCTCGTATTTTATAACATACCGAAGTTTAACCGGTGGAAATTGAGTTTTCAAGCGTCAAAAGCTATCTGAAGTCTTCTTGGCAGCCCACTGTAAGATTTTTCAGGTTTTTAAGCTTTTTATTACTTCTATATATTTATATCTACTAATGTTAAAAGTCGCGTTGTGTGGGTATGCCCGGATCGTCAATCCAGTTGCTTTTTTATTGCTTATATATATATATATATATATATATATATATATATATATATATATATATATATATATATATATATTGTTGAAGCGAATTTCAATTAGCATGGATAGAACATCCAAAGTGTTTTTCTTATATATATATATATATATATATATATATATATATATATATATATATATATATATATCATGAGCTACATTTGATTGATCCACGGATATAATATCCATTGCGTTTACAGCTTATATATATATATATATATTTATATATATTTACATTTCTGTCTGGCCTGTAGATCACTTCGTGACCTTTAACTACTTATATATATATATACTTATATATATATATTTACCGCTTTTATATAAATATCTTCTTTGACTTCTTTTATAATGTAGATATTTAATCTTTCAGCCTACGGGCTAAATTTGTCTAAATCTGGCTATTTCTAACTTTAACCGGTTCAAAGTGACTAAACTGGAACCGTTGAAGCTAGAATGATTTAGATTTACTCAAATCTAGTTCTTTTTCTAGCTTTTGTAAATATTTCTTTCTCATGTGAGCCTAGGAATCATGTGATCATAGATGCAGCTGCAGCCAGCTTGTAAATTATCTACGGTGTCTGAATTTCTTTAGATAGCTCTCATGCCCACAAAGAGTTCAACACTGCTATGTATCTTATTTTCTCGAAGATGCGTCGCATTTCGAAAATAAAATCAACCAAGTCGAACACATAATAAAATGGAAGTATCAAAGGCCTTAATTACTATCGGGCACAAGGGTTTAAAAAACTTGTTTTACAAAACTTCACTGCTATATCTTGTTAAAATTGAACTTTTATACAAAAGTCAAACCCTTTGTATATAGGTACAAACGAGGCATAGCACGACTTCCAAACAACTGCACATAGACCCTACACACACATAAACATATCAAAGTTTAATAAAAAGTAGCGGTAACCGTGTTATCACAGAAGTCGGGGGGTGCCTAACACCTTCCCTCCTTTTAATCAAGCCCCCGGACCCTACCGAATCTCAGTTTCTTAGACCAGTTAAACAGTGTCAAATACACGGGTCTTTGTGCAAACCTTTTCTCAGTTGAGTTGGTGCAACCATTTAAAAATACCAACTGGCGACTCTCACAATCAAATCATCGACATATACATGTCGGACCTTTTTAAACTTGTTTTTTCAAACAAATCTCACCTAAAATGATAACACCAAAAGACAATAACAAAAAGGGACAAATAAAAATCCCGACGTCGACAGGTGGCGACTTTGCTGGGGACTCTAGTAAAAGGGCCTAAGCCGCTATTCAAGCTTTACAAAACTTGTATCTGCTTATGTGTGAATACTGTATTTACATTGAATGGATGTATAGTAATGCTTTATATACTATGCTTTAGTGCTTTGCACCATATCTGCCTGTGATATTAGTACTTCGCACATGTCATCATTTCCATACGGTGAGACGCGATGTATGTGAATGTATGTTGTGTGATTCCTCCACTAGGAGGCTAACCCGTTGATGTTTGATTACTGGACACGTCGGAAGACTATTTTCATAAAGCTCAGGAAAGGCACCACCCAGATTCGCTCCATTTGAAAGATCAGATTAACTTCCCATCAAGTAAATTGCGATGATCTGGGGAACTTCATGCCGAAAATCCGCGAAAATAGAGTAAAATAGGTCAGCCTATGATAAACCAAACCTAGAGGGAAGTCTCTTCATGCCTTCCCATTTCAATTACTTATAATTTCATTTCTATGTCAATCTCAATGTAATGGAAAATATAAAGGAGTATGTGAACATGCATTCCTTTTTTCATATCAAGACCTGTCATGCTATCCTGTCATCAAAACGATTGACATCCGTTTTGCAAAAAAACCTTAAAACACTCCTAAAAATGGACACATTACATAGCATGCAACATTTCCCCCGTTTTCCCAGACTAAACTACATAGTCTTTTTATAGGGAAACGGTTGGTCCCGTTACCCATTTAAAGTCCAAAAAGGCACTAAGGCCACAGTCATACATGGCTATAAATGCCCATCCTGATCAGACTCCTATTTTTCGTGAGGAGTTTGAAGGATTGAGAAATCAAATAACAGAGTTGGTTGTTCTCCTGAAAGAACTAAACAAATCAACTTAGCGTCCGCAAATACCCATCCAAACAGAAGCCTCTACACATAGAGGAATCTAGGGTCCGGATAGAGAAGTCCCAGCACCTGAGTCTCACAATGAGAAGTCCAACAAAACCCTTGAAATCACCCATCTTAAAGAAGATTAAGACACCGGTGATATTCAAAAAAAGGTTCTTCAAATGGAAGAGATCATTCAGTCCATCAAAGGGATTGGAACGCACAGAAGCGTTTCCTATTACTACCTTTGCATCTTCCCCTGGGTTCATTATCTAGAGAAATTCAAAACTCTCGATTTCGAGAAATATGATGGATTGGAAGATCCTTATACCCACTTAAAAGTGTTCATCAGAGAGCTCGGATCCTACGCCGAGAATGAAAAGCTGAGAATGCAGATATTTCAGAAAATTTTGACTGGAGAAGCTAGAGCATGGTACACCAGATTGGATAACTCCAAAATTCACAGCTGGGAGGAGTTAGCCCATGCTTTCCTCAGTCAATACAACTTTCAAACTCAGATGGCTCTATACAGGTATCATATTACCAAAGTCAAGAAGCAAGTCAATGAGTCATTCAGAGAGTATTCCCAAAGATGAAGGCGTCTGGCTACTCAAGTAATCCCATCCATGATAGAGACTGAGATGGTGATAACCTTCATAGATATTCAAGAAGCTCCATTTTATGAGAGGGTCCTAGCTGGAATAGGAAAACCTTTCTCAGATATGATTAAGCACGGAGAAATGGCAGAAATGGGATTGAAGTTTGAGAAGATTCAAGACCTCGCCGCTTTAAAAGCCGTGGTTGAGCATATCTAATCTAGAAGTTATGGGAACAACCCCCGGAGGGTCCATAAGAAGAAAGAAGAGGATGTTTCCTTGATACTGCAAGGGCACGACTACGTTCTCATTTCCTGAAGAGAACAATGAAAGAAAAAGGGTGAGTGTTTCCTCTTTTATAGTTCTTATAAAAGAGCTCTAACTCATGCAAGTATACACGGGTCAACAAGTAATACAGAGTAAGTAAAATATCGATCCCACAGAGAAAGTTGTTAACTTAGACTATTATGCATTAATTAACTCACTATACTTATATGCTAAGACTATGAACTTAATGGGTGATTTGAACTAACTATGATTACCAACTACAAATAAGAATATAAATGAACTAAATATAATGTGGAAACAATGGGATCCTAACTTCATTCAATATTTCATTCAATCGCGTATATGTCATGCAAGAAGTGTTCACATATCACGGGATAATAGCCAAGGGCATAAAAGCGAGTTATAACCATTTTCCAATGCACTATAACCAACTCACATATCATCTACAGATGTTAGAATCTATGTGATCACCAATACCATCACAATTACCATATTCCTATGCGTAATTGCAATCCTATCGACTTTAAACACAACCCTTATTCTAGCTCATACGACAAAAGCGGTATATTCCTATCTATTTCACAAAATATGCAATCCCCATATTAGCATGCTATCATGATTTCATCCATATTCATATGTTCATTTCAATTCCATACAAATACTAACATGAAGATTATCGGTCATTCATACATACAAACCAACCATGATAGAT
Source organism: Panax ginseng (assembly GCA_020205605.1). Taxonomy (NCBI): domain Eukaryota; kingdom Viridiplantae; phylum Streptophyta; class Magnoliopsida; order Apiales; family Araliaceae; genus Panax; species Panax ginseng. Next base: position 1,164,568 of record CM035147.1, read on the forward strand.
AATCCATATGATATGCAAAACAAATCTAACATTTAGATGTGCAACCAAACGACATATTAAAATCCGTTAGGATCCTATAATGGAGTTTAGTTCATGGCGTGGAACCAAAAACCATTATGGGATCAAGACTAAACATGATCAATAATCAAGCAAATGAGATTAGAGAGAAAGAACAATCAAACCCAATCTTTGAATAGTAATCAATGATTAACTATGAAAACCCCAAAGAATTCCATTAATAATAATCAAAATCCACAATGGTGAAGAACTCAAGAAGAAGAAAATAAGATGTTGTGGCCGTTCTCCGTTGGACTCTCTCCCAAGGTGTAAACCCTAGTTTCTACTATGAAAAGAGAGAAGATGGAAGTAGCTATTTAGCCCCAAGGGGTGGAATATGTCTTACATAATGATAATATGTCTAATATATAAGCCCTAATTGAACCCTCTCTTAATCACGCTTGAATTTGCTTGCTTTTATGAAAAGTCATTTGTGGTCTTCGCTTAAAGTCATGCATGGACACGCAGCATGCGCTCAACTTGCGAAAGTTGCATAAAATCGCGTTTTTTGGTCGAGAGTCGTGTGCCGTAGCTTAGTTCAGTATACCTTGCGAGGGTCATTTTTCAACTGCAGCGTGCTCTGGTAAAATGGCCATAACCTTTGATCCTGGAAGAGTTAAGGGGCCTGCCACCTATAAAATCGAAGATATCGACGAGATCTACAACTTTCATTCTTTGATGATTGAGAAATTCAGGCCGGATGAAGGTTGAAATCGAGCTGGAAGGAACTACTATGAAAATGACTAATCAAAACAGCGTAGTTTGACGTCCGTCGGTACAACGATCATAACTCTTGCATCCGAACTCCGATTAGAGCTATTCAAGATGTTTCGGAGAGCTATGAAGACGCTCTACGAAGTAAGCTAAGTTCCAAACCAAGAACATGAAGTAAAATGAAAGCCCAAATGATATTCGGATTGCCTTTTCTTTGCATTTTCTTTGCGTTTCTTTACAATAATCGTTCACACCACTTCCAAACATAAAATCTACAAAATAAACACAAAATGCATGAAAAGTAACTAAGACACATGAATATAAGCAACTAATTCAAGTAAAAGATACCGGATAAATGCATAAAAAATCCACTTATCAGTGAGCTCAACTAGCCCAGTAAGAAATATTATGACTAAGATATTGCAGAATAAATTATCGTTAGCCTTCAACAGTGTTAAACTGATAAAATACAATAAACATTAAGTTTAACTTCAGCGGAACAAGTAATCCATTAGAAGATTCAAGTAGAGCATGATATCTACTATCTTCTATGATTTTAAAAGGTTTTTCATCAACTTTATCACTGAGACTCAACTTAATAAATAAACCACATCATCGAATCATCCCCGCACCAAGACCAAGGATATTCATGTAATCATCAATGGTCATGATTATACTGAATAATCCATGGTTATAATCATACCAACAACTGTCCATTAATGCACTACAGGCCAATGAGGACTTTTACCACATCATTTGTAACATTATGGGTCATGATTATACCGAATGATCCCTGGTCATAATCATACCAATCTACAGTCCATCTATGCACGTAAGCTAAAGATGAGTTTCATTACAAAATAAGCATGAGGATGATGACAATGATATAAGAATTCAATTAAAAGAAAACAAAGGATAAATTTTTAAAGATTTATAATTTAATTTATCCAGAATTCAATAATGTCCAAATTATCAATATGATACTGCTTTGTGGAGTAAAATTCAAGAATAATATTGTATCAAAAATGATTTGGACCGAAAAGAAATTAATTTTTTTCATGAATAGTACTCCGGGTGAATAGTACTCGAGTGAATAGTACTCCGTGAATAGTACTTTGGAAATAGTATCCCGTAAATAGTACTTTATGAATAGTATTCCGTGAATATTACTTTGTGAATAGTACCGTAAAAATGAATACTACTCATGGACAGTACTGCGGCATGAAAAACTTAAAATTTAACAAGAATGTGCAGAAAATATCCTTGTGAAATGATACTAGATGAAGCGCAAATTTCAAGGATATTCTACTAATTTCACGGAGTATAGAAGCAACACTTTAACAAAATGAGGGTATAATCAGGAATACGAGACGAAATAATATTACTCACATACTACAGAGTATGGAAGAAAATATTATTCCTTATGAATACTGAAAAAAATAATATCCCTTACCTCAGAGGAAGACTTGATACTGGAATAGTGAAGTAGCAGACTTCTCTTCTTCTTTCTCTCTATAACTTCTCTCTCTATAGCTTCTCTCTCTATAATTGCTTTTGTGAGTCTTAGTGAATTGGTGAGAATGAAATAAGAATGAGCTTCTATTTATAGGAAAATATAATTTCGATAATGCACGTTTTGGGGCTCAAAATATTACAGTATAATACCTTCATCTTTTCCTTCATTTTTAATTTAGTCTTACAAGTATTATCAAACTTACACCACCTCCCCTAATAGTACATCATGTGAATCAATAGTACACACATGAACAAATAGTTCTATACATGTGAAAAAAATAGTTACGGTATAGTACCTTCATCTATACCTCCATTTTTAATTTAGTCATGCAAGTATTATCAATCTTGCACCACCTCCCCTAATAGTACATGCATGTAAATCAATAGTACACACATGTGAATAAATAGTTATAAGCATGTGAATTAATAGCAATTAATTGCTCATTCATCCGATTAATTACCCTATTGGTCAATATAACCTCCAGATATCAATTATTATCGAAATAGATGTCGATTTCCATTAACACTAATAATCCCAACATAATGAAAATATCAATTTCATCTTTAATCAATATGAACTTATTCATCATTAATATTATAACTCACAATATTTAACAACCAGACCATTCCCAGGAAAGAGGGGGCTTTCCGATAAGGATTTCTCCCTATTAGCGCCCAATTAGGTGACCAAACCTCTCCTCGACAGAACTTTCTAGACATTGTCAATATTGCAAATAATAATATGAATAACTTTGTCGTCTCAATTATTGATTTAATAATAATAAATATTATGCAGATGATACTGTGCAATAATTGAATCAATAATATGAGAGATATTATGCAATAATTATTGTAGCAATAATTGAGTATAACAGAGTGACTTCTCAGGTAAACATCAATAATCAATACCGTGTGCTACTATGCAACCACGCGTATTACTGTTCTTTTACCACCAGGTAGTTCACCAGTTTAACCGTAAAACTTTCGCCGTTATTTTTATAAAAAGATAAATCTATCATTTTCTAACTACGATAATACTTTCGTTGTGGGGTCCACTAATGATTGTGCTGTCGTACAAATATTCCTTGTTAAAACGATTATTCCCTGACTAATCGAATATTATATAACCGCTTGCTTACTTTGCAAAATTTGTAAATATTACCCACAACTATAACATTATATCAAATCCACACCATAATATTCAAAAATATATTTCGAGAAAAATTAATCTTTATTCATAAAAGTTGGGGTCTTACAACCTTCCCTTCTTATGAAATTTCGTCCTCGAAATTAGGGTGCGTACCTGGTATATCAAAGAGGTGAGGATACCTTGACTTCATTTCAGATTCTAACTCCCAGGTCATTTCCTCAACATCGTGGTTTCTCCACAAAACTTTAACTTGGGGTATAACCTTGGAGCGTAGAATATGATCCTTCTTATCCAAGATTTTAACAGGTACCTCTTCATACGTTAAATCTTCTGATATCTCATCCGGTTCTAATTCAATAATGTGGTTCAGGTCTTTCACATATTTACGTAACATAGATATGTGAAAAACGTTATGAACACGAGACATACTTGGCGGTAAGGCGAGTCTATAGGCCACAGTTCCTACTCGATCGAGGATTATAAATGTGCCAATGAATCGAGGAAAGAACTTTTTCCTCTTTCTAAATCTCGTAACTCATTTCCATGGAGCAACACGTAACAACACATGATCTCCAATATTGAATTCCACGTCCTTTCAATGAAGATCAGCATAACACTTTTGTCGATTTTGTGAGGTTTTTATACGTTGTCGGATAGTTTGAATCTTTTCCGTAGTTATACGTACCAACTTCGGTCCCAACAACATTGCTTCACCCACCTCATCCCAGCATACTGGAGAACGACATTTTCTGTGACGCCCCCAAAATAGGTATACATCACCCATTCTGAGTCGCCAAATAAGTGGTACAAAAATCAAATACAAACTTCTTTTATACAACTGTCGGGTACAATACAACCAAATATAAGCTGAGAGTTTTAACACGAATATTATCTTCTAGACAATATCCACACTCAATGGAGTCCTCATTATAATTATTATCACACTATTTCATAGAATAGTGAGGACTACTAAAGCCACTTATCCTGGACCATCACTACATTTCCCGACTCGTCCCAGCTATATTCTCATTTCCTAAAGAGAATAATGAAAGAAAAGGGTGAGCTCAACTAGCCCAGTAAGAAATATTATGACTAAGATAATGCAGAATAAATTATCATTAGCCTTCAACAATGTTAAACTGATAAAATACAATAAACATCAAGTTTAACTGCAGCGGAACAAGCAATCCATTAGAAGAGTCAAGTAGAGCATGATATCTACTATCTTCTATGATGTAAAAAGTTTACCATTAATTTTATCGCTGAGACTCAGCTTAATAAATAAACCACATCATCGAATCATCCCCGCACTACAGGCCAAGGATATTCATGTAATCATCAATGGTCATGATTATACCGAAGAATCCATGGTCATAATCATACAAACAAATTGTCCATCAATGCACTACGAGCCAATGAGGACTTTTACCACAACATTTGTAATATTATGGGTCATGATTATACCGAATGATCCCTGGTCATAATCATACCAATCAATAGTCCATCTATGCACGTAAGCCAAAGATGACTTTCATCACAATATAACCATGAAGATGATGACAATGATATAAGAATTCAATTAAAAGAAAGCAAATGATAAATTTTTAATGATTTAGAATTTAATTTATCCAGAATTCAATAATGTCCGAATTGTCAACATGATACTTATTTGTGGAGTAAAATTCAAGAATAATATTCATGTATCAAAAATAATTTGGTCAGAAATGAAATATATTTTTTGGGTGAATAGTACCTCGTGAATAATACCTTGTGAATAGTACTTCAGGAATAATACCTTGTGAATAGTACCCCGGCATGAAAAGTGCCCCAAATACTTGAGTGAATAATATTCGAGTAAATAGTAACCGGGTAAATAGTACTTCATGAATAGTACCCCGTAAATAGTACTTTGTGAATAGTACCTCGTGAATAGTATTCCAGCATGAAAAGATCAATAATTATCAAGAATGCTCAGAATAATATTTCCATAAAAAGATACTGGATGAATTGCAAATATCAAGGATATTCTACTAATTTCACGGAGTATAGAAGCAATACTTCAGCAAAATGGGTGTAGAAGTAGGAATACGAAACGAAATAATATTACTTACCTACTATAGAGTATGGAAGAAAATATTATTTCATACGAATATTGAACGAAGATAATATCTATACGAATACGAAAAATAATATCTCTTCTGAATATGAAATAAATAATATCCCTTACCTCAGAAGAAGACTGAATACTGGAATAGTGAAGTAGCAGACTTCTATTATTCTTTTTCTCTATATCTTCTCTCTCTATAATTGCTCTTATAAGTCTTAGTGAAATTGTGAGAATAAAGGAAGAATGAGCTTCTATTTATAGGAAAATATAATTTCGATAATTGCACGTTTTGGGGCTCGAAATATTACAGTATAATACCTTCATCTTTTCCTCCATTTTTAATTTAGTCATGCAAGTATTATCAAACTTGCACCACCTCCCCTAATAGTACATCACGGGAATCAATAGTACAATAATATGAATCAATACTTCTATACATGTGAAAACAATAATTATAGTATAGTACCTTTATCTATACCTCCATTTTTAATTTAGTCATTTAAGTATTATCAATCTGCACAACCTCCCCTAATAGTACATGCATGTGAATAAATAGTTATAAGCATGTGAATTAGTAGCAATTAATTGCTCATTTATCTAATTAATTACTCGATTGATCAATATAACCTCCAAACATCAATTATTATTGGAATAAATGTCGATTTCCACTAACACTAATAATCCCAACACAATGGAAATATCAATTTCATCTTTAATCAACAATAACTTATTCATCATTAATATTATAACTCACAATATTTAACAACCAGATCTTTCCCAGGAAAGAGGGGGCTTTCCGATAAGGATTTCTCCCTATTGGTGCGCAATTAGGTGACCAAACCTCTCATCGATAGAACTTTCTAGACATCGTCAATATTGCAAATAATAATATGAATAACTTTGTCGTCTCAATTATTGATTTAATAATATAAAATATTATGCAGATGATACTGTGACAATAATTGAATCAATAATATGAGAGATATTATGCAGCAATTACTGTAGTAATAATTGAGTATAAATGAGTGACTTCTCACGTAAGCATCAATAATCAATATCGTATGCTACTATGCAACCACTCGTATTACTGTACTTTTACTATTGGGTAGTTCAATAGTTTAACGGTAAAACTTTCACCATAATTTTTAAAAATATTTTAGTCATTTTCTAACTACGACAGTACCTCCATTGTGGGGTCCACCAATGATTGTGCCATCGTACGAATATTCCCTGTTAAAACTAATATTCCCCGACCAATCGAATATTCCCTGACACAATGAATATTTTATATCAACTTGCTTACTTTGTAAAATTTTCAAATGTCACCCTTAACTATAACCTTTATCAATTTACCATTTACTAAATAAATTAATAATTATAAGAAAATTGAATACTTTTATTTCCTAAAATTCGGGATCTTACACTTTGTTCAATACAACGCCTCAAATGGAGCCATGCCAATACTTGCTTGATAACTGTTGTTGTAGGAAAACTTCACCAATGGTAAGAACTTGTCCCAAATTCCTTTGAAGTCAAGGACACAGAGTCTTAATAAATCTTCAAGAGTTTGAATAGTCCTCTCTGACTGCCCATCCGTTTGAGAATGATATGCCAAACTAAATCATAAATCCGTGCCCATAGCTTTTTGCAAACTAACCCAAAATCGTGAAGTGAATCTTGGGTCTCGATCAGAAACTATGGATACTGGCATACCATACAATCTTACAATCTCGTTTATGTACATATGAGAAAAACGTTGAAGTGTATAAGTTTCTCGCATTGGTAAGAAATGAGAAGACTTGGTCAATCTATCAACAATGACCCAAATCGCATCTATGCCTTGAGAAACCTTGGGAAGACCAGTAACAAAATCCATGGTAATGTGCTCCCACTTCCATTCTAGAATTTCAAGTGGTTGCAATGGACCTTTTGGCATTTGATGCTCCGCCTTGACTCGTTGACAAGTTAGACACCTTGAGATAAACCCCGCTATCTCTTTCTTCATATTGCTCCACCAAAATGTATGTTGAAGATCACGATACATTTTGGTACTCCCAGGATGGATTGCAAACGGTGTGTTGTGCGCCTCCATCATGATTTTATACTTCAAGTCAGAATCGTTAGGATAACAAAGTCTGGAGTTCACTCAAAGTATTCCTTCTTCATCGATTCTTGCTTCCGGAATATCACCTTCTTGCACTTTCTTCCTCATACGCATCAGCTCCAAGTCTGTAGCGTGAATAGCTTTAACTTTATCGATTAAAGTTGGTTCTAATCGTATATTCGCCATCATCACATGAGCCCCTGGAGTCTTTAACTCTATCTCCATCCTTTGTAAGTCATACAAAATGGGCCTTTGCATTGACAATATCGCACTCGTACCCGCATATGATCTTCTACTCAATGCGTCAACTACTACGTTCGCTTTTTTAGGATGGTATTGAATGGTATGATCGTAATCTTTCAATAAACGAATAGCTTTATGGCTTGATATGACAGTGATTGACTTTAGTGGTTTGGTTGCATGAATTCGCATAATAGGTTGGTTAGGAATATGAAAGCTAACAACCTTACGAAAATAATCAATTTTTGCATGATGAGTAGTTAACCAATCAATCCCTAAAATCACATCAAACACAAGTATTTTCAAAGAAATAAGGTCGACAGGTAATGTGCGAGTGCCGATTTGGATGAAACAAGACTTATAAATAGTGGATGTAATGAATGTTTCTCCCAACGGAGTTTCAACCGATAAGTCAAAGTCTAATTTCTCCGGAGTCAAATTTAAACGTTGAGCGCAAGTAGGAGAAATAAAAGAATGGGTAGAACCGGTATCAAATAAGGTATATACTTCGCTAGAGTTTATGATTAGCTTACCCGTGATCACCTCGTTCGGATTCCTTAATTTTTGGGAGGTTACGACAAACACTCTCCCTTGAACTACCAGTTTTTTTCTTATGCAGGGAATGACCTTTGATGCCTCCATCCTAATTTGGACTTGACTTGATTGCCTGCAAAAATCGGGCTAGGTGACCTTCTCTTCCACAATTGTAACATGCCTTGGGATTGCGTCGTGCATAGTTTGGGTGATGTTTCCCTCCCCTCTGCATTTGTAATATACGACTGACAGTCGCTCTCCTTCCTTAACAACAGGTGCTGGTGCTCACTGTAGGGTTTTAGCACAGAAACGCACAACGAAATATAAAAATTTATAAAGCAATTTCTATGACACCCCCAAATCTGGGTACTTCATTCCCACAGGATTTGGTGCTCACTATTAAAATAATTACATCTAACACCCATAACAAAGGATACAACATTAAATAAATTAAAACAATAATCTTTCCCATTAAAGGGTTACATTACCTCATAAACAATCCCAGGTAATCTAACCTTAAATTATTACATCAGTTTGCGGAATACATTATAAAATAAAACAAGTCTTATAACTTCATGCATTTAATTGAACTTTAACTAATTCTTCAAAACTTGGACATCTTGCCCTTTCCCTTGCTAGTAGATGGCTCATCACCTCTTTCGACTTTAGCTACATTTTTTAATTGCAAGAGTGAGCAAACAATTGCTCACCAACATAAAGATAGTATAATAACAACATGAGAGTGAACAACGAATACTGAACAATAAAGAACTTGTTCTACGAATCAAAATAGAAAACAAGTTCGAACTTTAATTATCTGAGGGTCTTAAGACCACGAACTATGTCCACGGGGTTTAGGTATTATTACCTTAACCTTAACAGTCATTAAACTTTACAGACTCTTCTTAACGTACTCAGGGGGATCAGCCCTTTGTACCATGTATTGTGCACAAACATCTAAATGTTACACGTACAAAATCCCCTATATTAGGGTTGTTCGTCTCAGCTTGAATTTAGAATTTTTGTACTAAAGAAAGTTTATCTCGGAACTAACTTATTAGTGTTTCTAGAATTTTAGAACACTATTTGATTATAGATTAATTCAATCGATAAAGATTTGTTTACTACTTGAAGGTTTAATAAAACAATAAAGCTTTGAACAAGGTTATTAAAGTCAAAGATTGAATAACAACAATATACAATTGAGTAAACATGATATACATGAAAAATGCTATATTCAGAAGAATTAGAACAATCTTCTGTGAATCAATGTGTTAGAACAATATATGCTTCGAATGATAATAAAGAAAGTAAAGTTTGCTCGATGTAACGAATTAGGTTACAAGAGCTTGTACAAACATTCTCAAGATAAACTAGGCTTGCTCAACTTTTCAAGAATTTTAGGAACTTGAACAATAACGATTTAGGAATGGAAAATGCATTCAATATGAAAAGAATGAAGTTAGAAAGCTAGCTCAATGTAAAGAGTTAAGGTTTAGGAACTTGCCTTGTTTGTAAGCTACACAAGTGTAAAATAATCTCCAATTACCCTACACATATCATTATAATCGCAACAAGAATTAGTTGTATGAATATTAACACTATGGGTATTAAACCATCATTTAGGTCATAACCCTAACCTAGCACCTAACCATTTAGGTTAACATATTTAACGAATCTGAAATCGCATTACGAGCCAACATAACTTACTCGTTCATTTCTAACTTTTGAAAACATCACTTTTAGTTTCATTATATAACTCAATTAACAATCCCCTAAAACTCTTTTACACTTTGTATTACAACACCTTACAATATGTTATTGTAGTCCACTTTATGTTTTAATATCATTTATATGCATGTTAAACTAACCCAAGTCCGACACGCATAACTTGTAATTAAGCGAGACTTCTTTATGCGTGATGAGCTACTCATGCGACCCAAGCGAGCAAAACATCAGGATATCGCGAGCCGTGATGACAGCGTCTTCGCGCTTAAATATTCTTGGCGCTACCATGATGCACCATACTCGATTTTTTCTGAGGCCGAACTACTACTCTGTTAAAGTCCAAAAATCCCAACTCAACAGAATTTCTCCCAAATTTAACATCTAAAACTTTGGAATATCCTAGTTACACAGGCTAAACACCATTCTATATACACAACATTACATATACACCATTTTGAAGAATCAAAACCATAATTCTTCCAAATTTTCTTAATTTTTACCCTTTTAATGAATTTGATCGCCATGAACTCGTTTCTTAATCAATTGTCATGATTTAAACTTCGTTGTTTTTGTTTCTTACCATAGCAACACAATCCAACAATAAATTTCAAATTACAACACATATAAAACATCAATTTTCGTACTTTCTAAAGCCATATTATATGAACATAACACTGTTATTTATATTTCCTTCTTACAATTCAATTTTCACGAATTTGAACATCAACCAAGGATTATAGACGATAACTAACAAGTTTAGCAATAACATACATACATATATATAATTCAACATGTTAACCCTATCCAACGAAATTTTAAATTAACAGAGAATAGGTATTGAAAAAGAAAATTAAGATAAATTATACCTTTAAAACCATAGTTGAATGCTAGCAAAAGATGATGACCCTCTCTCAAAATCACTGTGATTCTTCTTTCTCAAATCTCTGTGGTTTTTTCACTTTTTCTCACCAACTCTCTGCTCTTCACTATGTTTCTCTCTTCACTGACTATAGCCTTAGGAGGAAAAATAAGACTCGTATAATAAACTGATATGGCACGTTCTCTTTCAGTTAGAAAAATAGAAAGACGTCAGTTGGAATAAGCCAAAGGCCACAAGGCCTTGTTTGGCTAAGCACATATTCCCAACACTAGAATATTTAAATAATTTATATCATATAGTTTTCAATTGTCACACTTTTAATTTAGTTAATGTAAATAACTTTAGTTTAGCTAATTTAAATAACTTAGTTTAATTGATTTAAATAACTTATCTAGAAATAATAAAAATCTTATTATCACTATACTTATAATTAATAAATAATTATATATCTAATTTAATTAATAAATTAGACACATCACTTTCTTTAATTTATTTATTTCCTTTAAATTAAACAATTCATTTAATTTAATTATCTTCTTAAATATTAGGCAATTAATTTAATTTAATTATTTCCTTAAATTAAATCCTTGAGATAAAGTTATCAACACTCAATTTAATTATCAATAATCAATTTAGTTACTAAATTAATTCACTACAATTTATCAATTATTTATTTTTCTCAATAAATAAATTATTTAAAATAATTATTTAATTCCATAAATATTTAAATTAAATTACAAATTTCTCGATCGTTACATCCTTCCTTCCTTAAAAGGATTCTGTCCTCAGAATCACAACTCGAAAAAAATTTATTAGTTACATTCTTTCCTCCTTAACAAGATTCTGTCCCCAGAATCGCTATACAAAATCAAGCAAACAACTGAGGATAATTCTTCATCACAACGCTTCAAGTTCCCACGTAGTTTCTTCAGCATTGTGGTTCATCCAGATCACCTTAACAGAAGGTATCACTTTATTACTCAGTACTTGCTCTTTTCTATCAACAATATGAACATGGACTTCTTTATACGTTAAGTCTTTCTCAAACTGTAAGGGGTCATATTCTATAACATGCTTATAATCATGTTTATATGGCCTTAATACCGATATATGGAAAATATTATGAATATGCCCCAACTTTGGAGGTAAGGCTACCTCGTACGCCACTTCACCAACTCGGCGAAGGACTTCAAAAGGTCCTATAAATCTAGGGCTCAATTTTCCCTTCTTGCCAAACCGAATTTTCCTCTTCCAGGGAGACATTTTCAGGAAAACATAACTACCGACATCGAAATCCCGATTTTGTTGATGATGATCGGCATATTTCTTCTGTCTATCTTGTACAACTATCAACATTGCTCGAATAACCTTGATGATCTCGATAGTCTGCTGTACCAATTCTGGACCCAATAGCTGACGTTCACCTACCTCATCCAAGCGTAACGGAGTTCTGCATTTTCTGCCGTATAACGCTTCGTAAGGCGGCATGCCAATACTCGCGTGATAACTATTATTATAAGAAAATTCCACCAATGGCAGATGGTCATCCCAATTTCCTTTGAATTCCATTATACATGCTCTGAGCATATCTATTAGTGTTTGGATAGTTCTCTCACTTTGTCCGTCGGTCTGAGGATGGTACGCTGTGTTCCCAAACATTCTTGTAATCGTTTCCAGAAATTAGATGTGAAACGTGGATCTCTGTCTGATACAATGGACACAGGTACACTGTGTCTTGACACAATTTCCTTAATGTACAGTTTTGCCAACTGATCTAGGGTAAATCTAATCTTGATTGGTAAGAAGTGTGCTGACTTCGTCAATAGATTGACAATCACCCAAATGACATCGTATCCTTGTTGGGTCGTTGGAAGACCTACCACAAAATCCATTGTGATATGCTCCCATTTTCCATTCTGTTATCTCCAACGGTTGTAACAACCCGCTTGGCCTTTGATGTTCAGCTTTACTTTCTGACACGTTAAACATTTTGCCACCCATTCAGCCACATCCCTCTTCATATTTGGCCACCAAAAATGATGTCTAAGTTCCTGGTACATTTTCGTACTTCCAGGGTGAATCGAATATCTTGAGTTGTGAGCTTCACTCAAAACTCCCTCTTTAACTTTCGGTACTAGCGGAACCCAAATTCTCCCTTCGAATCGAAGTAACCCTTCCGAATCGATTTTGAATTTGCTTTCCTCCCCTTCAGATATCTTATGTTTTATCTGTTTGCATTCTTCATCCTAAAGTTGTGCATTTTTCACCTTATCAACCAATGTTGAATTGTTTCCCATCTAGAATAACTTTTCATCGGATTCTGTCGGATATCTAATTTCCAACTCCATCTTAGCCATTTCCGACACTAGCTTCTCCTGAGCAGTCAACAACATTAATTTCTCCCGTCCCTTCCTGCTTAAAGCATCAGCAACAACATTCGCTTTTCCGGGATGGTAGAAAATTTCGTAATCATAGTCTTTGATCAGTTCCAACCATCTTCTTTGTCGCATGTTCAAATCTTTTTGTGTAAAGATATACTTCAGACTTTTATGGTCGGTATATATCTCACACCTCTCTCCATAAAGATAATGTCTCCAAATCTTTAGGGCAAACACCACCGCATCCAACTCTAAGTCATGAGTCGGATACCCCTTCTCATAATCTTTTAATTGTCGTGATGCATACGCAATAACTTTGCTGTTTTGCATAAGCACACATCCCAGTCCTTTATGCGATGCGTCACTATATACTACAAAATTCCCTGTATCATCAGGTAATGACAACACAGGTGCTGAACTCAACCTCTTCTTCAATTCATGAAAACTTTCCTCACACTTCTCCGTCCAAACAAACTTAATTGTGACACCCCAAATCATACGGTACTTCATTTCCTCAAGATTTGGTGTTCACTTAATCAAATATTCATTCTAACTACCCAATCATAATAAAATTGAATAATAAAAACACGGTACTTACAATATTTGGGATTATATTTAAATAAAAAAAATCTAGGTTATCTAACCTTTAATTACAATCATTCAAATCGAAATTAAAATTTATTACATCACATCATATTTAAAAGTCTATTATCATAATGATAAAAATAAAATTACAAGTCTTCATCACTTGTACATTTTTCCCTTTCCTTTGCTAGTTGTAGGTTCATTGACCTTCTCAACCTTAATTTGCAATAAGTGTATAAATATCTGAGAGTGAGCAAACAAAGCTCACTTGAAAGAAGAATGAATAACTTTACAACATTACAACAATTGCTAGAAATAGGCTCAATAGAAATGAATGATATGTTCTATTAACATTACGAAACATACTCTTGAGAGGTCTAATGACCACGAATCATGTCCACAGATTATAAGTAATCTTTCAACTTTAACTTTAATGATCGTAAGACTATAAGGACTCCACGTACTTAGGGGATCGTTACCGTACAATGTATTGTGCACAACCATTTCAACGCTTAGCGTAAACCTCTAATAAAAGAGTTGTTCATCTCGGTATTTAGAATACAAGTCCGCACCAAAGTAGGTTTGGTTTGGATACATTACAAGGTAATTTAGAATTCAGCGGTCATCGACTAAGGATTAGTTGAATACAAAAGAACTAATTGTATCTTTATGGAATAATCATAAGCGAATCGATATTTGTAAATTAATATCATGCTTTAGGAATAATCTAATAGCATAAACATTGAATAATCATAACATAATTTGCTTGAACAATATTAAGTCAAGGTTATTGAAAATTGGATACTAAGCATGCATAGTGAATAGTAATTTGAGCGATAAAGTTGTTCAACACTAGAATATTAAAATATAGCGACTCACATGCTAAATAACAAGTTACATATTAAAGAAACTTGCTCGATATTAAAATATAAGATTTAGAATACTTGCATCCTCATGAACAACTAGATACAAGAACTTTCTCAATAATAAACAATCTAGCTCTACGAAAGTGTAGAGGTAGCAAACTTAAAATTGTAATTGAATTTAAAAGCAATAACGTACTACTCAGCGAAATTAAACTTGCACTGTGAAGTTTTAGGGTTAGAGAACTTGCCTTGAGCACAAGCTAAACCTTACAACTTGAATCTCAATACCTATATATATATATATGTCATCATGACATAATTAGTCACTACCAACATTTTATATATATAAACAAGTATATACAACATGTAGGTTTGATTTTTCAATTTACATAATCGAATTACGTTAATACTAATACTAGTTAACCCTTGATAACATGCTCATTCTTAGTTTAGTACTACTGAAATCATAATTTAATGATCTATTATTAACACATAACATTTATTTTGAGACTTTGTGTAAATAAATAAAGCTATCGGAACCATTACGCTAACTAACTTCATGTTTTGCGATTTGCGCCACAGATTTTTACTTTGTGGGTTATGTATTACTAATTTGTATTTATTGCTGACTGAGACTGAGCTAGTAGATTTGGCTCTTGCTGGCGCTGCGTACTGCTAGCGTGTATGCTGAAATATCTTCTTTCTTTTTGAGCATGCTGCGGCTTCAAACTCGAACTTGGCGACCCGACCTCGGCAACAACATGAACAAAAAGCCAAATTGGCCTACAAGCTCCAATCTAACAAACTAATTAACATGTAATACATATAGAGACTTCATATAAACATAATTTAAAGACTCTTAACATGATTTTACTCATAAAATAACATAAACATCAAATTTACAACACCCGATTTCAATTTTTTTTGATAAAAACTCCATTTTGACATTTTAATGAAACTTATCCTTTGTAACTTTGTTTTTCAATCAAAACCATTAATTCAAACTATATCATGTTTATGTTTATTCATCCTCTTAAAAAATTCAATAGTCATATATATATAATTTAAACAACTAATAAAACCTTAATTTTACTTTAAACTAAGCCGTATTCATATTATATATATATATATATATATATATATATATATATATATATTTCTTATATAATTCATATACATACATATATAATTTCTTTATATACCTCATTTACATATATAACCATATATAACCTATGAAAAACAATTTTTAACAATCAATTATCATATAAAACTATATACACCAACAATTCATCTTTTACAAATATTTTCTGAGAGAACTTTTTGGAAGAAGAAGATAATAACAAAATTTTTTAGAAAATAGGAGCAAGATGATACCTTAATTTAGAAGAAGAAGATGGCTATCTTTGATTCTCAATACTTCTTTTCCTCAATTTCTTTCTCAAAACCTCTCTAAGATTTCTCTCGAGTTCTCTCTCAATTTTTCTTCTTTTTTCTTTTTCTTTTTTACGAGTTTTCTTTCTTAACTATTCTATCTTACGTAGTAAAATATAGCGATATAATAGTAATAATATATATTAATTATATAATATAAATATAGATATAAGCGATATCGAGTTATCTAAGTTTTAAAATTCAAAAGCCATAAGGCTTGTTTGGCTAAGCTAATAAAAATAACCCTTTAAACCTTACACCTTGTTTGGTAAACCTAATTAAAATAAATGGATTAATCCTTATACCTTGTTTGATAAAACACTATTAGATTAAAGGCTTAATATGCATTAAGACTTGTTTGGCCAAAACTAAATTAAACTCCTTTAATTTATTTTAATAACTCCTTTATAGCAAGGTTCTTTGTCACACTTCTATTTATTAAATTAAATAATCAATTTAATCAATTCAAATACTAATCTATTAAATTACTTTAACACATAAATCACTACCACATAATTATAATTTCCTTTATAATTATAATTTTATTTAACCAACTAACACCTTATTTTAATTACAAATTCCAATTAAAATATTATAATTCATTTAATCATTATAAGCTCTCTAACTTAATTATTAAATTAAATTAGTATATAATCTCATAACAATTAATTTTCTTAACTCCTTAATTATTTACTTAACAAATAATTAACTAAATCAAATCAAATCAAATTGAACAATTATTTATTCAACAATAAACATATCCATTAAATACTTATATAATTGATAAATATTTAATATTATAATTTAAAATTACGGAATGTTACATCATTCCCTCCTTACAAGGATTACGTCCTCGAATCACAACTCAAACAATACATTTCGTTACATTCTTCCCTACTTACAAAGATTTTGTCCCCGAGAATCGAAGACCTGATTAAACAAATAACTCGGGGTAATCTTTCATCATTTTATCCTCGAGTTCCCCACGTAGCTTCTTGACGTTGTGGTTCCTCCATATCACCTTCACGGAAGGTATAACTTTATTCTGAGCACTGTTCTTTCCTGTCGACTATACGGATAGGAATCTCTTCATAGGACAAGTCTTTATCAAAGCTGTAATGGTTAGTTTCGATCACGTGTTTGTAATCGGGTTTTTATCTGGTCGTAACTTGAAAATGAAAAACATTGTGAATGTTTTCCAACTCTGGAGGTAGAGCTACCTCGTAAGCCACTTCTCCCACTCTTCGTAACACTTCAAAGGTCCGATAAACCTCGGGCTTAGCTTTCCCTTTTTACCAAAAGCGAATTTTCCCCTTCGAGGAGAAACTTTTAGAAATCTGAAAGTTCTACGTCGAATGCGATCTTATGCATGTTGATCGGCATACTTTTTTATACTGTCTTGGCTGCTACCAATCTTGTTACGATGAGTTTGACAATCTCGGCGGTTTGTTGTACCGATTACGGTCCTAACGGTGGCGTTCACAGACTTCATCCCGGCCACGGTGGAGTTACGCACTTTTCTGTAGTATAATGCCTAAAAGGTGGCATCTGCGATGCTTCGCGTGGTAGCTTGTTGTTGTGTAGCGAATTCCACCAATGGTAAATGTTCTTCCAGTTTCCTTTGAAATCCATGGCGCGTCTCTCGGCATATCTTCCAATGTTTGGATTGTTAGTTCGCTTTGCCCGTCGGTTTGCGGATGGTATGTTGTACTCATTCATATTGTGTTCCCATACATTCTTGTAGTCTCTTCCGGAAGTTTGATGTGAACCTTGGATCTCTATCGACACAATTGACCTTTGGAACTCCATGTCTTGACACGACTTCTTTAACGTCTGACTTTATTTAGTTGATTAAGATCAAATCTAATCTTTATTGGCAAAAAGTGTGTGGATTTTGTCAATCATCCACTATTACCCATATCGCATCGTATCCTCTACGAGTAGTTGGAAGACCCACCACAAAATCCATTGTGATGTGTTCCCACTTCCATTACGGTATTTCAGCGGTTGAAGTAATCAGCTTGGTCTTTGATGTTCGACCTTGACTCTTTGACATGTCGAGCATTTTGCCACACATTCGGTGACATCTCTTTTCATATTTGGCCACCAAAAATGTCGCATAAATCTTGATACATCTTTGTACTTCTGGATGAATCGAATATCTTGTGTTGTGTGCTTGGTCAAAAATTTTGTCTTTAAGCTCTACAGCTTCTTTGGAACCCAAATTCTTCCCTCGAATCGTAGTAATCCTTGGTATCGATCTTGTATTTTACATCACTACCCTCGACGGATTATCTTTTATTTTCCCACACTCTTCATCTTGTAGTTGAGCATTCTTCACTTTGTCCACTAAAGTTGGACCAGCTTCTATCTGGAATAGTTGTTCGTCAGATTCTTTTGGAAATTTGATTTCCAACTCTAGTTTTGTCATTGCTGAAATGAGCTCTTCTGAGTTGTTATCATCATTAACTTTTCCGACCTTTCTGCTTAAAGCATCTGCTGACCACATTCGCTTTGCGGGATGATAAAAGATCTCACAATCGTAATCTTTTATCAATTCCATCCATCTTCTTTGGCGCGTATTAGGGTCTTTACGGTGAAAATATACTTGAGACTCTTATGATGCATGTAGATTTCACATTTCTCTCCATAGAGATAGTGTCTCCATATCTTGAGCAAATACAAGCTGACCCGATTCCAAATCATGAGTCGGATATCCTTTCTCATAATCCTTGAGTTGTCTTGATGCATATACGATAACTTTGTAGATTACGCATAAGAACACAACCTTGACCCTTTGTGTGAGGCATCACTATACACCACAAAGTTTTCTGTATTATCTGGTAATGCCAACACAGGTGCCATACTTAACTTTTTCTTCAAATCTTGAAAACTTTCTTCACACTTTTTCGTCGAACAAATTTTCTGACCTTCCTTGTCAAATTTGTTAGCGAATAACTATCTTAGAAAAATCTTGAATGAATAAATCTATAATAATAATCGGCCGGTCCCAAGAAACTCCTCACCTCACGCGGTGTTCTTGGTTGTTCCCAATTGATTCTGACTTCCACTTTTGATGGATCCTTTGAAATCCATCCTTGTCGATCACGTGCCCAAGAAATTGTACGATCGAGCCAAAATTCGCACTTAGAGAATTTTGCGTACAACTTTTCCTTTCTTAGTGTTTCAATGTCAAGCGTAAAGTGTTCCACGTGTTCTTCTTGAGTTTTGGAATACACGAATGTCATCGATAAATACCACTACAAACTTGTCTAAAATGGTTTAAACACCACATTCATCAAATCCATGAATGCGGCGGGGCATTGGTTAAACCAAAAGACATCACCGAAACTTCGTAATGTCCATACAGGAGTTACGAATCTAGATTCTAGGTATATCCTCCTTCCTTACTTTCAATTGGTGATACCCACTTCTCAAATCTATTTTAGAGAAATATTTAGCACCCTTGTTGATCAAACAAGTCATCTATATTCTTGGCAGCGGGTATTTTATTTTAATAGTGACTTTGTTCAATTCCTATAATCAATGCAAAAGCGCATCGACCCATCCTTCTTCTTCACGAATAATAATTGGCGCTCCCCCCGGCGGTGATACGCTTGGTTGAATATACTTCTTGTCTAGCAACTCTTGTAATTGTACCATCGGTTCCTTCATCATCTCTAGGAGCCATTACATGCGGGGCCTTCGATATTGGTGTTGTTTCGGCGCTTAAGTCGATCACGAACTCAATTTCTCTGTCGGTGGAAGTCTGGCAAATCCTCTGAAACACATCCTCGAATTCCCTTACCTTTGGTATTTCTTCGATTTTACATTCTTCTTTTGAGTATCGACTATATAAGCTAAATAGCCCACACTGACCTTGACTCAACAATTTCTTGCTTGGCTGCATAATCGTCGGACATTTCATTTGTCTAGGCGACTTGCTTTACCATAGAATACTACCTTTGTGGTCATAAAGGTTTACACTTCTTTTGGCAATCAATTACCGCTCCATACTTGAACAGCCAATCCATTCCCAAAATAACATCAAACTCTCCAAGTCTAATCGGAATCAAATCTACCATAAAAATATTTTCCTTAATGTTCACCCTACAGTTCTTGTATATGAATCTAACAGGGATTACTTCTTTATTACGCAATTTCTATGTTCAAAGGAAAATTTAGTTCTTCACTAGGCACTCCTAACCTCTTAGCAAATTCATCGGATATAAGCGAACAAGTAGCTTTTGAATCAAATAATACATAAGCATTTATATCATTGATTGGGATAATACGACACGACATCTTTTGATTGCCTGACATCTTGCCTTGCAGTCATGTTGAAGGTTCTAGTTGTGGGTTTGTTTGATCTTTGCGAGGTCTGCAATGGCCCATGTACCTCCATTGTTACCTCCATTGCTTACGGTTATCACTCCATCCTTCTTCTTAGGGCATTCACGAGCAAAGTGATCCTTGGATCATACGTGAAACACACGTTCTTCTTAGGTTGAGTGCAATTTGGGGCGATGTGACCCTCACGGCCACAATTGAAGCATACTCGTTTCCCCATCAAGCACGCACCCTTGTGAAATTTTCGCATATGCACATGCTTCAAACTTTTGTTTTCTTTGGTTACCCTCTTTGGTTTCCGGCACCCATGTTCCCATTCCACTTCCTCTTCAAGTTGTTGTTGTTGTTGTTGTTGTTTTCCATTACTACCATTTCCATTCTTAATTTCCACCTCATTCTTTTTTCTTCTTACATTTCTGATTGAACTTTGTCTTTGCCTCGCCTCCACCTTGGTAGTATTGCTTTCTCCATCAACTTCTTTATGAAAGTCTTTAAGCTGAAATAGGAAACCCTCTTTGTCTGACGGGGCTTGGTCCTGTTCAAACCTCTTTGCCTTGCGTTCGTCGTCTTGACTTGATATGGCGCAAACCTTGCCAATTCGTTGAATTTAGCGGCATACTCGAGATCTGATCATCGTTCCTTGCTTTAGTTCGAAATTGCACTTCTAGTGACTCTTGAACTCTCGGGAAATAGGTCTCGAAGAATATTTCCTTAAACCTATCGGTCATCCCCCTGGCCCTTCACGAGTTTTATTGGCACCGCCACCAATAACTAACCTGCTTTCAACATGAATGTTGCGAAAGCGATCTTACGATCTTCCCTTACCCTAGCGACATGAACACCTTTTCTATCTCCATAATCCAGTGCGTGCCCATTTGGATTTATGGACCCTGAATTCGGTGGTCAGCCGCCTTGAAATCCTTAAGCGTTGTTCCTTGGTTTTGTGGTTGATTTTGCAGCGCTCTGTCGATAGCGTCACTAGTTGTTGAGCAGGGGTTACCATCAACATTGTCGTTATTGGTTCCTTGGTGGTTTCTCATGTCGTGGTGGTTGGCGTGCGGGAGGCATTTTACATTAAAAATACATTCATTAGATTATTATTCAACTCTTTTAAGTAATTTCTACTTAACTTGCCTCCAAAAAGAAATAACCACATAACACATAACACTTTGAATAAAGTAACAACTTTTATTTATTCATAATCTCTTTGAAAACATAAAACAATAGCATCTTTGCTATTTACATTACTTCACTGAACTACAAAAGTTTGAGGACAACATCATCATCATATCCCATAGGGTTGCATAACACTTGGGATTTACAATTTATTTAACATTTTATTCATCGTACAACAACTACGATGTTCTACTAAGATCTTGCTTAGCCTTACTACGTTCTTCCTCCATGACTCCGGAACATTGTTACTGCGATCTAATACGATATGATGGCGGCGTCTCGGCTGAATAGGATATCCCATGACCCGATCTTGAGCTCGATTAATCGTGGTGTTAAATACTTTATCCATCTCTTCCATCTTCATCCTCTTTGTTGCGCGTCTCTCTTGCTATTAATACGGTTCGTTGAAAAGCTTCCTCGTAGGCACCTTGACTCTTGCCCTCTTAGTAGCTTCTTCTCTCGGACTTGTTCTTGATTCGGTGACCACTTGATCGGTTGTTCTTTTTCTCCTTGA
Source organism: Panax ginseng (assembly GCA_020205605.1). Taxonomy (NCBI): domain Eukaryota; kingdom Viridiplantae; phylum Streptophyta; class Magnoliopsida; order Apiales; family Araliaceae; genus Panax; species Panax ginseng. The sequence continues at coordinate 1,186,897 of CM035147.1, forward strand.
TGCTGTACTAGTTTCTCCTCGACATTTGTCGATTCGTTCTTCACGATCTGGATCTCGTAGTCTTTTTGTGTCATTGCGGTACATTGTTTGACTACTATCTCCTGCAACTCCTCATTTGTATCACGAAGTTCCACGTTACGGTCGTGAACTTCATCATACATCTGACGACCATCGAGGTTAATGGAGTCTCTTCTCCTCCTCATCTCGTCATCGTCATCCTCATCCTCTCTGTGGCAACTCAGCGGGATCCTCCTCGTCGTCTCCGCGTCGTCATCCTCATCTTCAACTCTTTGTGACCAGCAGAGGTGACTCCGTGGCGATAATTGTTCCCAAACAACTTTGAATATCGCGAGGCTCCTCCTCTATAGGCATCGAGGTCCCTCCTCCCTAACTTTGTTGGATTCTCGACATTAGTCATCGACAATAAAATTTTAAGCTTTAATTATTAATCATTACTACTCGACACTCACGAGCACATAAGTTATAAACACATAAGCACATAAGTGTTTTATTACTTCTTTCTTAAAACTTCGATAAGAGTTAATCACCACTATCTTTTCAAAGGTTACTTCTAAGGCTTTCCCCACCTAAGGTTCATAACCTAAAGCTTTGATACCAACTTGTGACACCCCAAATCCTGGTACTTCATTTCCTCAAGATTTGGTGTTCACTTAATCAAAACATTCATTCTAACTACCCGATCATAATAAAATTGAATAATAAAAACACCCCATACGAGGATTACATTTAATAAAAATCTCGGGTTATCTAACCTTTAATTACAATCATTCAAATCACGGAATTTAAAATTTATTACATCACATCATATTTAAAAGTCTATTATCATAATGATAAAATAAAATTACAAGTCTTCATCACTTGTACATTTTTCCCTTTCCTTTGCTAGTGGTAGGTTCATTGACCTTCTCAACCTTAATTTGCAATAAGTGTATAAATATGCAAGAGTGAGCAAACAAAGCTCACTTGAAGAAGAATGAATAACTTTACAACATTACAACATTTGCTAGAAATAGGCTCAATAGAGGCTGAATGATATGTTCTATTAACATTACGAAACATACTCTTGAGAGGTCTAATGACCACGAATCATGTCCTGATTATAAGTAATCTTTCAACTTTAACTTTAATGATCGTAAGACTATAAGGACTCCACGTACTTGGGGATCGACCCTTACGTACAATGTATTGTGCACAACCATTTCAACGCTAAGCGTAAACCTCTAATAAAGAGTTGTTCATCTCGATTATTTAGAATACAAGTCGCACAAAGTAGGTTTGGTTTGGATACATTACAAGGTAATTTAGAATTCAACGGTCATCAACTAAGGATTAGTTGAATACAAAAGAACTAACTGTATGCTATGGAATAATCATAATTGAATCGATATTTGTAAATTAATATCATGCTTTAGGAATAATCTAATAGCATAAACATTGAATAATCATAACATAATTTGCTTGAACAATATTAAGTCAAGGTTATTGAAAATTGGATACTAAGCATGCATAGTGAATAGTAATTTGAACGATAAAGTTGTTCAACACTAGAATATTAAAATATAGCGACTCGCATGCTAAATAACAAGTTACATATTAAAGAAACTTGCTCAATATTAAAATATAAGATTTAGAATACTTGCATCCTCATGAACAACTAGATCTGAGAACTTACTCGATAATAAACAATCTAGCTCTACGAAAGTGTAGAGGTAGCAACTTTGCAAAATTGTAATTGAATTTAAAAGCAATAACGTACTCAGCGAAATTAAACTTGCTGCTTGAAGTTTTAGGGTTAGAGAACTTGCCTTGAGCACAAGCTAAACCTTACAACTTGAATCTCGATACCATATATATATATCATCATGACATAATTAGTCACTACCAACATTTTATATATATAAACAAGTATATACATCATGTAGGTTTGATTTTCAATTCACATAATCGAATTACGTTAATACTAATACTAGTTAACCCTTGATAACATGCTCATTCTTAGTTTAGTACTCTTTGAAATCATAATTTAATGATCCTATTATTAACACATAACATTTATTTTTTGGACTTTGTGTAAATAAATAAAAGCTATCGAGACCATTACTTTAACTTCGCTTTACTTGGGCGCCACGATTTACTTTGTGGGTTGGTACTTTTTATTAGTTAATTTGTTGTATTATTTTGTGAGACTCGAGACTAGCGAGCTAGCGGTTTTTGTTGGTGATCTGCAGTATGCTGGCTATGCGGTGTTGAAATATCTTCTTTGGGGCTATTGCATTTGCTGCTCAAACTCGAACTTGGCGCCCGACCTCGGCAAACAACATGAACAAAAAAGCAAATTGGCCTACAAGCTCCGATCTAACAAACTAATTAACATATAATACATATAGACTTCATATAAACATAATTTAAAGACTCTTAACATGATTTTACCCATAAAATAACATAAACATCAAATTTACAACACCCAATTTCTTATTTTTGATAAAAACTCCATTTTGACATTTTAATGAAAATCATCTTTGTAACTTTGTTTTTCAATCAAAAGCATTAATTCAAAATATCATGTTTATGTTTATTCATCCTCTTACAAATTCAATAGTCAAATTATAATTTAAACAACTAATAAATCCTTAATTTTATTTTAAACTAAGCCGTATTATATATATTTTATATATATAAACACTCAACATTGTAATATATTTTCTTTCACAAAATACATACATACATGAATTAATTGATTATACTCATATATAACTTATGAAAAAATTTTTACAACAATCAATTATCATATAAAAAACTATATACACCAACAATTCATCTTTTACAAATATTTTCTGAGAGAACTTTTTGGAGAAGAAGATAACCATAGTTTTTAGAAAATAGGAGCAAGATGATACCTTAATTTAGAAGAAGATGATGGCTATCTTTGATTCTCAAGCTTCTTTCCCAATTTCTTTATCAAATCCTCTCTAGATTTCTCTCATTTTTTCTCTATCACTTTTCTTCTTTTTCTTCTTTTCTTCTTCTTACGAGTCTTTTTTCTATCTATTCTATCTTCGTAGTAAAATATAGCATATAATAGTAATAATATATATTAATTATATAATATAAAATATAGATATAAGCGATATCGATTATCTAAGTTTTGAAAATTCAAAAGCCATAAGGCTTGTTTGGCTAGGCTAAAATAAAATAACCCTTTAACTCTTACACCTTGTTTGGTAAACCTAATTAAAAATAAATGGATTAATCCTTATACCTTGTTTGATAAAATACTATTAGATTAAAGACTTAATATGCATTAAGACTTGTTTGGCCAAAACTAAATTAAACTCCTTTAATTTATTTTAATAACTCCTTTATAGCAAGGTTCTTTTGTCACTTCATTTAATTAAATTTTAATAATCAATTTAATAAATTCTAATACTAATCTATTAAATTACTTTAACACATAAATCATTACCACATAATTATAATTTCCTTTATAATTATAATTTTATTTAACCAACTAACACCTTATTTTAATTACAAATTTCTTATATAATTAAAATATTATAATTCATTTAATCATTATAAGCTCTCTAACTTAATTATTAAATTAAATTAGTATATAATCTCATAACAATTAATTTTCTTAACTCCTTAATTATTTACTTAACAAATAATTAACTAAATCAAATCAAATCAAATTGAACAATTATTTATTCAACAATAAACATATCCATTAAATACTTATATAATTGATAAATATTTAATATTATAATTTAAAATTACGGAATGTTTGATCGTGTCTTTGGTCCAGTGATAGTCAATGCACCACCACCATTGTTGTTTCCCTTTCCTCCACTTGCACTCCCCGCTGGCTTTTTAGGACAATCACGAGCCATGTGATCCTTCAAACCGCAGGTAAAACATGTTCCTTTCTTCGGACTAAAACAGTTCGGTGCAATGTGTCCCTCCTGGCCATAGTTGAAATACACTCGCTTTCCCTTCAAACACACCCCAGTATGATTCTTTCCACACGTCGCACATGCTTCAAACCTTTTCTTCTACTAACTTCCTTGCTGTCCTATCGTAGTCGAATTCTCGTTCCACTTCCTCTTTTGATTGTTACTTCCAACATTACTCCCACCAGCCTTATTCTTGTTATCATTCTTCCTCTTCTTCTGTTCTTGGTTGTACTTGGTCAAGGCATCGCTTCCACCTTTTACGATGATTGTCTTTTCCAGTACAGTCGCAAATGTATTCAACTGGAACATTGAAACCTTGCTATACAGTCAGGGTTTCAATCCTTGTTCGAACCTTCTCGCTTTACGCTCATCCGGTATTGACTTGATAAGTGGCAAACCTTGTCAACTCGTTAAACTTCGCGACATAATCTGCACAAATCATAGTTCCTTGCTTAAGCTCCAAAAATTTCACTTCCAATTGATTAGAGAACTCATTTGAAAAGTACATTTCAAAGAACATCTCCTTAAATCTCTCCCACATTATCACTCCTTGTCCTCCACGAACCTTATTTTCACGCCACCGAGAGCTAGCCGGGACTTTGACATGAGCGTTGCGAATGCGATCTTTCGATCTTCATTAACTCTAGCAACGTCGAATACCTTCTCCATTTCCATGATCCAGGTTTGGGCTTCCACTGGATTCATAGACCCTTAAAATTCTGGCAGTCCAACCACTTTAAATTCCTTTAAAGTCGTAACTTGAGGCATTTTCTGTTAAAATATACGCTTATTAGTTCATCACTCCACTTCTTGGGTATTTGAAGTTTAACTTAAACATTCCAACATTAAAGCTATATCACATAATAAACTCCAATATTTTATTCATTCATAATATTTTAAAACATACTAAGATAGCATAACCGCTAAAAATATCCACTCTCCTGAACTAGACAAGTTTCAGGATTACATACTAATATTATCCCTTTATTTATCTCAAAATAAGGGATTCACAATTTATTTATTCCCATAATTAACCACATATTTTTATCATTCTTATTCTATCTAGGCATATTAAGACGTCGTAAGGCTTCTCGACATTCCTCCTCCATGATACGATAAGTCGTTCTACGATCCATCACGAACCATGGCGAGTCTTCAAACTGATGTGGGTAATAATAGACTCGATCCTGGGCCTTATCAATCATAGAATTAAAAGCATAATCCATCTCCTTCATCTTGGTTTTCTTCACTTGGACTTTAGCCTCAGCACGATCTGCACGTTGAGTCGCCTTCATCCAAGCATCCTCTGCTCTTGTACGCTTAGCTGATTCCTCTTTGAAGTCATCTTTTAGTTTCTCCATATCAGTCTTCATCTTCTCGTTCACTGCCAACAGGTCTTCATGCTGACCCTTGGTATGAACTAAATCCCATTTTGTGTTTCCGAGTTTTGAATCAAGTTCCTGAATCTCCACATCCTTCTGTTCCTATGCAACGTGATGCATCTCAACCATCTCCTTCAGCTCCTCAACATTATCCTGTAACTCTATGTTACGGTCATACAGAGCATCATACATCTCAACTGATACGGAGTTTGGTGGAAACTCCTCATGATCCTCTTCCTCATCCTCCTCCTCCTCTATCTCCTCAAGACTATCCTCCTCGGGATCGGTCACAAGCTCATCCTCCTGGATCAACTGTTCCCGTACTACGTGAATATCCCGGGGTTCATCGTCTATAGGTACCTGAGGTATCACCTCTCTAGCTGGACTGAATCCTCCTTCGTCAAACATCCCGACAACAAAATATTTTAAATTTTTCTTAACATTATCGATACTCGTGAGCACATAAGTTATTAACACATAGCACATAATGTCTTTTATTGTTTAGTTTCAATGGATGCCTTAATCCATTCCTTAAAACCCAATAAGAGTTAATCACCTCTATGTTTTTTGTTTCCTTAAAGGATACTTCCTAAGGTTTTCCCCACCTAAGGTTTATAACCTAAAGCTTTGATACCAACCCGTGACACCCCCAAATCCGGGTACTTCATTCCCACAGGATTTGGTGCTCACTATTAAAATAATTACATCTAACTACCCATAACAAAGGATACAACATTAAATAACTTAAAACAATAATCTTTCCCATTAAAGGGTTACAACACCTCATAAACAATCCCATGTAATCTAACCTTAAATTATTACATCAGTTTGCGGAATACATTATAAAATAAAACAAGTCTTATAACTTCATACATTTAATTGAACTTTAACTAATTCTTCAACACTTGGACATCTTGCCCTTTCCCTTGCTAGTAGATGGCTCATCACCTCTTTCGACTTTAGTTGCATTGTTTAATTGCAAGAGTGAGCAAACAATTACTCACTGACATAAAGATAGTATAATAACAACATGAGAGTGAACAACGACTACTGAACAATAAAGAACTTGTTCTACGAATCAAAATAGAAAACAAGTTCGAACTTTAATTATCTGAGGGTCTTAAGACCACGAACTATGTCCACGGGGTTTAGGTATTATTACCTTAACCTTAACAGTCATTAGACTGTACAGACTCTTCTTAACGTACTCAGGGGGATCAAACCTTTGTACCATGTATTGTGAACAAACATCTAAATGTTACACGTACAAAATCCACTATATTAGGGTTGTTCGTCTCAGCTTGAATTTAGAATTTCCGCACTAAAGAAAGTTTAGCTCGGAACTAACTTATTAGTGTTTCTAGAATTTTAGAACACTATTTGATTATAGATTAATTCAATCGATAAAGATTTTTTTACTACTTGAAGGTTTAATACAACAATAAAGCTTTGAACAAGGTTATTAAAGTCAAAGATTGAATAACAACAATATACAATTGAGTAAACATGATATACATGCAAAACCCTATATTCAGAAGAATCAGAACAATCTTTTGTGAAAGTAAAGTTTGCTCGATTTAACGAATTAGGTTACAAGAGCATGTACAAACATTCTCAAGATAAACTAGGCTTGCAAAACTTTTCAAGAATTTTAGGAACTTGAACAATAACGATTTAGGAATGGAACATGCATTCAATATGAAAAGAATGAAGTTAGAAAGCTTGCTCAATGTAAAGAGTTAAGGTTTAGGAACTTGTCTTATTTGTAAGCTACACAAGTGTAAAATAATCTCCAATTACCCTACACATATCATTATAATAGCAACAACAATTAGTTGTATGAATATTAACACTATGGGTATTAAACCATCATTTAGGTCATAACCCTAACCTAGCACCTAACCATTTAGGTTAACATACTTAACGAATCTGAAATCGCATTACGAGCCAACATAACTTACTCGTTCATTTATAACTTTTGAAAACATCACTTTTAGTTTCATTATATAACTCAATTAACAATCCCCTAAAACTCTTTTACACTTTGTATTACAACACCTTACAATATGTTATTGTAGTCCACTTTATGTTTTAATATCCTTTACATGCATTCTAAACTAACCCAAGTCCGACACGCATGACCTGCAATTAAGCAGACTTCACTGTCTGTGACAAGTTACTCGCGCGCCCGCGCGAGAAATACACTAGGCTATCGCGTGCCATGCGACAACACCATGAGACGTCGGCATGGCACACATGATAATCGCCAGCTAAGCAGTGGCATACCTAATGCGATGCACCAGACTCAGTTTTTTACAGACGCGAACTAATACTCTGTTACAGTTCGAAAATCCCAACTCAACATAATTTCTCCCAAATTCAACATCTAAAACTTTGGAATATCCTAGTTACAAATGCTAAACACCATTCTATATACACAACATTACATATACACCATTTTGAAGAATCAAAACCATAATTCTTCCAAATTTTCTTCATTTTTACCCTTTTAACGAATTTGATCGTCACGAACTCGTTTCTTAATCAATTGTCATGATTTAAACTTCGTTGTTTTCGTTTCTTACCACAGCAACACAATCCAACAACAAATTTCAAATTATAACTCATATAAAACATCGATTTTCGTACTTTCTAAAGCCATATTATATGAACATAACACTGTTATTTATATTTCCTTCTTACAATTCAATTTTCACGAATTTGAACATCAACCAAGGACTATAGACGATAACTAACAAGTTTAGCAATAACATACATACATATATATAATTCAACATGTTAACCCTATCCAACGAAATTTTAAATTAACAGAGAATAGGTATTGCAAAGAAATTTAAGATAAATTATACCTTTAAAACCCTAGTTGAATGCTAGCAAAAGGTGATGACCCTCTCTCAAAATCACTGTGATTCTTCCTTCTCAAATCTCTGTTGTTTTTTCCCTTTTTCTCACAAACTCTCTGCTCTTCACTATGTTTCTCTCTTCATTGACTATAGCCTTAGGAGGAAAAATAAGACGCATATATTAAACTGATATGGCACGTTCTCTTTCAGTTAGAAAAATAGAAAGACGTCAGTTGGAATAAGCCAAAGGCCACAAGGCCTTGTTTGGCTAATCACATATTCCCAACACTAGATTATTTAAATAATTTATATCATATAGTTTCTAATTGTCACACTTTTAATTTAGTTAATGTAAATAACTTTAGTTTAGCTAATTTAAATAACTTAGTTTAATTGATTTAAATAACTTATCTAGAAATAATAAAAATCTTATTATCACTATACTTATAATTAATAAATAATTATATACCTAATTTAATTAATAAATTAGACACATCACTTTCTTTAATTTATTTATTTCTTTTAAATTAAACAATTCATTTAATTTAATTATCTTCTTAAATATTAGGCAATTAATTGAATTTAATTATTTTCTTAAATTAAATCCTTCAGATAAAGTTATCAACACTCAATTAATTATCAATAATCAATTTAGTTACTAAATTAATTCACCACAATTCATCAATTATTTATTTTTCTTAATAAATAAATTATTTAAAATATTTATTTAATTCCATAAATATTTAAATTAAATTATAAATTTCTCGATCGTTACAATTTCCGAAACCCAACACAGGATCCATGCGAAACAAAATTAATTCAGAGGTTTAGAATTTATACCGATTATAGAATACTCTGAAACTGATTTGAATCTCCAACGCAATCCAATCGAACAACGTCTCTATGGTATCCACACGAACGCTCGCGAATCGTCGCACGATTCTGCAATTCAAGGGAGCTGCGGTACTAACCACCAAAGGAATGGATTTTCGAAATTTCTCTCTAGTCTCTCTCTAATAGCGGCTAGGATTTTTAGGTTATGATTCGTTGCCTAAAATGGCTGCTATATATCATATATATAGTAGTTAATAGGAATTAATCAAAACCCTAATCTAATTAAAATAAAATCCGAATTTATATAGACTTTGATTGATGTCTGATGCCCTTATCTTCAGGCTTTCTCCTTGGACCTTTGTGGACAGAAGCCCAGAATTTATCGATGCATTGGAGTAGAATTTCTTCACCAGCTCCGTATAGACTGGAGTTTTGGCTTCCAAGCATTCAAAGAACCCAACATGTTTTACAAGCTCAAATATATCTTTGAACTTCTTTTCTGATCTCTCAAACTTCTTGAAGCCGAATTGGATTCCATTTATAACACGCCATTCTTCCATTTCGAGGGTTTGAAACAAATGGGTATTTAGTTTCATACTTCTTATGAGAGATAGTTGAATGCGATTTTGGCAAATCTAGAGGTTTAATGGATTCAGGCTGTGAAGAGGATTCTAGGGTTTAAAAAAGAGAGGGAGAGAGGTTTGATAGCTTCTGATAACTGTTTAGTGATTTTAAATTTGTCTTTTTGATAGTTCCTTCTGACTTTGTATAAGCTGTGATGTGTCAACCAGTTATTGGTTGCGCGATTCCCAGTAAGAAACTGTAACTCCCCATAAACTTTTTAGTTTGATGTTCCTTTTAAGAAAATAGGCATTACTGACGTGGATTGACCGTTGACCTTTTCAGTACGTAGAGTAGCTTGGTGATGTAGCTATGAACTCTACGATTTTCTTTGTCGACTCAACGATCATCTTCTAAGAGATGCTTCAGTAGATGATTTGACACTAATCTTCATCTTGAAGTTGCATAGCTTAACCACTGATGTACACTGGAATTCTGAGGTAAGTTTGTCGAGCATCTTTTCACATTGTATTAAAACTTATCTTCACATGATCTGAATAGTTAGACAAGTGTTTAATTCTTCCGAGCTCCTCATGAGCTAGTATATTCTTTATGAAGACTACGATTATCGAGTCTATTCTACGATCGTTGAGGTTGTACTATGATCGTTGAGTTCACTTCAGAATCTACTCTACGATCGTTGTCTGATCTGGTCCTTGTGATGAACTTGACTAAGCATTCCTTCTAGGTTTAAGGTAGCTCAGGAAGGGCCAACCTCTTAGAGTTAACTAAGGGTTAGGTTTGTCCCTGAGTCGCTTTCCAGATGAAAAACTTTAGAAGTGTTTTGCACTGATATCTCATTTGACCTTTTCTGCTGGGGAGTTCCTCTACCAACTTTAGACATTTGCATTGGGTATAATCGTGGTGTCCTCCTACTCTTACAGTACAATCAGATATTTGATCGTAGGCGCTCCACAATTTTGCGTTGGGTGGTTGATAAGGTTATCAGTAGTACATTTTTAGACGTTCCTACTGACTATGGATCTTCATTTGGTTCATCAGCCATAAAGTTTTGGGACTTTGTAACTGGTATAATGCTTCATAGTGCATTTCTGATACTTTTAGTGTTGCTGTTCCTTAACAGATCACTGCTCCCCCATGGTTGATGATATCTTCTCAGAGAGGTATGCGTTCTTCTTCATCATGTGCATCAGAAGGTAGCCTTGCATATCTCTTTCTGACTGAAGTTATCATTATCAATTAAATCTTCTTGTATCGTAGAAATAAATATCTTCAGGACTGATCACTCTACAATCATTTGACAGAACTACGTACGTAGTCTTCTTTGGCAGTTTGTGCTTGCGGAGTTCTGCTTTTATGATGAGTTCCTTGAGGGTTCTTCTCACATGATATGTTGTGGATGATTGAGCATATAAGATCCTTTTTATCTTAAGGTGAATGGTCTGATTCCATATGGAGATCATCAAACATGTGAGCTTCACTTATGTTAGCTCAGTAAGTCTTCAAGGATAGGCTTTGACAAATAAAGATTTTTGTCATAAACATTTCTGAAATGTCTTGAGCCTTCTGCTGGTTGAATCTTCTTGACTGAAGTCTTCTGCTTCAATATTCCTTAGTGTGGTCAGATAGACCAAGCATCTGCAGGTTAGATAAATTTCTATTCTTGGTACCCATGGTTAAATGGGTCCTGCCAGGTTAGCCTTTAAAATCCCTGTTCCTCATATGTTTGAATTTTCATCATATTGATCACCACCAATCATATTCATGCATGTATCCAATTTAGATAGTACATTTTAAGATGCATGATGATGAGTGTGTATAAGATTAACCATTTTAACAAGACACTCTTTTTCTTTGATGGTTTTATCCTTTGCTTGATTATGTTCACATATTTTTAATGTTCACAGAGTTAGAATCAACTCTAACACTTATTTGTATCTAGTTGATTCATGGAGGTGATCAGTTTCTATGAATCTTCAAGATACTCTTGTAGAAATGATCATACTCTATGTGTTATCAAAAACTTAGAACATAGGTTTGTACACACATACTAACCCATCAGCAAAGATTACTCCACTTAAGATTAATTAAACCTTGATATGTTTATGACATATTTCAGATTTCTTTCAAGTTATTGTCTTCAACCTAAAACTTGGATGAAGAGAAAGTTTATAAGCATTTGAGTTTCCATCCTCAGTGTACTTTCTCTTTTCCCCTTTTTAGGTAGAGTATGGTCGCTTGATAGAATACTGTTATAGTGCATAAGGTGGTGCAACATGATGTACACATTTATATTAATGAGGAACCGTACCTTTCCACTATCAGTTTCTTGACAGTCATTTATCTTGATATTATGAGGTTAGACATTGATATGCATAACTTTTCATTCACTCCTAACAGCTTGTTGCTCCAGTTATCCTTAGATCAATCAGTCATAGTCTTAAAGATGTAGGCTAAGAAAATCTCGACATCCTTAGTTCTTTGATGACCTTGAACCTCAAGGTTCACATCCAGCTGTTGGGTAGCCAAATAAAGAATTGAGAAATTCTTCTTTCTCCTCTGAATAAGTACTTCTTAGCATATATGGCCTTTTCATCATTCGAACTGGTGGATGCTTGACTCTTTATTGTTGATGCCTCTTGAGCTTCCTCGTCTGGTCTTCAGACTACAAGATTAACCATAGGCAATGATTGGTCTTCTTGTTATGACATTTAAGAATATGGATCAATTTGAGAAGCTTCAGGTGTATAAACACATTTACCTAAACACAATATTTCCAACGTGTGAGCTTATCTGCATTTACAAGTGACTTACTACTAAACTAAGTTTAGAACAAAGTTTGTGCCTATGATTAGACTCAAAACGATTAGATTTTGAATATAGCATGAGAACCTGCTCTGATACCAATTGTTAGTTCCCAGTAGGCACACAATAGATCTAGAAGTGGCGGTTGAATAGATCCTTATAATTTCAAACACTTTTTTCATTTATTTTGTATTGCTAATAACTTAACATATGACCAATATAAGAATCTTTTCAAGCACAGCGGAATAAGTAAAAGATCCCCTTCATTGATATAATCATGATCATACATACATTGTTCGTAGAGTTAGTTTAGTTGTAAGCAGTTAATACATAATAGCATTTATAGAAGTTAGGTACATACTGTAAATGACAGTAAGTAAATGACAGAAAGTAAATGACACAAGGGATTTTAAGTGGTTCAGAGACTGAAGCTCCTAATCCATTCTTCTGCTTTTAACTAACAGGATTTCCACTGAGGAATGACAGCACCCTAAATCACTAAGATTCCTTCAAGGCCAACAGCCTTGGAACTCCTCTAGTTCCCTAGGAACTATTCAAGCCCAGTAGGCTTGGAACTTCATTTAGTCCCTCCAGATAAGGACCCCTCAGGCCCTGGCTATTTGTTGTTGTTGTTGGTACCTTGCTGTTAAGATATCTTTAAGCTTGACCATCTTCTGTACTTAGTAGCCTGGCGTGGTCCTCTTTTCATTCTGCTTCGAGTCTTGACCACATCTCTTCTGGTGCAGCTGATCTTCATTTTGTTCTGCTCATCTTCATCCAATGTCAGCTGTGCACAATCACCATTTGGGTTTGCTAAGTGTTTGAGCTTTTGGTAGACTTTGTCTAGCATTTAGCATTCCATGAATTCTTCTTGACTAGTTTGCAGACATGGTTCTGCACTTGTTATGTTTCAGCTTTTGGTTCATGGTGATTCGTAGAGTGGCTCTCTGGATGTTCTTTGTGCTATGCCACTTTTTTGAATGCTATCTTCTTGTCCATCTCGGCTCTCAGCTTATCTTCCATCTTTAGTGGCATTCTCATCTTTGTTGAGTTAAGCTTTAGTCTGTTCAAGTCCTTCTTCAAAGATGTTTCACTTCCACCTTTGTAGTCTCACTGTCACTGAGACTTTTTATGTTTAGCTCTGGTGAAACTCGTAGAGTCAACAATAGCATTCCAACAACTCAATGATTCTGCAACTTTTTCAACTTTTGATCTTTGAAGCTTTTGTTGATTTATACTCCTTCACAACCTTCCTGTTGGAATGTAGCCGTTGGGAGCTATTTGAATTGCTTCATAGATCTCGAGTTATTTGATGTAGACTGCAGATGTGACATGACATATCCTTTATGACTTTCTGACATTGCAGTCTACAATTTCACCTACCCCGTCAGAGATGTCACTTTGATGTCTCGGGCAGGTAGTCAACTTTATTTCCTCCTTCTGATTTCTCGATTAGAACATCAAAGGTTGTCCTTTTGCATCGATGCTCTCAATAAGCTATGTTCGAATATCAATCTTCAGATTGAATCATTTCCAATGCTTTAATCTTTAGATGACCGAACTCTACGATTCTGATGTAGATGGACCTGATCGTAGTGTGTCTTGTTGAATGTTACTCATTGACGGGTTGAGACAACACTATGATCCTGAAGAGTGTTCATCGGATCTTCAATGTAGAACACCTTTTCCTTCTCTTGTGCAGTGCTTCAACACTTCTGTTTTCTTCGACTGATCTCAAGAATTGATAGCTTGGCTCCTTGTTCTGGCCTCTTCTGAATAGCAACACACTTCAGATTTGTGGCATGCCTAACTCACTTTCTCCTTGTGATCTCCCAGTGCTTAATCACGTTAGCCTTGTTCTTCATAAGCTGACCAGTATCTCTATGTATACTTCATCAGTTCCTGCTTTGTTTGGCAAACACTACGAACCTGGTTAATCCCAAGATCGTTGTCTTCTATTCGCTTGACAGCTACTGCACTACCTGACTTTCCTTAGTCAGTTACTTTTATTGAAGTCTTCTTCTGATCAACTTGTGGAAGACTTCATCTTGAATGGCTTCACAACTCAATCTGGATGTTGATTGGGTTGGTGTTTAGATCTTCTGTTAGCTTGCAAGCCATTCATTGAGTTCTCTCTAGTTTCCTTTATATGGAATGTACCTTTGCAGCTCAGACTAGAGGCTTCATACTTTGGATATTATGGGAGTGCTCATTTGTTGAGAATCGTGTTTACTCTATGATTCTGCCTTGGCGTTGTGAGCGCCTCTATTGAAGCCTTAGTTCTGCACTCTTCGATTCAGCTTTGGTTCTACAGACACTACGACTACGATCTGATTTCTATCTTTAAGCTTGTTGTCTTCATCTGATCTGGCTCGACTACGATCTCTGCCTCTGATGTGATCAGTAGACTCTATGACTCCGAGTGTGGTCTACGATTCTTGACTTGGTTTCGAGAGATGCTCAGTCGGCTCTTAGATAGGTTGTCTCTACAATTCTGAACATGACATCCTCAGCATACTATGGCTCCGAGGATGTTCTTCTCGACACACTACGATCCTTCCTCGTCTCTCCTGGCGGTCGACGAACTTCGAGATCTACTATCTTGCAGACTACGATTCCGCCTTGATAGCTCTCGAGTTTTCCTTAAATTTCCTAGCAGACTACAATTTTTGGTGTAGTGCTCAACGATCAGACAAGCCTATCTATTACATTATAAGATCAACCTAACAAGCTTGATCTTTCTATATTTATAGTCCTTGTACATCATTTCTTTTTAAGGACTTTTCAAAGTTGTTTTATTTATGTAGGATCAACCTAACATATTTGATCTATTCATTCTAAGTCCTTGTACATATGTTCCTATTCTCTATCAAAGGATTTTACAACTTTTCTTAATGTAAGCATACTTGCATATTCATTCATTTATATCATAATCAAATCATACATAAATAGGAATATCATTCACATGCTTATTCCTAACATATTTTTTATTTATAGTAAGTGTGAGCATTCAATTGCCTAGCAAGTCAAAGCAGTTGAATAAAAAACTTCAAGAATTTAAACATTCTTTTAAAAGTTCAATAACCGAACAAAGGTTATGAAGCAGCTTAAATAATAGGAATAAACTCTAATTCCTATCATTTTAAAACATTAGTCACATTCACTTTCAAATACTTTCATTCTTCTACCTTTTCCATACATATCATGTCTGGCTAGAATCATTAGCACATACTTAACAATAACGGTTCATGTATAAACAGAACATTCTCATATTGAGCAGTTCAATCACAGAATAGTTCATCTCACAGAAACACCGAAGAGTTCAAATTGTGGCATAAGGCCTCATAAGTTCTACCACCTTGTGCAAATATCGCACATTTGCACACAGACAAAACTTCTCAAGTTCAACATCTGAGAAGTTTAAGAAACTAGCATTCATGTAATATAAATGAAGTTAGGAAACTTGACTTACGTACAGCTACAGCTTACAATGAACTGCTCATTCCAATCCCTATATAACACATACAAAAATAACACATACACCAATTAGTCATATAATTGACTTACGAATTGGTTTACTTAACTTTACTTCTTAGGGTTTGCGTTCTTGAAATCTAAGTTTACGCGACCAACTTCATTTACCAATTTACGGCTTCATGACATACGGAGATGTCTTACTCATACGATCATCATCTTTGATGATTTACATTCTTATTTTCTTCTTATAACTCTTCTAGGACTCATCACACATCGCGTCTCTACTAGGAGTCCAAATGGTACTCTGAGTGGTTTCCCACAAACAAGTTCTCGTCTCGTCTACACTGTCTTTCACAGTGAGTTAGATCGGTTGCCAGTTTCGTATATACCTCCGCTCTCTGAAGGAATTGTTTAGCCCAACTCCCATATGTCAACCATCAAAGATTATGAGTGTACGACAACCTAAACTTTATCTTAACTTATCCGAACCATTAAAACTATAATGTTCGTTAAGTTGTTTCCTCATCCTTATGGCTTTCTGGCAACTAAATGCCATACCTCAGGATTCATTTCTTATTGTCTAAGTCATACAGTCTGTTGTATACATTCAATGTTAACATTATGCGGTCATAGTGTTAACCATCTTACATTACCTTATTCATATCTTACAACGTCCGGTTCATTCGACTCGAAACGTTGTCCAAGTTATAATCATTAACTCGGCTTCTTAATGTTATAATTCATTATCTTCATTATCTTATATTCAAACCATACACGGCATGCAGGTTCTACCCGTTTAATATTCACGTACACTCAACCTTACGTCGGCTGAAGTGTTTAACGCTTACATTCATTCCATCCTTCTTTATCCGACTTATATTCAGATTTTCATTAATCTTATTACCGTTCATTACGAATCTTTGTTACATTCATATCTTACTTACTACCTTCGTCAATGTCTAAGTCATACAACCAATGTATACTTAGAACGCGTTAAATCAAATAATCGATTCACAAGAATCGTAGTACATGTCTAACGTTCTGTTTGCTTGTCTCTTAATTTCTCATTCAACCTTTACCCAAGGTTTTAATCGCTTTCATTTGTTATCCATTATATGAACCCCATGTTCATTATTCTTTCTTAATGTCGAAGCCATACAGTTCGTTGTATGCTAAGATCGTTCATTCATCACAACTGCATTGCGTTTACATTCTTTGTCTTTTAATCTCGTTCAACCTTTCCATTCAACCTTTACTAAAGGTTTAAATCACTTGATTAAGTGTTCCATTACGTGAACTACACATTCATTATCTATTCGTACATTTCCCCCAGGAGTTGAGTAGTTAAACTCTCCTCACTGGGCCTTGCCACCTTCTGGCCAGCCATGGCCGGTTCCTTCTTCTCTTCACGGCCATGAGCAAGTCTCAAGACATACTTCCCTCGCCTAGCGGCTGCGGTGCCAAATCCTTCACTAACTCTCGCGCTACGGTGCCACTTACCAGTGCTTGATGTCCCGGGTTGGCGCTGTGACACCGCCTCCCAAGGCTTAGCTGGCGCTGCGGCGCCAAGCATCAAACCTAGAAAATTTTTTCTAAGTCTTTTACATGCTTAAGACGCTGACTTCGCAATCTCATAACTTCTTCGTTATAACTCAGAATGAGGTCGTTCCAAAACCATTCTCTTCCTTATCTTACGTACTTCAACTTCTTTTGAATAGAACTTCATTCTGAATCCGTTAACATGCCATTCAATTGGCTTAATCTTCATCCTTCGTTCGTTTTACGTTATTAACGTTTTTCGTCCCTTCGTTCGTAATTTGGTCATTTGAACTCGGAACTCGTTCATTCTTGAGTCTACGACTCATATTTTCTACGTTCTCTTACATTCTTATGAAACCCTACACATTCGAGTTTATTTATATGCTTTCTATTTCTCGTTCATCTTTTACGAAATTTCGCCATAACTTCGTTATAGCCAAGTTCAATCTGTTCTTTATGAACGTTTCTACCATTCCTAACCAAGCAATAAGCAACTAACTTATATGCGATGGTTTAAAACTTGTCTATCAACAACAAGTTATACTACGATGGTTTTAAATTTGTCCATCAACAACGTTATTAGCGTTCTTCGCGTGTTCTTCGTTCGTTCTTCATTTTTTAATCCATACTTTGATTATGATTTCACTTTTTCTTCGAATTTGATGTTATAAAACACCATTCCTTACTTCTTTCACCGAATCGTTCATATGATTCATTCGAATCGTTCAAATTTAATACAAAACTTATACTTCCTTAAGAAATTTATAAACTAAATTTCTAATTCTTATTTCTTCGTTTCCTCATGATTTCAACCATATGAAATCGTTCTTAACATCCTTTACTTCTATTCTCATTAAGTTATATTTTTAACATAGAAAACATAAAAGAAAATTTACTTAGAAGTTAGGTTTTGGATTACCTTTCTTCTTTAATATTCTTCTGTTGGACAAAGTTTGCTCACGAGCTAGCTTTTCCTCTTCCTCTTCCTTTCTCATCTCATCTGACTTCTCTCTCTCTCTCTCTCTCTCTCTCTCTCTCAAGTGTTGGTATTTTCAAAATCACCAACAAATGAACTTAAGGCTCTATTATATAGAAAACCAAGGCTAGGGGAAAAATAGTCATTACACCCCTAAGTCACTATTTCCACCTCCTTACTTCACCTCCTTACTATTCATGAAGCTTCCCTTGGAAGCTTCGTGCTCGTCCGACAGTTTTAAAAACTGCGATTCTCGGAATCCAAATATTTTTGGTTATTTCGTCTTTCCTTTACCGTTTAACTTTTATGCATTCTTTGGAACTCCAAAAAACTGAAAAACACTTTTTTTTGTTAAGTGTTTTCCTTCACGTTTTCCCTCAACGTAGCTAAACGAATGAAAAGTACATAACAATACTTTTCGTCATTTTTATTTCGTTCGATTTTTGCACGTTTTTCGAGAAAAACTTTTCTCGACTTACTTAACTTTTCACGATATATTATCATCAAATCTTTTGACGGAATGTTATTTTGACATACCGAATTCTTGAAAAGTCTTAGGTTATTCAAACCCTAACCCTTAGGTTTCATCGGGTGAATAGTGCCTATTTCGTCTTTTTCCACGAAAATATTTTTATTCTCGGAAAAATTTCATTTTCGTCTTGAAAATTCTTACTCGTTCAGTCTAGCTCGTAGCCAGAATCCTCCGGTCTTATAATCATTCTAAGTTCTAGAACGATTAATAAACACATAGCACATAATATTATTAATAAAAATTCATTTTATTAATAACTAATTCTTTAAACTTAAATTCTGGACAATTCGGTTCTCCAGGTTGTCACATTACTGGTGCTGGTCCAAGAAGGGTGTAACGAGACAAATTGATTGAGTCGTGATTCTGGGGACAGAATCCTTTTAAGGGAGAAAGATGTGACTAACAAGATTTTGTAATCTAATTTGAATATTTATTGAATTAATAAATATTTTTTCGATGATTTAATTATTGGATTAAATAATTAATTGTTGAATTTGTGGTAGATTAATTTAATTATATGTGTTATATTGATGAAAGTAATGTGGAGAATTTTATTATTCAAGGTATGTATTTAATTGAGCTAATTTGATTAAATGAATTATTTAATAAGCATAATGTTATTCTAATTAATTAGAGATTTAATAATTTGACATAATTAATAAATGAAAATTTTAATTATGTGACTATGTGAATTAATGAGAAATTATTATATTTTATTTAAATTAAATTAAATAAGATATTTGATTTATTATTTAATTGGGTGTGACGTTATTAAACTATATAATAAGAGATTAATTAAATTAAATTAAATTGGAAAGAACCTTTTAAAGGCTAGCCAAACAAGGCCTAGAAGGGAGTTGGTCAGTTAACCAACGAAGGGATTAACTGACCACATCGACGCCAGTTATATTATGTGTCTTATATTCAGTTCTTAGTTTCAACCTGGAGAGAAAAGTGCAGAGAAAAATTCAGAGAGAGAGTTTAGAGAGAATTTATGATATTAGAGAAGAAAGCAAATAATCAGAGGAATTACTATAGGGTAATCTCTCCAACCCAATTTGTAAATTATGTTGTTATTATTTTCTATGAAAAATTATCCCTAAGTCCTCTGTGATTGAAGAATGTTTCAAATTGATGATTATATGATGTGATGTATAGGTTATTTTATGTTTATAATAAGTGTATATCATATATTCATGTGTTTAAAGTAATTGATTTCATGTAATCATGCTAAAATTAGAGTTTTCCATTAATAAGTATTTTGAGTTCTCTGTAAAACAAAAATATAGTGATCAATGCATGAATTGGTGATTTATGTGTATACACATGATAAAATATAATCATAACATGTTTTCTACCATCCATGTATGTTTTAAAAACATTAAATCCATATAAATATGTAGTAATTAGATATTTCTGAAGTTACAGAGTATAAAAGTTATATATATGGCCATATGACCCTTACGTACAAATTAAATGCTTTAATCATAAGTTGTATCAAAAATTTACACTCGTATATGCTTATGTATGTTGAAACGAACAAAACATAATTTAAATGGATGGTTCGGTGAATTAACGAATCTGTAATGTTGAAATACATGTTTTCTTTAAAACTTTACAAAATATGAAAAAACAGTGAGATTAAATGTTGTAAATTGTGTAATTTCGTGAATTAAAGTGTTAAAATCATGCTAAAGACTTTATGTGATGTTTTTATAAAGTTTATAATTCATGGGTAGCATTAAAATTCATCGTGTTAGCTTAATTTGGGATTTGTTGGGTTGTTCTGTGTGTTCTTCGCGAACTGCAGAATCTGGGTCTACGTCGTAGCGCGGCCAAGCCGCTCCAAAGTGCGCCCGCATCGTGCAAAGCGCCCGCACCGCTTTAGAGAACAAATGTAGTGCGCCCGCGCCCTACCTGCAGAACTTCAGAAATTTTTCTTAAGTGTTCGAGTTTTGAAAATGTGTTTTTAAAACCTAATGTAATGAACATGAAGACATGTCAAGCATATAATAATATGTTAATTAACTTATGTTATGTGATTAATTAATAAGACTTAAAAGTCCAATAACATATTCAAAGAATAATGTTGGGATTCGATATGTATATCGAACTATTGATTAATGAGTATTGTGAATGTATTGATATGTAGGATTTAATAAAGAACGTGAATTAATCGTAGCTTGTGCAAGAGGCACGTTTCTAAACCTTACTTTTATATTGAGCAAATATTCTATTTCTAAATTATTGTTGTTAAGCCAATTCCTTAAATTCTAAATTACTCATTGATCAAGTCTTACAACTGTATTTTATATCGAGTAAGCTCTTGTTCTTAATTGTTCAAGTTCAAGACTTCATATTAGATGCTATAATTCTTTTAAAGCATGAATTCAGTCATACAATACTTATTTTGACTGTATACCTTTTTTTAGAATTTTTATTTAATTGAATATCATTTATTGTTGAAACATGTAAGACTAGTGAACCCTTATTGATTCGACTAGTCCATAGTTGATGAACGTTCTAAATTTCAGAACCCTTGTTAAATTTATCTAAACCAAACTTCCTTTGGTGCGAACTCCAATGTCAAACTGAGATGAACAACCTTGTTATAGGGGATTACTTATGCATTAGCGTTAAGATATTGTGCACAGTATGGTACTATGGGTTGATCCCCCTAAGTACGAGTAGAAGAGTCCATAGTCTTATGACTGTTAAAGGTTTCACGTATAACACTTGATAACCTAGGACATAGTTCAAGGTCTTATGACCCTCAAAAATTCTTTTGATTCTTGTTATTCATTCTTGATTCAAAAGTCAAGTTTCTTATTTCAAAAGTCTTTGATTCACTCGCATGTTATTATATTGTTTTTACATTATTATACTTATGGGAAATCATGCTCACTCTTGCGTAATAATAACATTGCATTTAAGAATGAAAGGTGCGACGAGCCTTCTACTAGCAAAGGTAAGGGCAAGATTAACAAGTGATGAAGACTTGTTGTTTATATGTTATGTTATGTTTCAGACTTATGTTTAAATTGTGTAAGACTTAATATTTGTTTATGTTTCCGCATTTGAGATTTAAGGTTAGTATGACCTGGGATTGATGTATTTAATTTCAGATGTTGTAACTCCTTAAGGAGAGGATTTATTTCTATCTATTTTATGGTTTCATTTATTATGGGTAGATAGACATATGGTGTTTGTATAGTGAACACCAAATCACGTGGGAATTGAAGTACCCGGATTTAGGGGTGTCACAGGTTGATATCAAAGCCGTAGGTTATGAACCTTAGGTGGGGGAAACAACCTTAGGTAGTAGCCTTATAGGAGATCGAGAACATAGTGGTGATAAACTCTTATCGAGTTCTAAGAAATGAATTCCTTAATTCATTGAAGATAATAAAAGACTTTATGTGGTTATGTGATAAACTTGTGTGCTCGCGAGTATCGATTAGTAACTAAAACTTAAAACTGTGTTTTCAGGATGTCGGATATTGGAGGATCTAGTCAAGCTGGGGAGGAGAAACCCCGAGTACCTATAGAGGAGGAGCCCGAGACATTCATGTCGTCAAGGAGTAGTTGGTACAGAAAGAGCCATCTCCGTTGATCACCATTGTTGGTCAGGAGCATGAGCCTGAAACTGATCCAGAGGAGGATCCTGAGGAAGAAGAGGAAGAAGATGTGTTCCCACCGAACTCTATCAGTGCTAAGATGTACGACGAGCTATATGACTGTAACATAGAGTTACGAGACACTGTTCAGGAGCTGAATGAGCAGACGGTTATTCAACAGCTTACCATAGAGCAGAGGGATAGGGAGGTAGTGACTCTTCACACACGTCTAGGAAACGTAGAGTGGGATTTGGTTCACGAGAAGGGTCAAACCGATGAGAAGTCCGACAAAATAGAGAAGTTAAAGAATGAACTAAAAGAGAACTCAGCAAAGCTGACCATAGTAGAGGAGGCCTGGGTAAGAGAATCACGTCGTGCTGATCTTGCAAAAGAAAATTGTCGGGCGAAAAAGGCTAAGCTTGAGGAGACGTACTCTACGCTTCAAACTGCGATGGATGAGGCCCAGGATCTAGTTATGAGATACCCAATTAAGTTCAAAAGACTACCATCGTACATGTTAGATCGTAGGACGATGTTGCGCATTATGGAAGAAGAGCGTAGCGAGGCTATTCAACGCCTTAGCAAGCAGTGAAAGGAATAATTTAATTATGTGAAAACCTATCTGGTAGTTAAAATGTAAATTCCGATGTGTTTATAGACAGAGGAATATTTTGATGTTTTAAATCCTGTAAATTCTTTATCTCGGGATAATTGATGTAAATAACAGTGATGCTATCGTAGTTTGTTAAAACTTTTGATTAAATAAATATATCAAGTTATTTGAGAAAATATGTTAAGTAATTATGTTAAATTGTTTGAGTTAAGTCTTAAATATTTAGAGAATTGGATAAAGATCTAATAAGCATATATTTTAACAGAAATATGCCACCAAGAAGAAGACCAAACCGTCAACCAGCTCAAGAAGAATCGATGAACAACAACAACAATGTCAATGCTAACCCCATTCAGCAATTGTTGAACTTATTAACTGGAGCGATTAATAATCAACCTCAAGCTCCACCCAATACGACATTCAAGGACTTCAAGGCGGTGGGACCGCTAGAGTTTAAAGGCTCCATGAACCCAATTGAAGCTCAAACTTGGGTTATGGAGATGGAGAAAGTTTTTGATGTCGCATGAGTTAGAGAGGACCAGAAAACCGCTTACGCAATGATCATGCTGAAATTCGAAGCCAGTTATTGGTGGCAAGCAAATAAGGTCCGTGGAGTAGAAGGTGTGATCACTTGGGAGAGGTTTAAGGAGATGTTCTTTGAGATATACTTTTCGAAAAGCTCGCAGAACTAAATGGAGGTACAATTTCTGGAATAGAAGCAAGGAAATATGTATGTGACAGACTATGCAACAAGATTTAATGAGTTGGCTAGGTTTGCCACATATCAAGTGCACACGGATGAGAAAAAAGCAAGAAGGTTTGAACAAGGACTGAAGCCCTGGTTGTATAGTAAAGTGTCGATGTTTCAGTTAAAGACGTTTGCTGGAGTACTAGAGAAGGCCATACTCGCTGAAGGTGGGACCAATACGATGACTAAGTATAATCAGGATCAAAAGAAGAAGAAGAGTGAAAATGAGGGAATTAATAAGGCTAGTGGAAGTAACACGGGAGGAAGTAACAATCAGAAGAGAAGGTGGTCTGACAACTCATCATCTGGAAATATGCAAGGAGGTTAGAAGATGAGGATTGAAGCATGCCCGACCTAAGGGAAAGCTCATCTGGAAGTTTGCACGAAAGGAAAACGAGTGTGCTATAATTGTGGTCAGGCAGGCCACATAGCACCTAACTGTCCTAACCCAAAGAAGGGCGCCTGCTTCACTTATGGCTCAAAAGACCATCTGGCAAGAGACTATCCTAAGAAGGGATCTGGAGGGGCAGGATCAGGAGGAAATAGGGGAAACAGCGGTGGAAGTGCTCTGACTATCACAAGACCAACCGCAACCAACAGACCAACCGCCAGGACTTTCAACATGACAGTGCAGGATGTTGTGCAGTCTCGTGATGTGGTGTCAGGTATCATTCCGATCAATAAAGTTAATGCTTATGTATTATTTGATTCAGGTGTTACTTGTTCATTTATAGCTGATGACTTTTCTAAGAACTTAGGATTGCCTAAGGATGAGTTAGAATACCCCATGAACATAGAAATTGTGAATAGAGAAATAATCCCTGTTAAGCACGTACATAAGAACTGTAGGGTGGATATTAAGGGTAATATTATGAACGTAGATCTTATCCCTATCAGACTTGAGGAATTTGACGTTATCTTGGGAATGGACTGGTTATTCAATTACGGGCTGTAATTGATTGCCAGAAGAAGCGTATTAACCTTTTGACTATGTCAAAGGTTGTATTTTATGGAAGTAAGTCGCCTAGACAAACGAGTTATCTAACGATGATGCAGGCCAGGAAGTTGTTAAGACAAGGCTGTGTTGGATATCTAGCTTACATAGTCGATAGTCGTAAAGAGAACCTGAAAATAGAGGAGATACCAATAGTGTTGGACTTCACAGATGTATTTTCGGATGATCTTCCAGGACTTCTGCCAGATAGAGAGGTTGAGTTTGTGATCAATTTAGCGCCAGGAACGGCTCCAATATCAAAGGCACCATATCGGATGGCTTCGGTAGAGATGAAAGAATTAATGGTACAACTGCAAGAGTTATTGGACAAGAAGTACCTTCAACCGAGTGGATCGTCGTGGGGAGCGCCGATGTTATTTATGAAAAAGAAGGACGGAACGATGCGGCTCTACATCGACTATAGAGAACTGAATAAGGTCACGATTAAGAATCGATATCCATTACCAAGGATCGACGACCTGTTTGATCAATTGAAGGGAGCGAAATACTTTTCCAAAATAAACTTAAGGAGTGGTTATCATCAATTGAAGGTGAGACCAGAGGATGTTCTGAAGACAACATTTAGGACTCAATATGGTCACTATGATTTCCTGGTGATGTCATTCGGTCTAACAAATGCTCCTGCAGCGTTTACGGACTTGATGAACAGGGTGTTTAAACCATTTTTAGATAAATTTATGGTGGTGTTCATCGATGACATTTTGGTGTACTCAAAAACCAAGGAAGAACATGAAGAGCATTTTAAGGTAACGTTAGAAGCGTTGCAAAGGGAAACATTGTATGCCAAGTTTTTGAAATGTGAATTTTGGATTGAGCGGGTACAATTTCTCAGACATGTGATTGATAAGGACGAAATTTCTATAGATCCTTCCAAAGTCAAAGCTGTGATGAACTGGGATCAACCGAAAATGCCGTCGAAAGTAAGAAGCTTTCTTGGATTGGAAGGTTATTATAGAAGATTCATTCAAGACTTTTCCAAGATCACAACTTCGTTGATGAATTTGACTAGGAAAGCTATAAAATTTGTTTGGATGGAGAAGTGTGAGGAAAGCTTTCAAGAACTTAAGAAGAGGTTGAGTACAACACTTGTGTTATCTCTCCCGGATAACACAGGAAATTTTGTGGTTTATAGTGATGCGTCGCATAAAGGACTGGGTTGTGTTCTTATGCAAAATGGCAGGGTCATTGTGTATGTGTCACGACAATTGAAGGACTATGAGAAGAGGTATCCGACCCATGACTTGGAGTTAGCTACGGTGGTATTTGCTTTGAAGATCTAGAGACACTATCTCTATGGGGAGAGGTGTGAAATAAATACAGACCACAAGAGTCTAAAATATATTTTTACACAGAAGGACTTGAATATGCGCTAGAGAAGGTGGTTGAAGTTAATTAAGGATTATGATTGCGAAATTTTGTACCATCCGGGTAAAGCCAATATGGTTGCCAACGCCTTAAGTAGAAAGGGTCAAGAGAAATTGATGATGTTGACAGCTCAGGAGGAGCTAATTCCAGCGATGGAGAAGATGGAAATAGAAGTAAAGCATCCTATGGAGAGTGACGAGAAGTTGTTCCAGATGCAATCCGGTACAACTTTGCTAGATAAAGTTAAAAAGGCTCAACTTCAGGACGAAGAATGTGAGATGATGAAAAAGAAGATATATAAAGGAACCGAACCGAGATTCAAGATGGACAATGAAGGAATACTGAGATTTGAAAACAGAATTTGGGTACCGACAGTGCCAAAGATTAAGGAAGACATTTTGAGCAAGGCTCATAGCTCACGATATTCGATTCACTCTGGTAGTACCAAGATGTACCAAGATCTTCGACAACATTTCTGGTGATTTTGAAATGAGATGTTGCAGAGTATGTTGCCAAGTGTCTGACATGTCAGAAAATGAAAGCAGAGCATCAGAGGCCAAGTGGGTTGCTACAACCGTTAGAAATCATAGAATGGAAATGGGAACACATTACGATGGATTTCGTGGTTGGCCTTTCGATAACTCAGAAAGGCTATAACGCAGTATAGGTTATCTTTGAGCGACTGACAAAATCCACACATTTCCTTCCGATTAGGATAAAATTTAACTTAGACCAGTTGGCAAAATTATATATCAAAGAGATTATTTCGAGGCACGGAGTGCAAGTCTTAATTGTTTCTGATAGGGATCCGCGCTTTACATCGAACTTTTGGAAGTGACTACAGGAATTCATGGGTATGCAGTTGAGAATGAGTACGACATATCACCCTCAAACAGATGGGTAGAGTGAAAGAACGATTCAAACATTAGAAGATATGTTAAGAGCTTATATAATGAACTTTAAAGGAAATTGGGATGATCATCTACCGCTCGTAGAGTTCAGCTGCAACAACAGTTACCACGCTAGTATTGGCATGTCGCCTTATGAAGCGTTGTATGACAGAAACTGCAAAACTTCGCTATATTGGGATGAAGTTGGCGAAGGAAAATTACTAGGTCCAGAACTGGTACAGCAGACAGCAGAGATAATCAAAGTGATCCGAATAAGACTGGTAGCATCTCAAGATAGGCAGAAGAAATATGCCAATCCACACCGTAAAAATGTTAAGTTTGAATCGGGTAGTTATATATTTTTGAAAGTCTCTCCCTGGAAAGGAAAGATCATATTCGAAAAGAAGGGGAAATTAAGCCCAAGGTTCATTGGACCCTTTGAAGAACTACGAAGGATTGGAGAAGTTACGTATGAGGTAGTGTTACCTCCAGCACTCGAGAATGTCCATAACGTCTTCCATGTTTTGGTTTTACGACCCTACAAACCCGATTACAAACATGTGATTGAATATGAACCTCTATTATTTGAAAAAGATTTATCTTATAAAGAAATTCCTGTTCAGATTGTCGACAGGAAAGAACAAGTTCTCAGAAATAAAGTAATACCTTCTGTTAAGGTAACTTGGAGGAACCACAACACTGAAGAAGCTACGTGGGAACTCGAAGAGAATATGATGAAGAATTATCCTCATGTATTTACTTAATTTTTTGTGTAAGCGACTCTGGGGACAAAATCTTTGTAAGGGGGGGGGGAGAATGTAACGGGACGAATTGATTGAGTCGTGATTCTAGGGACATAATCCTTTTAAGGGGGGAAAGATTGCGACGAACAAGATTTTGTAATCTAATTTGAATAATTATTGAATTAATAAATATTTTTTCGATGATTTAATTATTGGATTAAATAATTAATTATTGAATTTGTGGTAGATTAATTTAATTATATGTGTTATATTGATGAAAGTAATGTGGAGAATTTTATTATTCAAGGTATTATTTAATTGAGCTTATTTGATTAAATGAATTATTTAATAAGCATAATATTATTCTAATTAATTTAATAATTAATTAGAGATTTAATAATTTGACATAATTAATAATGATAAATTTAATTATGTGACTATGTGAAATAATGAGAAATTATTATATTTTATTTAAATTAAATTAAATAAGATATTTGATTTATTGTTTAATTGGCTGTGGCGTTATTAAACTATATAATAAGAGATTAATTAAATTAAATGGGAAAGAGCCTTTTAAAGGCTAGCCAAACAAGGCCTAGAAGGGAGTTGGTCAGTTAACCCATGAAGGGATTAACTGACCACATCGACGCCAATTATATTATGCGTCTTATATCTTGTTCTTAGTTTAAACCTGGAGAGCAAAGTACAAAGAAAAATTCAGAGAGAGAGAGGGAGAGTTTAGAGAGAATTTATGATATTGGAAAAGAAAGCAAAGAATCAGAGGAATTACCATAGGGTAATCTCTCCAACCCAATTTGTAAATTACGTTGTTATTATTTTCTATGAAAAAATATCTCTAAGTCCTCTCTGATTGAAGAAAGTTGCAAATTGATGAGTATATGATGTGATGTATAGGTTAATTTATATTTATACTAAGTGTATATCATATATTCATGTGTTTAAAGTAATTGATTTCATGTAATTATGCTAAAATCAAAGTTTTCCATTAATAAGTATTTTGAGTTCTCTGTAAAACAAAAATATAGTGATCAATGCATGAATTGGCGATTTATGTGTATACACATGATAATATATAATCATAACATGTTTTCTACCATCTATGTATGTTTTAAAAATATTAAATCCATATAAATATGTATTAATTAGATATTTTTGAAGTTACATAGTATAAAAGTTATATATATGGCCATATGGCCATTACGTACAAATTAAATGCTTTAATCATAAGTTGTATCAAAAATTTACACTCGTATATGCTTATATATGTTGAAACGAACAAAACAGAATTTAAATGGATGGATTCGGTGAATTAACGAATCTATAATGTTAAAATTCATGTTTTCTTCAAAACTTTACAAAATATGAAAAAACAGTGAGATTAAATGTTGTAAATTGTGTAATTTCGTGAATTAAAGTGTTAGAATCATGTTAAAGACTTTATGTGATGTTTTTGTGAAGTCTATAATAAATGGGTAGCATTAAAATTCATCGTGTTAGCTTAATTTGAGATTTATTGGGTTGTTCGTATTCTTGCTAACTCTGAGAATCTGGTTCTGCGTCGTGGCCAGCATAGCGCTTGGCCGCTCAAAGAATGAATGGAGCACACCTTGCCAGTGAAGTGAAGCGCTTGGCGTAGTGTAGTGAACAAATGTAAGCGCCCAGTGCCTACCGCAGAACTTGTAAATTTTTCTAAGTGTTCAAGTTTTGAAAATGTGTTTTTAAAACCTAATGTAAAGAACATGAAGACATGTCAAGCATATAATAATATGTTAATTAACTTACGTTATGTGGTTAATTAATAAGACTTAAAAGTTCAATAACATATTCAAAGACCAATGTTGGGATTCGATAGGTATATCGAACTATTGATTAATGGGTATTGTGAATGTATTGATATTTATGATTTAATAAAGAACGTGATTTAATTGTAGCTTGTGCAAGAGGCAAGTTTCCAAACCTTACTTTTATATTGAGCAAATATTCTATTTCTAAATTATTGTTGTTAAGCCAGTTCCTTAAATTCTAAATTACTCATTAATCAAGTCTTAGAATTTTATTTTATATCGAGTAAGCTCTTGTTCTAAATTGTTCACGTTCAAGACTTCATATTAGATGTTATAATGCTTTTAAAGCATGAATTCAGTCATACAATAGTTATTTTGATTGTATACCTTTTTTTTAGAATTTTTATTCAATTTAATATCGTTTATTGTTGAACCATGTAAGACTAGTGAACCCTTATTGATTCGACTAGTCCATAGTTGATGAACATTCTAAATTTCAGAACCTTTGTTGAATTTATCTAAACCAAACTTCCTTTGGTGCGGACTCCAATGTCAAACTGAGACGAACAACCCTGTTATAGGGGATTACTTATGCATTAGCATTAAGATATTGTGCACATTATAGTACTATGGGCTGATCCCCCTAAGTATGAGTAGAAGAGTCCATAGTCTTGTCACTGTTAAAGGTTTCAAGTATAACACTTGATAACCTAGGACATAGTTCAAGGTCTTATGACCCTCAGAAGTTCTTTTGATTCTTGTTATTAATTCTTTATTCAAAAGTCAAGTTTCTTATTTCAGAAGTCTTTGATTCACTCGTATGTTATTATATTGTTGTTACATTATTATACTTGTGGGCAATCGTGCTCACTCTTGCGTAATAATAACATTGCAGTTAAGAACGAAAGGTCCAACGAGCCTTCTACTAGCAAAGGCAATGGAAAGATTAACAAGTGATGAAGACTTTTTGTTTATTTGTTATGTTATGTTTCAAACTTAGGTTTAAATTATGTAAGACTTAATATTTGTTTATGTTTTCGTATTTGAGATTTAAGGTTAGTATGACCTGGGATTGATGTATTTAATTTCAGATGTTGTAACTCCTTAAGGAGAGTATTTATTTCTATCTATTTTATGGTTTCATTTATTATGGGTAGATAGACATATGATGTTTGTATAGTGAACACCAAATCACGTGGGAATTGAAGTACCCGGATTTTGGGGGTGTCACAAAGGCGTGAGTCACGCCCAATTTATACTAGTAGGTCTTAATAATATTCTTATCGGTCCCCGTAATCAAGTTCTTGTTTCTGTTGGGCTATGATTTTTCTAACTTAGTATTAAAGACCTATGCATGCATAAAACGAAGTATAACATGTTGTATAAAGCTTTCATATGAGATTGGAAATGACCAACATGATTTAGTTGGGGATTTATAACAAAAACTAAATGTTTTGAAAATGAACTTTAATGAAACTTATGTTCTGAAAATTCTGAGCTTGATATTATTCACACATGACTGATTTCTGAACATAAATGAGCATGAGTTATGAATTATAGTTCCTTTGTTCATGACCAACTTGTTAGGCTTTGAGTAGAGAACTTTTTCAAAGAAAAGATTGTCATATTTAAGCTAATATCCATGAATATTACATGATGGATGTTCTAACCTTGTGAAGATGCTAACATGACTTAACTACACATGAAAAGAGCTTTAAAGATGTTTTGTATGTGTCAAATTGCAATGTTCAAGTTAAAATGATTTCAAAAGCAAAATCGAATATATTTTCAAACTAAGTTGCGTTTGTGTGAGTAGTTAAGTACTGAAGATGGAAGAGGGCATGTTTATGTTTATTGTGTCGGTAAACATGATTCTTATGTGTTAGACGTAGTGGAAGTTAACCAAGCATGAGTTAAACATGTTTTAAAGTGATAAACGATGATAGTTATGAATAAATGATATCAACACTTATAAGAATGTGTAGTACAGATTATGTGATCTCTTTATGTGGACATATGACTAGCTAGTACACATTGTGATTGCATGACCCTATTTGGCCTTAATTCCGTGGAAATCCTAAACTTAAGTCCCTAACATGTAAAGTTGATCTTGAAGTGGTCATACAAATATGTAAAGTCCTATAACATGTGTGCATGATAATTGTTAATGACTTAGTATGCAAACGATTTGACTAAAACTAGGAGGGCAGAAGCTCAACTCTGGTCAGGATAGAGGACATCGTAGCTGCGCCGTCCTTAAGCCTAACCAGGGCGCAGCTGCACCACTCTGCAATGAGTTCTGCATTCTGTTTGTAATCTGAGATTTAAGGTATGCTTATATTGTTACCTTAACCTGTATTATATGGCCCATATATTATCCAATGTGTTAAGAAGCATGCTAAATGATAGAATTGAATGTTTAATTAGTGATTATAAACTTTCAAATGTTAAGTCCAAAAGATGCTTGCAAGATATAAAGCAATGATTAGAAACTATGTTCTTTGACTTCATGGTGTCTTATAAACTGATTTTGTACTATGAGTACACAAGGTATGTGATGATGTATGTGAAGAGTATACAACTAAGTTAGACGTTTATGTAAGCGTTTAAACTTACATATCATGTATAAGTATACATAACTAATTAATATCCTATACGCGTAACTATATTATGTTAGGATTCAAAGAGTGTTGATAAGCTATACTTTGGTAAACTACGCTTAAGGCAAGTACTCGAACCCTACTCCTTATTAAGCATTACTTGAGCTTGTACTATTATTGTTTGTACAAGTAAATCCTTGAAAGTATGATTCATATCTCATGACTTAATACTTCGCAGTTTAGAAATGAAATTATTTCGAACCTTGATTTTGGATGATAATTGCTCATGTGTATATTTTAAAAAGAAAGTTGTCTAAGCCATTGATTCGGCTAGACTATCGGTATATGATCAATAGCTATCCAAATCAAATTTACTTGGTGCGGACTCTTATAACTGAGATGAACAACCCTCTTGGTAGGGGAATTAAATATTTGTCGGGGAACCGACGTGCGCACATGAGAATGATTAAATATTATGCATAACGTAGGGTACTTTAGGCTGATCACCTGTTGTACTCATTTTTGTAGAATTATCAGTTTATTACTGCTAGTTCTAGGAGAAGTTCATAGTCCTTAGTGACTGCTCAGTATTCATTATTTTGAAATCTTGAATTGATTAACTGTTGAATCTTTTTGATATTTTCTGTCCTTAGTGACCATTATTGAGAACCATTGATACTTCTTGCTATCTTTGAACTATCATTATTGTTGTATCCTTGAGAAGCTAAAACTATATTGAGCACCCTTATTGCTATATTATTTGCTGGGCAAACTTGTTGCTCATTCTTACTTTCCCTAAAAACATTTCAGTTAAGGCAGAGAAAGGCGGACCCTCGGGCATTGATAAGGGCAAGGGCGAAGCAACGAACTCCATTAAAATGTCAAAATAAAAAATAAATTCATTATATGGAATGAAAATATATTTCATAATGCCACTAAATCTCTAGGAAAACTCTATATGAGTTTTATCTCCTTATATCCTCTAAGTTCTTCTAAGGTTAAAGTCTAAGGATTCTTGCTCCTAAGTTTTATAACCTAACACTTTGATACCAACCTGTGACACCCCCAAATTCAGATACTCATATCTCGAATTCAGTACATCACGTGATAACTCTAATAATAAATCAAAATCTCACACAACAAAAAATAGAATAATTTACATTGTCATAACATAAATATTCTCGTCCCAAAGTATCGTAACCGTTACTACAACATTCCAATAAATAAACTTAAACATAACTTAGTACATCACAATACATAAGTCTTATTACAACATGCTAATATTAAATTCCTAGCGTAAAGGAACAAAGTTATTATGTAGCCTTGCCCTTACCCTTGTCATTGCTTGAGGGTTCACTACGTTCTGCCATAACTAAAAGTTTTAGGAAAAGCAAGAATGAGCTTAAAAAATTCCCAGCAAGTAATATAGCAATAAGGGTGAACAATTATAAGTTCAAATCTCAAGGGTATGACAGTGAATAATAGTTCAGGAATTATCAATAATTCTCAAGAAGTGTCTCTATGGACTGAAAGATATCAACAAGATTCAAAGGGTTAATCATGTCAAGGTCCAATAATAATGAACACTGAGCAGTCACTAGGAACTAAGAACTCCTGCTAGAATTAACGGCATTATACTTAAAATCCATTATAATCAAGTACAATAGGTTATCAACCTAAGTACCTTACGTTATGCAAAACATTTAAACATGTTAGTATGTGCGCACATTTGTTCCCCAATAGTTATATAATTTCCCATTCAATGAGGGTTGTTCATCTCAGTAGATTTATAAGAGTTTGCACCAATTCAATTGGTTTGGATAGTTTTCTAACATATGATAATAGTCTAGCCGAATCAATGACTTGG
Source organism: Panax ginseng (assembly GCA_020205605.1). Lineage (NCBI taxonomy): Eukaryota > Viridiplantae > Streptophyta > Magnoliopsida > Apiales > Araliaceae > Panax > Panax ginseng. Next base: position 1,221,122 of record CM035147.1, read on the forward strand.
ACACTTTTACAAAGCATTTAGGATCGATAAGTTCAATGCTTGCAACAACATCGAGATATAAAATTGATTTCTGAATACTAATAGGTATTTGCTCGATGTAAATATGGTTGATATAGAAACAATTCGGATTTATTCAATATGTAAAGTGAAAAGAGTTAGAGAACTTGCGTTCAATATGAAAATCAAATGAAGTTAGAGAACTTGCAATAAATGTGAATATTCATTAATAATCAGTGAATGTGGAATAATCAACAATAATTATCCACTAACATACTTTGAAAAATAATAACTCGAGTTGAGTTAGGAAAACTTGCATTCAATATGAAAATCAAATGAAGTTAAAGAACTTGAAATAAATGCGAATATTCATTAATAATCAGTGAATGTGGAATAATCAACAATAATTATCCACTAACATACTTTGAAAAATAATAACTCAAGTTGAGTTAGGAAAACTTGTCTTAAGCGTAGTTTACCAACTCTATAGCTTATCAACACTTTGAAATCCATTGCAACGTAGTTATGTATACAACACATTTATTAGTTACTCCACTCTATAAGTTAATAATCTCATACATGTTCGACCACATAAGTCATCACATAAGTCATACATTTATTCCTATCTTCGTAATGTAAATGGAATGTCACATTAGTATGTTATCACACCACTTAGCTCTATAATCACCAATTACTTAGTTCATAGAAAAGTATTAAGAAAGTTTCCAAAAATCTTTAGATTCTTGGTTTCACATAGCCATTATGTGCTAGAACTCTTTAAACATCATGATAATCCTGTATTATGAATGAAAGCAATGTAATATACAAGTTACAAGTTTTAGGATTACAAATAAACCATCAGAACAAAGCTGCGGGATGGGCAGACTACATACAGTTGAAGCTTAGGGACCATGCAATTGTGTTGTCCCCAGCCGCACAGAGTTGAGCTTTGCACTTCCTGAATTAGTTTTACTCTAATCATACATTAACACATAGCATATACACATGTTAAAGGGTCTTGCATGCTTTTAAGGTCCATCCAAGTTCAACTTTACATGTTATAGTTTTAGTTTGGGATCTCTAATGAGTTAAGGCCAATTAAGGTCATGAAATCACAAAGGCTACCATATTTGCAATGTATACACATGAGGTGATCCTATAATCTATAAGATGTAAGACCCCGAATTTTATGAAATAAAAGTATTCAAATTTTCTTATAGTTACTATTCATGAGTTACTATTCATGAGTTACTATTCACGAGTTATTATTCATGAGTTACTATTCATGAGTTACTATTCACAAATACTATTCATGAAGCATGATGATTTTTGTTACAGTAATTACTGTTTAATATTTTATTTTTGATTCAGTGATTGCTGCATTGATATTTTATAATTGTCACTACACAGTATTTTTCATTATCGGATCAATAATTTATATTATTTGAATAATATTATGAGATAATATTATTGGCAATGTCTAGAAAGTCTCGCCTAAGGAGAGGTTTGGTCACCTAATTGCTTGCCAAGAAGAGAAATTCTTATTGGAAAGCCCCTCTTCTCGGAGGCGCACTGGTTGTCAATATTGTGATTTCGTAATATTATTTGTGAATAATTAATTATTGATTCATACGATGAGGAAAATATTGATTTTATGAGGATATAGATGGAGAAAATTTTTTTAATGTGACAATTGTTGAAAATTAATATTTTATCTTTTACGATAAAATAATTCAATTAAATATATTATTTTAATAATATATTAATGATGATATTTTTACGATGAATGTGGGATATATGAGTATACGAGGAGGAAGAGTATTTTTGTTGCAATAAATGTTTAAAACATGTTAAACATGCTCGGTGGACCCCATTTATCGATCGAAATTTGATTATAGTACTGTAAAATCACCCGTTTATGGATTTGGTCAATTTCGCATTTAGAATTTGGAAAAACTTTCTTCGCAAAGTTGTAGAGAATTGAATTTTCTATAAAAACTTGCAAGATTCGAATTTTTACGATAAAAGGGCTATTTATTATGAATTATTGAAGTTCAAGCTCTCGAAATAATTGATTTTGAAGTTTAAAATATTTTTATTTACAAAAACGTTTTTTCATTTGGTTCCCTCATTTAGCATGTGCAAGATGGTTGAGTTCAGATTTTAGAATGTGTGCGTAGAAATTTATATAATATATTAATATTATATTAAATTTTTCGCTGGGTGTTCTAAGCAATTTCTTATAAATAGGGTGCTTAGGTTATAATTGAAATTCACTTTTAAATCAAGTTTTTTCTCTCTATATTATCGAGCGTATTCTTGTGAGTATTTTGAGTATACTTTGAGTATTGCTATATGGTGCAAGTTCGATTCAACGTTATTCCAAATGTAAGTATGCGCTTTTTAAGGTAAGGGATAATAAAGGATTTTAAGGGTTATTATTTCGAAATTCTTCTGAACCTTCAAAAATTCTGGAAAAATTTAAAATGATAATTTGATGAGTTTTGTTGATTGTGTCCAAAAATGGCGATTTTTGGATGCATAGATTAGGAGTTATGGATTTTATGAGAAAAGACTATTTTAAAAGTAACTGCTTATAACTCCTTGTGATTAACTCCAAAATTGATGAAATATTTATTGTGAGTACATCTATATAATATCAGTATACCGTGTAAATTTCAGAATTTTTGGATAAAAGTACAATTTATGATAAATGTATGAATATTCGGTGGTTTTGGCCATGTGAAAAATATTAAATGAATTTTACAAATTCTGAGAAAAATATATGTTCAATATGGAACTATATTATGCTAAATCCCAGAAAAGAAATATTTTTGGAACGGATTTGATATTTTTCATGAAAATGTTCTAGTTATGAGTAAATGAATTAAATATGTTTTGTGAAGTAAGAAAATTAGAAAATATGATTTTATGGCTTGAGAATCATATATGAGGTATATGCAGATTTTTGATGAGGGTTTTGGTTATTGGTGATGAGATCTTATGAGTTTGGCATTTTAAGATGATTAAATGCATTTATTAGTAAAGTGTAAACAATTAAAATAAATTGTTTATAAGTTTAAGAAATGATTAAAATATTGTGGTAGTATTAATAATATTAGATTATGAGATTATTAAGTGATTTATAACATTTTGATTAAGTTGTTATGAAATCATTGATTTATGAATCTTACTCTTGAGATTAAATCTATATGTTGATTATATTGTTTTTATATAACATTCTTATAACCCTAATGATGATATTTCTCTTTGACTTGAGTGTAAAGATGGATAGATTATTGGTATGATCGTGACTATAGGTTCTCTTTGGCCAGTAGTGCAAAGTTGAATTGTTGACTAGTATGATCATGACCATTGAATTTATAATTCAATATCTTTAGCTTAAGTGCAAAGGTGAATTGATCAACATATATGGTTATAATTATGGTTTATATAAATTCTGAAATGATTATATATTTCTTTGAGATATTAATATATTTGGTCTGTTGAGGAATATCTTTGGCCTGTAGTACAAAGATGACTTGTTGATGAATATCTTTGGCCTGTAGTGCAAAGATGACTTGTTGATGAATATCTTTGGCCATAGTGCAAAGATGAATTTATTAGTAGGATTATGAACATAAACTGTGATTTGGTATAACCATAATCTTTGATGTTTCAGGTGATGAAAATTATCTTTGTCCTGGATGAGAAAAGGAATTTAGAATACGATTATGAGTTATACATGTGATTGTGGACAGGAATTGTTGATTGATGTTACAGGGATAAAACATTGTTGATGGATTTTTAACATGGAGAAGATAATAGACTTTATGGTCTATTTGACTCTTCTAATGGATTGCTTGTTCCGCTGCAACTATGGTTGAATTTTTTTTATCATCTACCATATGTTCTAAATCTCGATTTACATCGATGAAGGCTATTGATAATTTAATTATCTTTAGTCATGATATTCTTTCTTGAAGCTAGTTATGCTCACCCTTTTGCTTCACAATTCCTTTCGTGTAATAAAAGTGTGTATTTGGGTCGAGTGGGGATAACAGGGAATAGAAGCGGTGGTCTATATATTTGTTGAGGGTGAGGCGAACCCAACATTGGAAGGGTGTTTTGTCACTATCATACAAGATGTCTAATGACATACAACCTCGTATCATCATAAGACAGGGATGTGCTCATCCACTTGTTGAGTATATATACGAGCACTACCTATATAATCTTGGTGTTTATTTGAAGTATAATTCTCAATTAGAGACAATGGAGATAATGATATGTCAAGAGAAGACTTACCATTGGTAAGAATATGATAGTAATCTTCTTGTTTTTCTTTGGGGTCTATTGGGTCAACCAAGGATAATTCTGTGGCCATATGATATCTATCATAACCTAGATGCATGGCCTCCCATGTACGAAGGTTTCCTTGAGCACTTCCCAAAGATTTTAGTTTCTAAAACAGTTTTTGACTATACCTTTATGTAAGGTGTCACTGTGAGGTGCTGTCCACGGTTGGGCCATGTGTCACATTTGGTATATATTTTTATCCAAACTCACAGCATATGTGTTGTTGTATTTTGTACGACAATTGTTGTAATAAAATTGTAGTTGTTTCTGTACCGTGTATTGACAACTCAGAATGGGTGATGTAGACCTATTTTGGGGGTGCCACATAAGATGCATGCTTGTATGTATTCGATTCACTCACGCATAGTTAGTATCATTTATCACTTTAAAACATATCTAATCTCATGTTTAAATAGTTCGTATCATACCCGACTAAGTGAGTACATGTGCAAGTCTTGTTTAGTGACACAAGGATACTAGCATGTATGCCCAAAAATTCAGTATGTAAACCATAACATGCTTATAAACCTTAGTTTTCCAAAATTTTCAAGTCTTCTTTTAAAAGTCATTTGAACTAGACTAACACAACCTAACTCATGCAAACAAATTGTGAATCGTGTTTCATGCATAACCAAACCACATTCAGATGCTCATATGGTTAGAACTTAAAGTTTCGTCAAAGTCCATTTTCAAAACTATGATTTCCTTTAGTAAATGTATATTAACGCAATCAAAACGTTCATGTTATGTCAAGGAGCCTATATCCACATGCTAAACCTATTTTTATGTATGCTCAAATCATATCATCATGTTAGAATTCATTCGATTTGAAAACATTAAGTCAGAAATTCTCGATCGTGTTTGGCAAGTTCTTGAATGCTGTTGCTCGAATCATAGAGGGAGCAAGAATGCGCCCTACCTGGAGACGATCGTAAGAGCCTCTACTTTGGCATGAATCAAACCAATTTCCATTTTCTTCATTCTAAACATGCTTAAACTTATTCTCAGAGGTTCCATAAATGCATATAAACTTCATGAACACATTAATAACAATTCCCAATCAAGTTCACAAGAATTTATGAGGATTTCTATAATTTATCAAGTTTGGAATTAAGAACATAAAGCAAGAAATTTACCTTCTAAGAAGCTTAATTAATACTCTCTGCAATCCTAGATTCCTTCTTACTCAACAAAACAACTCACACTCTCAACTTAGATTTTATCAGACAAAACACAGCAACAAAAAAATGAAGAATGGAGTTGCTATTTATATAAGATTGGTTGCCCAGGTAATGGCTTTGTTCATAGGTTAGAATTCATGTGGTAGAATAATAAACCAATGGTTAAGGAAGTGTTGGCTAACCACTCCCCGTCAGCTATTTCCATAGCCATCATCACCCAGCTTGTAGCCACTGTTCTTAGCTTTGCAATTTACGTAAAGGAGAGTGTAACACTGTTTGGGCCAACTGATTTGGGACAAGCCTTTTAAATCTCAGCATTTATTTCCAATGTGCTTAGTTTAGTTCCTCTTTGGTTCCCTCATGTGATTTTAATGTACTAATGTTACTACATAATGAAAAGTTAGGGATTATATATGTACTCAATCTTATAATCCATGTACATTGGGTTTTTATAAAATAATATTTAAATTGGGTTAGAATATAATTTGGTTAGGTATTAACAACCCATTATTTTCCATATAACTCATTATTACCATTATGCCCAATCACTATAATGATATTCAATATTCAATTTTTATTTAGCTTCCTCCCAAATTTCTGAGATGCACATTTAATTAACTCTTTCTATATTAGAATATCTCACATGATTCTATTTTTTTACTTAGTAACTTATACCATTCAATTTACTTTTACCACATGATTTCAATAATGTCACACAATAAAATAATGTTCCATATTGTATCCAAAGTAATAACTAACTTTTGTCAATCGGCCATCGGCAAGCAATTTGCTGCTGATTTAGTACTACAAGAAGTATGATTCTATACCGCTTCTTGGAAGTGCCAAACTAGTTGAGCTACATGCCAGTTCCAGTTTCCATAGCCAATCCCATTTCACATATAATAATTCCCAAATTGATACTACTACTAGTTAAACATCCTATTTTATATTTCATGCATGAAGCTACCTTATTATTCAATTATATGCAACTACTCATAATAAAAATTAATATAATATTAATTAATTATCCTCTTATTAAATCATTCCCCTATTAATTCACTCAATCCTCATAAGCTTTAAATTAAGTTTTTCATCAATTTCACCGTAACACATAATTGTAACATACTTAATTTAATTTTAATTACCATATCCCATGACACAAAAATATTTATTTATATTCAAATAAATACTCAATTTCCATTAACATAATTATTAATATTATTCAGAAAATTCTTAGGTATTACAATGCTTCTATAGGAAGTAAATGTACTGTTGTTGTTAGTCTTTATGGTTTTATTCACACTATGGTTTGAGGACAAGTCCCCAAATCTTATACATGGTCGATATGAGCTGGATCTTTGACTTGTGATCAGGGAGTGCATAGAATACGAAGTTTTGTTCTATGTCGAGATTGTCTTCTCCAATTTCTCAATTCTAGAAGTCAAAGTTAACTATATTTATGCAGATTGCTCAGTTATTTTTCTCAATTTCTCACTCTTAGCCTCAAGCTTGGAAATTCATGAACTGTTTTTAACTAAAGTTTTACTTTTTCTTTTTTCTCTTAAAGAAGAGAATGATCTCTTTATAGAACCCTAAGCCACTTCATGTATTTATACAACTCTGATGTAGTGCCACATGAAGTAGTTCTATGATTAGAAATATCAATATTAGGGGAGTTCAAATCAAATACTTCACTGATATCAATCTCATGATGATCAAAGGTGTTATTTGTAGGAGCTTCCATTGCCATGAAGCATAGGTTGGCCATATGAGATTCTTCATCATTACTTGACTCATAATCTGAGTCATTATCACTATCACTCCAGGAACCCTCAGCTACAAGGCCTTTCTCTTTCTTGTGATACTTCTTGTATGCTCTTGATCTTTCTTGAAGAATTCCTTCATTTTATCCCTCTTGAACTCATCTCTCCAATGTTTAGTGCACTCATCAATGTAGTGACTTGACTTTTTTGTAATTATATCATAAATCTTTAAAGGAGTCTTTCTTGTTGTTGTAGTCGATGTTGTTGTTGTTGTTGTATCTTTTGTTGTTAATTTTGCCCTCTCATAAACTTCTTTAGTTTTCTTGTAAGCAAGGATAAATCTTCATCACCATCATCTACATCAGTATCATCTTTTATAGGAACCTTAGAAGGCGTCTCAGTAGCATTAAGGGCTATACCCTTATCTTTTCTTTAAGTCTATGTGTTTGTTTCTGCTCTCTGGTTTAACTCAAGCTCGTAAATTAGAAGATTAATATAGAGCTTCTGAACAGTCATCTCATGAAAATTCTTTGATTCTCTGATGGCAGTGGTCTTAGCATCCCACTTTCCTAGAAGAGCTATCATTAATTTGATGTTGAGGTCCTTGTTGGAATATACTTTCGCAAATACTCTGAGTGAGTTAAGTAAGATGTTGAACCTTTCATAAGTTATAGCTATTTCTTCTCTAAGAACATGAAAGAACATCTCATGCTATTGGGTGAGAATAGAGTACTTGTTCTCCCTTACTTCTTCTATTCCTTCGTGCATGGCTAGTAGAACTTCCCAGACTTCTTTTTTTATCTTGCAATTGACAACATTTTCGAACAGTTTATTTTCAAGAGCTATGAACATGATGTTCTTAACACTTTTGTCTATAGCCACCGAGTTCTTCTCATTATAAGTCCATTATATAGACACTCAAAAATTTTTGCACACCTGTCACTGACATTGCAGGAGGATAAATTCGTCTTTCAGAGATAACCTTGGAAGACAGCTCATATCCAATCCGGATACTACCAGAGGTTGGCCTCAACCCCTAACACACACCGAGAGTATCAGGTTCCAACCCCTGAGATAACCCCGAGGCATGCAGCCCAATACCGTAAATTCCACCGAGAAGGTCGATTCATCTCTGGAGATAACCCGAGATATTCGGCCTCGATCCCCAACATCGAGAGTAGCGATTACCAACGTTGAGGTAACCCCAAAGAATGCGATCCGACGATAACCTCGAAATGCTTGTTTCAATGCACGTGCAATCGGCTTTTAACCTCTCAAGACTCACACCGAGGCGGCCAAGACAAGACCCAAAGATAACACCGGGAAGACATGCACACCTCAGAGATGACACTGAGGACCTTCAACACTTGCAGCAGTCCAATCTCAGAGATAACCCCGAGCAACGTCGCTCATGACAAATTTCAAACCTGATGATAACCCCGGTGAGGGGCAAAGTCGTCATCTTCCCACCTTGACGCCACATCGCACCATCTCAATATTTCATACATACATTTCAACACAACAATATCCCACAAGAACCAATGATGTTCAATCCCGAGTAAATATTACGCAGGATAACGGATATAGTTTGAAGCTTGAAGACCGGAGGGCATGGTCCCATCTTCCTGACTTCATACAACCTCTAATCTCATGTCATTGCGTAACTCTCGACAACGGCGGTCCAAAATAGGTCTTATATACCTCAGTCAGATGCCCGGATTGCAATTCTAAAAGTTTGAGCAAACATTACAGTGCATGCGTGCACGTACTTTGAGACAACATAACCCGTGAAGCTTCGGGGCAACTTGGCCAATGCATAAATACACTGGCTCCCCCTCTATAAATAGAGGGCTTGGGGTGGACATTTTAAGAAAGAAAAAGGTGAGGAAGCCCTGTCAAATTTGTTCTATACTCAACCTACACTGAGTGCTTTCTCATTTTAAACACTTGCGAGCTCACATATAGCTACTTTTTGTACCGGCGGGAGCCGAGTGTTCATCCTTTTAAAGATATAGAAGTCTTCTTTGGCAGCCCACTGTAAGCCTTCTTACACATTTTAAAGCATTTCTCTTCATCTTTGCACACATCATTCTTCACGTTGAGAGTCGTGTTGCGTGTGTTTACCCGGACTTCGGTCCGTGGTTTCATTTCAGTTTGTATATATGTATACTTATATATATATATTTATGTATGGACTAACATTATCGAGTTATGCCTCGATTGAGCCTAGACTTCGGTCTAGAGCGTTTATTTGCTTTTCATATATATATATATATATATATATATATATATATATATATATATACTATATATATATGAACTGTGTGTCGAACTTTGTTCGATGAGCCCGGATTTTACATCCAGAAGCGTTTATTGCATTAATATATATATATATATATATATATATATATATATATATATATATATATATATTTATGTTTAGTCCTGCCTAGAGTTTACTTCATGGCGGTTGACCGTCTTTACAACCTTTTTTACTTTTCGTCCCGCCTGGAGTTCATTTCGTGGCGGTTGATTACTTTTACAGCTTTATTTACATTTCAGATCCCCTATAGAGGTGCTTCGTGGTGGCTGATCATGTCTGTATATATATATTTACAACTTTTATATATATACATGATTACAGCTTTATTATCAATTGCGGCCTCATATGAGCCTATGAATCATGTGATCACAGATTCAGTCTACTGGATCTAGATTCGGTTCCCGTGATAGACATTTTCAGCTGTAAGCAGCTTGTAAATTTATTCACGATGTTTGGATTTCCTCAGATGGTTTTCATACCCACGAGGAGTTCGGCACTATTTTGTACATTATTTTCTCGAAGATGCTTCGCATCTCAAAAATTAAAAACAATGAAGCCGAACACTTAATTAAAATGGGAGTGTAAAAGGTCTCAATTACTATTGAGCACAAGGGTTTGAAAAACCTCTTTTATAAAACATCACTGCCATATCTTGTTTAAAACTGAATTTTCACACAAATTCAAACATTGTGTATATAGGTGCGAACGAGGCCTCGCACCACTTCCAAATAACAGCACAATGACCCACGCACACGCACAAATTCATATAACAATTTCTTGAAAAGAGGCGGTCACCGTGGTAACACGAATGTTGGGGGTACCTAACACCTTCCCTTCGCATAATCAAGTCCCCGGACCCTAATGAATCTTGATTTCACCGACCCGTTTAGCAGTGTCACATCACTGGGTCAATGTGCAAACCTTTTCTAGGTTGTGTTGGTACAACCATATAAAAAACCAACTGGAAACTCTTAAGAGTCCATCGTCGACATTATACATGTCTGACCTTTTTCACTTGTTTTTTCAAACAAATCTCACCTAACATGAGAGCACCAAAAAACAAGTAACGAAAATGGACAAATAAAAATCCCAACGTCGACAGGTGGCGACTATGCTGGGGACTCCAGTAAGAGGACTTAAGCTGCTCTTACAAATCTTTCCAAAACTGTTATATGCTTGTGTGTGGATGTTGGATTTACATTTATGATGAATGTGTACGAATGGATATATTTTTTTGCGCTTAATGCTTTACACTATATCTGCTTGTGATATTAGTGCTTCGCACATGTCATCATTTTCATAAACGGTGAGACACGTTGTGTGTGAATGTATGTTATGTGGTTCCTCCATCAGGGGGCTATCCTGTCGGTGTTTGATTACTGGACTCGTAGGAAGACTAATTCCAACGAGGCTTAGGAAAGGCACCACCCAAATTCGCTCCAGTTGAAAGACCGGAATAACTTCCCGTCGAGTAAATTGTGATGATTTGGGAACCTTCATGCCAAAAAAGTCGCGAGAGTAACCTAAGATAGGCCAGCCTCTAATAAACCAAACGCGTAGGAAAGTCTCTTCATGCTTTCTCATTTTAAATTACCTGTAAAGTCAATCACTTGTAATTTCATTCCATATTCATCTCCATGTAATGAGAAATATGAAGAAACATGTGTACATACATATTTAAATTAACATGCTATTATAAGTAGCTAACATCTGCCTTGAAGGATAATATTCCTAGAATGGATACATAGCATGTAAACATTTACACATTCCCTAAAGACTAAACTACGCAAGTCTTTTGCAGGGAATCAATCGGACCTATTACCCGATCAAAATCCAAAAAGGCCACGAGCCTACAATCAATTATGTCGTCATCAGACCAGACTAACCTCAATCTAGTTTCTCGCAAAGAATTTGACTGATTAAGGAAACATATCACAGATTTGGCTATTCTGCTTAAAGAACTACACCAGTTTACTCAGGGTACGAGAATACCCATACATGTTGAATCCTCTACACAATGAGGAACCTAAGGTCCTGATAAAGCCATTACAGAACCTGAACTTCAGTTGGATACGACCAACAAAATTCATGATACCACCCATCTCAAAGGAGATCCAGACACCGGTGACATCGGGAAGAATGTCCTTCAAATGGAAGAAACCCTTCATGCGATCAAAGGAATTGGAGCACACGGAAGTGTCTCATATGCTGACCTTTGTGTATTCCATGGTGTTCATTATCCAGAAAAATTTTAAACTCCTGACTTCAAAAAATATGACGGGTTAGGAGATCCCTACACACATTTGAAGGTGTTCATTGGAGAACTTGGATCTTATGCAGAGGACGAAAAGCTCAGAATGCAGCTGTTCCAAAAAAGCCTTATTGGAGAAGCTCGTTCGTGGTATACTAGATTAGACAACTCAAAGATCCATAGTTGGGAGGAGCTAGCCCACGCCTTCCTCACTCAGTACAGCTTCCAGTCTTAGATGGCTCCTGACCGGTACCAGATTACCAAGGTTAAGAAATAGCCAAATGAGTCTTTCAAAGAGTATGCTCAAAGGTGGAGGCACCGTGCTGCTCAAGGTATTCCTTCCATGATGGAATTAGAAATGGTCATAACCTTCATAGACATACAAGAAGCTCCTTTCTATGAAAGAGTCTTAGCTGGCATTGGTAAAGCATTTTCTGAAATGATTAAACATGGGGAGATGGCTGAGATGGGATTGAAGTCAGGAAAGATTCAAGACCTAGGCGCCGCCTTAAAGTCATTCTTTGAGCTCATCCGATCGTAAATTATGGAAACAACCCCCGGAGGGTCCATAAAAAGAAAGAGAAGGATGTTTCCTTGATACTACAAGGTCTAAAAGGTAATCAGAACATGCATATCCAGAGGAGAAATTACACTCCCTTTCAAGCACAGTCTTCAAACCCTCCATTGCTAAAAGGTGGAGAAGTCAAATGCCCTCGAGTGTTCACACCCTTAGGGGACTCGCTCGAGAACATTCTCACTCTTCTGACGACTCAGAAGTAAATCATGCATCTTCTTCCACCAGCCAACCCTAATGGGAGGGTTTCAATGCTGCTCGAAAATGTGCTTATCATGCCGGGGCACTTGAACATGATACTCAAGATTGTTGGGCCTTGAAACACAAGATCCAAGATTTAATAAACAACAGTGAGATCGTGGTCACCAAACCAGATCAACCTCACGTACAAGACAACCCTCTCCCTCAACATAAAGAGGAAGAGGTCAACATGATTAGTTGGAGCAATGGACAGAATTCCCATCTTAACGGCGAATCATCCCAGACCATCAAAGACGGTGTTGATAAATGGGATTATCCAAAGTTCTAGTTCGCAATGGAACGAAAGATGAAAGCTCTGTGTAAACAGATTGAGCAATTGGCAGAACTGGTGACCTATCAGCATTAAGTCACACGCCAATTAGTCAGCCAGGAGCATGCTAGTCTGCTCCCTTTTATTGTGAATACTCCCTCGTCACCTTCAGAGAAAGAAACACTGGAAGACAAAGTGACGAAGAGAGCAAGTGCCAAAGCCTGGGCTAACCTATGGAAGAGATACTTCAGATGTTTATCAATGAAGGGAGGATCACTTCCCTTCTGCCTCCAATTAATCCCCGTTCAGGACGGTTTAATTCTGATGGAGTATGCCAATATCACTCCCATTCTCACGGTTACATCACTGAAGAATGTTGGGCACTCCGCCACCTCATTCAGAATCTAATTGACAGTGGTGTCCTGCAACTGGAAGAAGATGATAATGTGCTATTAGAGAGTGAGAATACTTATCCTACTAAATGGAAGGGACTAGTAGCAGTTATATCCGTTAAGGCTGATGGGACTATCAAACCTTTCACAATACAAACAATTCAACTCAAAGGAGTTGACAATCCTTTGAAAGTGGCTGCTCCAAAGCCAATTAACTTATCATTCAGACCACAATATCCTGTTATCAGCTTACAAAAAGCCCCATGAAATTATGGAGAAGCTGAAGGATCCACCTCTCATACAACTGCTGCAGTGTCGAAGGAGAATCCACTATATCTTCCCCAACGGGTGATGAAGTCTACCATCAAATCAAAGGGGAAAATACCCATGGAGAAGATTAAAAAATTCCTCCTCACTATGGGTCATAATGAAGCCAGGGTGGTTTTAAGCTTAAGAGAAGCTCCACACCAAATTTAAATCCATAACTTGGTTTTAACTTTCGAGGATCACAGGAAGATCTTACTGAAGGTTTTGGAAGAAGCCTACTTGCCGACATCAGTGGATGTGGAAATTTTCAACATTTGGTTGATCATATTTTTAACAACAATGTGATATCCTTCACTGATGAGGACATAATGCCCGAAGGGACCGGTCATTGCAAGTCGTTGCATATTGCGGTTTTGTCCTATGGGTATATGCTAGCTGGAGTCTTGATAGATGGAGGATCGTCTCTGAATATCTGTCCTTATGTTACTTTGCTGAAGATGAATGTCAATCTCAAACGGATTTGAAGTAGTCATACGATCATCAAGGCTTTCGACAGATCCCGCCGAAATTCAGTCAGAGAAATTGAGCTACCAATCGAGATGGTCCCCATACATTCTGCATATCTTTCCACGTGCTCAAAATAGATTTACGATACAACCTACTATTGGGAAGACCGTGGATTGATATGGCTGGGGCTGTCCCCTCCACTCTTCATCAGCAATTGAAATACATCATTAATGACAGCCTAGCCACGTTTAATGTTGAACCGAAATGTCCTAAATAAAGTGACATACCCCTCATCAGTTTCAATTCAGAAGTTGAACCGATCAGTTTTCATGCCCTGGAGGTGAGCAACACTCACTACCACTCTATTGGGGTGCCACCTCTCACACCCAAGATTTCTGCCGAAGTAATGTCGGCTACTCAAGAAATGATATCTTTGGGTCATCAGCCGGGACAAGGGATGGGTAAAAGTTATAAGGGTATTAAGTACCTGATTCAAGTGATCAGTCAAACTGGGACAGCTGGGCTGGGCTATTCTACCAGTTCCAATCACAGGAATCCACATAAGCATCATCAGATTCCTCCAGCTTAAGTTACACGACAATTGTATCCACCTAAAAATCCTGAGTCTGCACAACCTCCTGTAAAGGTGTCAGCCAACGTAATGGCTATGTTATTTCCTAAACCGATATTGGTGAAGGAGAAAGAAGTCTTTGTTCCAGACCCCAGAGTGGAGGAAGAGGAACGAAGAATTAAGCAAGACATCGTCAGAATGATGTCAGGCATACGCATCATTATCCATGATGAACATACAAACAGATACACCCCAAACGATGATTGCCCAGACGTAATGGTCATCATTCAGGAGAAGGAGGATGATGACAACCCCTCCATCACTGTAGTCCATCAGAACTTTGCCCTCAATAATTGGAGCAGCACTCCTTGCATTGGTCGACGAGGGTAAAACGGGCAGGAACTCTTTCTGACTTGTAGATATCATAACTGCTTACTTTTCTGTACAGTATTAGCAGTTGTTTTGTCAGTACATGCTAACACTTTGTATGATCAAACCATTTCATATATACTAAGTGGAATCATATTTTGTTTCAGGACCCTGAATTTAGATGTGCCTGTACTTACTGATAAGATGTCTCTTATCCACAAGGATTGTAACTTTGATGTAGAATTGGAATCAGTCTTGATGGAAATACATGATGACATTGAGGTGCCTCTGGAGATTAAAAATGGGTCAAAGATAAACCTAAACCCAACCTTGATTAAACCACTTCTTTCAATCTCGGAACCTTAGAAAGCCCTAAGTTAATCCAGATTGGTTCAGACCTTACCCCAAACTAAACGAATGACATGGTTACGATACTAACCCAATTCCAGGATGTGTTTGCATGGTCTCACGAAGACATGGTGGGTTTGTCCACTGACATTGTTCTTCATCGCCATCCCATTAAAGAGGGATTCAAGCCAGTCAAGTAGAAGCTCATGCGATTGAAACCTGAGTGGAGTTTAAAGGTGAAATAAGAAATTTTGAAACAATTTCAAGCTGACATTATCATGGTGTCCACATATCCTGAGTGGATATCGAACATAGTTTATGTGCCTAAGCCTGGAGGAAAGGTGCGAGATTGTGTGGATTACCGGAATCTGAACAAAGTTTTCCTTAAAGATAGCTTTCCCATGCCATTTATCCACATTCTCATTGATAATACTACTCAATACAGCATGTACTCCTTTACGGATTGCTTCGCATGATACCATCAGATTATGGTTGCTAAGGAAGATCATGAGAAAATTGCTTTCATCACGCCTTGGGGAACTTTTTTCTATAGATGATTATCATTCGACCTCATCAATGCCAGAGCCACTTATCAGCGAGCCATGATGGCTCTTTTCCATGACTTAATGCACAAAGAGATAGAGATCTACATGGATGACATCATTATTAAGTCTTGAAGGAAAGAAGACCACTTAGACCATCTCAGAAAGCTATTCAACAGATTGCGTAAGTAAGACTTAAAGTTGAATCCAGCCAAATGTGCCTTTGGCGTTAAATCAGGCAAGTTGCTAGGATTCCTAGTTAGCCACAAAGGGATTGAGCTGGACCCCACCAAAATCCAAGCCATCACAGAAATGCCCATTCCTCAGATAGAGAAGCAAATACGGGGATTTTTGGGAAGAATAAACTTTATTAGCAGGTTTATTTCTTAACTCACAGCAACCTGTGAGCGTATCCTCAAGTTGTTAAGGAAGAACTCCTCCATGAAATGGAATGACGAGTTCCAGAAGGCCTTCCTCACGATCAAAGAACAGCTAGTCAAAGCTCTTGTTTTGGTACCACCTAGGGATGATGTTCCCCTGTTCATGTATGTAACGCCCCCAAATTCAAGTACTTGAAACCCGAACTTGGTGCTTTACGATACCATTTCTATGAGTGTAAATAATACTAATAATAATAATAACAATAATATATAAACACCAAACTTAATTTACATATATCAGAGTCTAATCCCAGGTACGCGACCTTTACTACACTTCATTTCATGATAGATAATAAATATCATTGCCTTAATAATATCTAACTATTACATAAGATACCATTAAACTTATACTGTTTGCTTTCCTTTGTCCTTGTTCTTGCTTGAACCTTCTGGTTGATCACACTTAGCTGAAAACATTTAAATTAAGCAAGGATGAGTATTTGAGTACCCAACAAGTATTAACAATTATAAATATTAGCTGAAAGGATTAAATGTTTTCTTTGTACGACGCTTCTACAACGAATCAACAGTTGTGAAGTAAACTGAACCAATAATAATAACATAACAATTCTATATCAAAATTTTGAAACTACGTACTGACTACAAATGGGTATCAGTCGACAGACTATGAACATTGTTTTAAATTTTTGATAAGGTTTAGCAGAACTTCATCCGCAAACCGTCATAACTTACAGGCACGAGGGTAATCTGCCCAATGTGCCCTGTATTGATCAATACTACATGCAAGAACGATATTATCGTTCATCTTATCCGCCTTTGGCGCACAAAAGCTTCCTAGATTAGGGATGTTCATACTTAGTCGGGAATCCGAACCAAAACAAGTTGATTGGATACAATAAATTTTTTATCATGTTAAATAATATTTCTAAATATGTGTCTAGCTAGGTCAAATAGCTTAGACGGCTTTGAAGTCAACGTATACATACTGGAATTTAATAAGTAGGTGTCAACATGTGATTAAATACAATGATTATCCAAGTGAGGACACTTGTATAACCATAATTAGAAATTAACGAACATAATAAATATCTAAATTATACAATAATATTGTACTGATAAATAATAGTTGGATACATATTTGATAACAATAGAGTTAATATTCTAGCACAATGATAATATAATTTTGAAACTTTCTTACTTATGTCCATTGCATAAAGTAAATGCAAAGGTAGGATACTTGCCTGGTCTGCTGCTTATAATTACGAAACTTAGTTTTATCTTTTATGTCAAGACCTATCATTAATAAGATCATTCTATTGATTAGAAATACATATCATAACACATAATACTGCTTATTGCAGTCAACACATTACCTAACCACATTGTCACATATGTTTCACAATCATTGGATCATAAACAAACACATATACATACACATTATATAAGTCCAGATCAATTTCAGAAACATGTCGGTGTACCGACAGCTTTATCGGGTAATTATCGAGTCTAAGACTCTATCTTGTAGTTCAATAACTGTAAATATTAGTCATATTATTTTTAAATGACCTATAATAATTTTTAAATAATTATTATAACTTATCATGATTTTCAAACACCGAAATCATTATTAAATGATTTAAATATTAAATAATTCTATTATTATTAATATTTAATTAATATTAAACTATTAATGAAACCATTGCCAAAATATTAAAGTTATTTATAATAACTCAAAATATTTTTAAGGTACTAATATTACTCTTAAATAATTTTTAAAACATTTAAAATCATTTTAAATAATTACCATTAATACTTAAATAGTAATGCTCTATTTATCGAAATATTAAAAGTTATTAATTATAACTTAAAATATTTTTAATTTATTTATATCCTTTTTAAATGATTTTAATTTAATAATACCATTTTAAAACTATTTATTTAATATAATTATTAAATAAACTTAATATCATTAATATTAAATTATTAATGAAATTATCCTTTAAATATTAAAAGTTATATTTTATAACTTAAAATATCTTTAAACACTTTATTTTCATTTAAAATAATTTTTCTAATATTAAAATCATTTTTAAATTTATTTATTTAATATAATTATTAAATAATTCTAATATCATTAATATTAAATAATTAATGAAATTTACCTTTAAATATTAAAAGTTTTATTTTATAACTTAAAATATTTTTAAACTCTTTATTTTTATTTAAAATAATTTTTCTAATATTAAAATCATTTTTAAATTAATCTATTTAATATAATTATTAAATAAATTTAATATAATATTTTTTATTTTTATTCATGAGAATTCTCCAAAATATTGAAAGAGAGAATTTGTTAAGTGTTTGTGCAAAAATGAGCTTAATTGTGACACTTTCTCTCTCCAATCCTATATATATAAATCTTAGATGCATGAATTGGCTGATGTTACTTGATTTGCTGGAGATTTTGGTCACATGGGTTGGTTAGAGTTGGTAAACAACTAAAGTGTTGGCAATTTTCACAAGCAACCTAATAAAAATCCAAGAAGGGCAAAATGGTCAATATGCTTGTGATTTTAATGGCAAACATGTAACATGGCAAACCCTTAGGGTTTAACCCTAAGGTTTAGCACAAAAAATGTAGGATTTCTAATTAGGGTTTGTACAAAAATTTAGTTTCTTAAAATTTGTAATTAGGGTTTCCTTAATTAGATTAGGTTTCTAATTACATTGAACTTGGAAATTAGTTTTACTAATTCACTAATTAACATAAAGCTTTCCTTAATTAGTGATTAGGGTTCCTATCTAGCAATTAGGGTTCCTAATTACTAATTAGATTTTTTAATTTTAGAAATTAGGGTTTCTAAATTTTAGGATTTCTAAATATTAATTAGGGTTTCTCTAATTAACATTGAATTCTATAATACTTAATCTTAATCATAATAACACAGCTACATAACAGTCTCAAACTCATAATTGAGTTTCAAATTAGGGTTTCCAAATTTAGAAATTATGTTTCCTAATTTAGTAATTATGGTTCTCAATTAATTAGGGTTCCCCATTAAGGTTTTTCATAATTAGGGTTAAAATCAATAACACATGACATTCATGACCTAACGTAATTACTTGAAAATCTTACAGTCTTATTTGACTATCGAATTAGGGTTTATTAAAAAAATACTAGGGTTTTGTAATACTGTATCATAATTGACCAACCATTATCAGTCTACACATATACAGTACATAATCATAGAACCGAAATAAAAATAATATTATATTCATATTCTCTTTCCTTATTCTAAATCCAGAATTTAGGGTTTGGATTCCATATCTGATTTATCTTTCATATACACACCATTATTAAGTTAAAATAATTAACTTAATTAATCCGAAATAAATTCATATAATAAAATAATTATTATAATAATTCTAATAATCATTTATATATTATTGAAATAATATATAATCATATTTTCATGCAAAATAATTAATGAAAACATTTCTACTATAAAATTAATTATTATAAGAATATAATTTATAATGATCAATAATTCTAAAATAAAATTATTTGCAATAAATAAATTTTATTTATCACACACACACACACACACATATATATACACACACACACACACATATACACACACACACACACATTACCTGACACATATTTCCACCTTTATCAATAATAAAAAAAATTATTCGCAAAATTTCTGATTTAATTATATAGAAAATATCGGGTTATAACATTCATCCTCCACTACAAAAAAATGGGGCTTCAGTAACAACTGATTTTCGTTGCTAAAGGTGCCAAATTTCGTTGCAAAAGAGTTTTGGCAACGACTTTACTGTCGTTGCGTCTTTCGTTGCGCAATGAGCGTTGCTAATTGTTTCGCAACGAACGTATTTTTTTCGTTGCCAAAAGTAATACATTTTGCAACGAAATTTGACTTTCATACAGAGACATCGATCTTTTAGCAACAAAATGTATTGTTGCAAAATAATTAAAATTTCGTTGCTAAAAACCCTATGTCGTTGCAAAAGCCTGCTAATTGGCAACGAAATGAACTCTTTTTTTTTTTTTGCAACGACCATGCCATTTTGTTGCAATTGACACCATTTTGCAACGATATTTTTCGTTGCGATGAAATTATGAAAATTGTTGCCTAAGCTTGCTTTTGTTGTGAAATGTAAATTTTTTTAACGATTTTCGTTCTTGATTATATTATTTAAGCAGCGACATTATCTTTGAATCAACAATGAAAATGTTTATTCTTTGGTTATTTTTCAATAGCAGCGAAAGTAAATCGATTAACAACGACATTATATGTTGCTATTTCTTTATATGTGCAATGAAAGTTAATATAATTTGCAATGATAAAAATATTGCCTTTTATTTTAGTATAGAAAAAATATCATCTCGTTATTCGTTGTTATTAGGTTAAATTTTCGTTTGCCAAATATTATATTTTTAATACCATTAGCAGCGAAAATTTGTTGCTAAATGTATAAAAATTATTGCTATATTAAAACTTGTTCAATGCTTTGATAACGAATTATATTGTTGCCGAATCAAAATTTAACATTCTTTTTGTGTACCTGACTGGCTCAATGTCCCCATAGCAAATAATTGCAAAAATACAAAAAAACCAAAATATTATTAACTTAATAAAAACATCTACTACATAATCATTCATTATCTTTACAATTAACCATCTAAAGCATAATCATAATGTCTTCAATACTATACTATAATATGTTTGATAAAAAGAACTATACTATAATATCAAAATATTCTAAGATCATTCAAATAGACTACAGTTCATTCTCCTTCCAGGTTTTCAATAAACAATTCAAAGAAGGTCAACACCTGCTTATTTTATACAAGAACATAAATTTTAATGTTATTCAAAATCCTTGTGTGGGTGCAAGTGCAAGGTAGGACATATTAAACTTCTGCTACGAAGAAATCAGCTGCTTATAACCACTAACTAGTTCAACATCCTATAGATCCATATAAGGTGATAGCACTATGATTGAGCTTACGCAAGGTCGCCCCCAATAATGAGCAAGTTCCCAAGTGGCAGAGTGAGCTAAGAATCACTAAAACGGACACGAATCGAAGGTTGAGCAAGAAGACGTGCCACTGTAGGATGAGTTTCCACCATCACCAGTATCAGCTACAAAGTCGAACCACAGATCATCCTTTTCACTAAACTGGTCATATAATAAATCATCCTGTTTAGCTCCATCTTGAACCCTGCTCATCGCCGCCTGATGGTATGGTTCCAGAAGAAAAGAAAAAGAATTCATTGTAACAATAACATAATTTAATCAATGAGTTATTAGTAAATTATTCAGAAGGAACATTTGACTAAAAAAATCATTTTCAGAATTAAATATCAGAACAAGATTCTTTATGCTAATGATTAGCTGCTTATTTTGGAATTATTGTACCTGAAGGTTTGATGAATGCGAGCAACAGCTTGAGTAGCATTACATACAGCAGCTAATGAATCCTTCAATGACAGCAAGGAAAATATATGGATCCACAAACTACACAAATTCTATTAAGCATTCAATACCCTTTTTGCTGGCAAAGAAAACATCGGATCAGTAGTAAACAAAACTTAAAACACCATATAACACATGAAAATTAAACTTGAATAAAAGAATTCAGGTTCAAAAGACCTCGATTCAACATGAAACTAAGAGTTTGTATAGCAGTAAGCAGAAGTCCTAAACTAACCACAAAAACAGGTTGAGGTCACCTATAAAACTTTAACCTGATGCATATGCAGGAATTTACAAATAGCTGCCAAGATGCACCTAGTTTTAAAAATTAAAAAAAATGCCAAAATGCACCTAAAACAACAGAAGGGATAATAATTGCCCTTGATAGACTAATATCAGATAATGATAAGAAACTCAACCTTAAAGTTCTGTGGTGGCAGCTTATTAACCTTGGTAAAGAATTTTAGTACAACAACAAGAGTGAAAGGATTTATATCGAAGTCTCTAAACTAGTATAAATCACACATGACAACATTTATAAGAAAGCTTATAGTTGAGTTTGAGGATCATACAAACTCAATATTTCTAAGATCAGAGAAGTTCACAGCTACTACAGCCATTGCTGCTTCATTGATAGCTACTTGCTTCCACATCTCGGGGCTTCGCTCTTTCCTATCAAGCATTCCTCTATCTTCAATTTGCGCAGCTTGTAACAAGTCATCAATAGTAATCTACATTAAATGCAATAGAATCTCAGAAATACCCAAGTTTCCATTATGGAAATCACGTGCACTTATAAGAAGTCCAATACTCAGTAAGTACTACCTCAGTTCGTCCATCAAGCATCATATTGATAGCAGCGACCTTAATAATGTTGGCAAGCTCTGCACCAACCATTCCATCAGTCATACTGGCAACAGCCATATAGGCTTGGTTTTGGTATATATATTTTTCTGTCAAACCGTCCTGGTCTCACAAGTGCTGGATCCAGAATATCGGTCAGAATAGTGATCCAGTTCCCTCTTCTTCAAACCCATCCAAAGATTGGAATGTGACAACATTGAACATTAACACAGGCTCAAAGCAATTAGTTAAACAAGTACAAATTAGATATCAAAAGATGCTGAAGAGAACCTGATTAAGAGTAGCATCACGTTCTTGTCCACCAGAACCTTTAATTAGACACATTCTGCACAAAACATATTAGGGTTTATACAAGTTTTGTGAAATGAATGTATTGAGGAATCATTGGGAAAGAAATTAAATGGAACCAATGCTTCAATATCTTTGCAGCCGCATTTAAACAAAGAACTATTCCGACAAGTTGAACAATAGAAAGGACCTACCATTGTTGTAAAGGGAGGAACATGAGACCCAAAGTTTGAATGGTCTCCTAAATCAATATTAGGTCTATCATACTCCAATTACCTTGACATTGTCCACACACCAACTAAATAGATGTTTATATACACACTTACAGCAAAGTCACCAGCATTAATAATAGATTTTCAATGTCTAGAAAAACTCAAAGTGATCACCTGTGCCAATCTTGTAGATCAAGTCTAACATCACATAAACCAGTACCAGCTACTGGGTTACCCCTTAATTTTGGTGAAAGAATCTAATTTGCATTCCTGATGGGGGTAAAGTAGGCTTACCTTGAAAGAAAAATTCATCAAGGAAAGATCAAGAGGAGAAGAATCAAACTCAACAAGATCACCACAGTCATCCATCTTCTGGGGGAAAAAAGGACAAACATAATTTGGATGAGATTTCACTTCAAACTCCATGTACGGGACTTCTCATTTTCCAAGTTTATTAGTATTTAAATTAGAAAAATATTTGAGACATGTTCCAGTACAAAAGTATTTTTCAGCCATTACCCATCAAGCAGGGCTCAACATTAGCATTAATTAAGTCAGATAAACTACATTTATAAGAAAAGAATTTCAAAATTTTCATGTCAATATCAGCAGGTGAAATTTACCTCAAGTCCACCAGAATTTGAGATCATGTCCGTACTGTCAGAGGCTGAATCACTAGAGACCTGATCATCAGGCACTCCCATGAAACTCTGACTATATCGGGATACAAAATAACTTGTGTCATCTACACTGTCAGGGTGTAAAATTAATTAACAAGAATCGAAAATTACCACTACGAAATAACTCTGATTGAACAAGAAATCAATCAGCGGAACTAATATTAAGATCCTGCAGAAGAGAAACCCGAAATCGGGGAGAATCGAAAAAAACCCCAAAAATTCACCACTATGCACCGCCGCCTCTCAAAATCAAGCCATCAATAGATCCACTACCACCATGACGAGATCCAGCCGGTTAACAGATCCACCAAGACGAGATCCAAGCCGTTTTTGCTGCCACAGCCAGCTTCTTCGCCATCACCCTAATCTTCGCCTTTCTCATCATCTTCTGCAAAGCCAAAAAACAGGGTCGGACCCATCACCGCCATCAAAACTGAGCCCGTACCCGAACCACCCCAAGCTCAAATCTCAACCTTCGCCCCAGTCTCGCCCGGGTGTCCATGCCAGAGCTCCTCAAGTCGACGAAAAATTATGAGAGAGAGTGAGGCTCAGATCTGAGAAGAATGGAGGATTTAGAGAAAAAAATTGATATCGATTTTTGGAAGAATGGTGGGTTTAGAGAAGAATGGTCAGATATGAGAAAAATGAAAGATTTTAGTGTTTTTTTAATTTGATTTTTTTTAGTATTTTAGTATTTTTTTTAATTAGTTTTTTTAGTATTTTTTTATTTGAATTAAATATGTTATGTTTTGAATTTTAGTATTTTGATAAAATGATGTAAATATATTATACAACTTTTTTTATTTAATTAGTTGTTTTGATTAGTTAACAAAATAATTTGAATTTTAGTATTTTGATTAAATGATGAATTTTAGTATTTTTTTAATTTTATTTTTTTAGTATTTTAGTATTTTTTAATTAGTATTTTAGTATTTTTTTAATTAGTATTTTAATTAAATATGTTATGTTTTGAATTTTAGTATTTTGATAAAATGATGTAAATATGTTATACAACTTATTTTATTTAATTAGTTGTTTTGATTAGTTAACAAAATAATTTGAATTTTAGTATTTTGATTAAATGATGAATTTTAGTATTTTTTTAATTTGATTTTTTTAGTATTTTTTTAGTATTTTAGTATTTTTTTAATTAGTATTTTAATATTTTTTTAATTAGTATTTTAGTATTTGAATTAAATATGTTATGTTTTGAATTTTAATATTTTGATTAAATGATATAAATATGTTATACAACTTATTTTATTTAATTTGTGTAACTCTGTCACAAAAAAAATGCTTCAATAACTCCATCAATAATATTGATATTACTTATCCAAATACTTAAATTATATCATTCAATTATTGTTAAACATATGATTTGTACCTCTATATAATTCTATAAATATTTATGTATATATGTATACCAAATATAGTTTATAATTTTAAACTTTAGTTAATATAATTAAAATGATTAACATGTATCTTTAATAGAATATATACTTAAAATTTTAAAATTATTTTATATTAATTTAATATCTATCTTTAAAATTAGAAATATTTTTGTGAAAATATATCATTGATTCTTTAAGATTTACTTCAAGAAAAGTAATGAAAATTTTTTCCTTAACAAAATAATTGTCACTAATTACATATTGTGAATAAAATTTATTTCATAAATAAAAAATTTCTTCATTAGTCCCTCACAAAAAAGACTTATTTGAGAATGAAACAATTCACTCACAAAATTTCTTTCGCAAAAGCCCCAATTTCTTGTAGTGAGCACACATATGCATATACTTAAATAAATAATAAAACAAACAAGTAGAATTCAATTATGACTCAAACAAACATATAAACTTTTGAATAATTTTTAATGAAGTATGTTATTAGTAATATAATTTTAGGAAAAAAAAACTAAAAAATATTAATAACATTTTATCGGTCCGTAAAATTAAAACAAAAGATTATAACAACTTTCATTAAATTGGTTACTAATTTATTAAAGAAAAATCAAACGCAATCTGTACATAACAAAATTTGGCTGAGAAAATGCAAGTAAAAACATCATTTAGCATTACTTCTTACTAATTTAGCCACAATTTTTTTATAAAATTTATAATTTTAACAGATTTTTCTTTTTATTGTTATAGGACTCGATCAAATTAAATTTAAATTTAAATTTAAAAAAATCCATGGGTAAGTATAAGAATCGATCTAATAAATTACAAAGATGAGTACATTAGCGAATAACAAATATTTATAATAGAAAGATTTGTCAGAGTTCAATGATTAAAAATAGTCACTACAATTACAATTAGTTTTTGTTTTGAAAAATAATATATTAGAATGGCACATTGGTAGCTTAATGGCCCAATAACTCATAAGTCTTAGGTTCAAAACCTAGTTATGATATTTTTGCTTTTTTATGTTATATTTTTTGTGTATTAAATAAATTCTATTCACACACA